>CM022756.1:20306300-20388800 GCA_012411365.1 Ameiurus melas
CAATGATCCAAAGCATAGGAGTAAATCCTAGTTCTAGAAGTAAGTGAAAGGCTCCAGTTAATTGGAAAGGTTTTGTTGTAGTTATTGCTGTAAAGGTGGCACAACCAGATTTTAAGTTTAAAGGGGCAATTCGTTTTTCATATTGGTGAAAGGTGTTGGAGTTTTGTGCTGCAATAAAAAAAATAATAAAAAACTGTATTGTGTGTTTACTCAGGTTGCCTTTGTTTTATGTTGTATTTTGTTTGACGATCTAAAACTATCTTGTATGAGATGTACACAACAGAAGAAATCAGGATGGGGTAAATATTTTTTCACAGCACTGTATGTCAGTGCATAAAAGTTAATGACAGATATATGTGCAAAATGTATGTCTGCTTATGCACAGGCCAAAACGTTGCATGAATCTGTTATTTTTCGTTTGTCATGTTAGTTGCACTGTACTTTAGCATGCTGAAGAGGGCAGGATTGGTCTATTTCTGGATTCTTCACACTTTGCCCTCCCCCCAGTCCTCTTTTGACTTCTTAGTTCATTTTACCCTCCCTTTGCTTTCTGCATCTAATGCTTCTCCTGCTAGACAAAAGGAAATGTTACTGTTGTTATGCCGCTGTGTGTACAAGTGGTCCAAGCCTGGGTTCACGGTTAAATTCTACAGTCCAGTCACTGCAGGGTGGCCAAGCATTCTTCCGCCCATCTGGCATAAGGCTATTCTGCATGGTCCAAAGGCATACAGGATTATTCCTATTGTCTTGCTTTCATGTGCCCCCCCCCATCTTTGGATGAAGATCCAAGAAGCTCTGCTTATGTTCAATTTAAGCCTCTGTGAAGGAATTCCTGACAATGCATTTTATGTGGAGGTCAAAAATGTGTTGTATTACAAATCTATAACATTAGGAACATGACTAACACCTTATACCCCCTTATTGTCTGGCCAGGTATGTTCTGAGGAAACACTGAATGAGATTTTGCAACGTTACCTGCGCTACAACTCCCATGCAGCCAGCTACACCTGGAAGCACAACGGTGTTATTCTGGACATGAGTAAAACTTTGAGTGAAAATGGGATTCTTGATGAAGATGAGGAACTGGACCGCTGTCGAATGGATCGTGACCTCTTCACTCCATCCATATGTCTGTACTTCAATGATGACCTCACTTAACTTTGACCTAAGGAGCAGACTATTATAATATAATTCACCACAAGTGCTGATATTGCAACAAAAAGAAATATAATCATTCTAATTTGTAATTGTTTATACAGTGTTTCATTGTAACAAGGGTGTCTATGGAGCGGCATAAACATCATAGAAATGTGTGCCACTTTCTTCTTAAATTTTGCTCAATTAATGTATTGCATTTTCTGAGCCACGTTAATAAAAACATGAATATTTATACAGAAAACACAATGGCATACATAATCTCATTATAGTAATAACATGCTCGTGCTTGCAGTTCGTTTTAACATTGTTTTAATAAATATACTGAAATAATGGCAAGCACTATGGAATTGTATTAAAGTGGGTTCATTTCACAAAGGTTTTACATTTCACAAGTGGCAAAAGTGATCAAGTGTGTCATTCAAAAAAATACAACCCAGAGCAAACACATTTTCTTTAGAAGGCTTTGCTGTCAGAGGATGCATGCACTTCAGGATCTTGTGGTTGGATGCTTTAGTTTGCTCAGTCCTGTGGATGAAACCGAATTGTTTCAGGTTCCTCTGACACACTGAACCAGTTTGGGGCTTCACATTATATTTTTGTTAAGGTGCAACTATTTTGTCCTCTATATATACTGCTCAAAAAAATAAAGGGAACACTTGGAGTTACATTGTGCTGTTTAAGTGTTCCGTTTATTTTTTTGAGCAGAATATATATATATATATATATATATATATATATATATATATATATATATATATATATATATATATATATATATATATATATATATATATATATATTCCTGTCGAATAACTGCGAACTGAATCCACACATGAAACGGTTAATTTTTAAGCAACATCTGATGTAAATCTGGGCATGGCTGCGGCAGAGCTCCTCTCCCCCCTTCTTAGCCTCCCTCCAGTCAGACAGCCCCAATAACGCAAAGCCTTTGCTCCAAAATAGTTTTATACATCGGTGGGGGCCTTTCAGAATATCAAGGTAGCCATGTTGGATGGTTTTGTGTGGCTTTCTGCAGTGCAAAAAGAGCGTCCTGTATTCACTCAGAAAAATAAAACCCACACCAGATGGTTAGCAGGCAAGTCTGACTGTGGTGGATTTCACCAGAGAGTGAAAAAAAAAAACAAGTGAACGAGTTAAAATCCAACTTAGAATTAGCAATAACACCCCCTTTTCACTGGAACAATGTGAATGTTTTTGAGGAGGGAGGGGAGAGAGAGAGAGAGAGAGAGAGAGAGAGAAGGAGGAAGGAGGAGGAGGGGGGGGCGTTCTGAAATAATATAGTCAGCCATTTTTTATGTAAGGGGATTTTTCTTATTGGGGGGGTTGTTAAAAAATAAATATAAGGGCGGCCATCTTTGTTTCTCTGCCTTGTAGTGTAAAATATTCCAAAACGCCCCCCACTTTGTGTGTGTGTGCCGATTTGAATATTAAAATAAATATTATTCGGAAGGAATATACTTTTTGATCTCGAGGACGGGGTCGCTGACAGGGATATAATGTCCTCTCCTCTCCGTTCTTGTGAGGAAGATGAGGGCATGGCGGTTAATTCCGAGGGAGGAGATTTTGATGAAGAAGAAGAAGACGACGGGGAGCTGGACGAGAACGCAAGCGACATAAACTCGCCGGCGGCGCCTCGAGAAACTGCAGCGTTAGCCGCGCCAGGTACCGTACACACACCGGACCCCGGAGCGCGCCGGGGAAAACACACACTCTCTCTCTCTCACACACACACACACACACACACTCACACTCACACGCTTACAGCTTAAGAGATAAAAAAAAAAATATATATTACTTTTACAACTCCGAGCATGAATAACACCGCAACATCTGCAGCTCCTGCAGTCTGTGGTGCTCGCCGATGGCTGTAATTGCTACACACCATAAGCAGAGAAAAATGTGCGCCTTGAGCATGAAGTTTCGAGTTTAACCAAAGTTCACTAGGCACATTTTCTGTCCCATAGAACTCTTTACGCAAGCCATCGAGGAGTGACATTTTATTTACAATTGTACTTTACCACATAGTGCTGATGATAAGCTACTAAGGCGAATATCCCAATAATCAAACAGGCTATAATGAGGCTTTGCGAAACCCGGTTGTCGAGTGCAGGCTTGGAGAGAGGCTCGCGACTGATTGAGAGAGTGGTGTTGTGACAGAATGTAAATAAACGTGACCCGACCCACTGTCACTTCAGACAACACACACACACACACACACACACCCCTAACATCACAATGATCTACATGTATTTATCTACAACACTGCAGTTTCTCCAGGTCCTTTACTTTCTGTCCTGTCTTGGTGTTACAGAACTACATAGCTACATGCACATGTTTACATGTTTACATTATGACAAACGCTGTAATGCATACAATAAATGAAGCATCTAATTATCAACAGACTAAGATCAGATTAGTGACACATTGACATTTGATATCACCCCTGATAAGTTGTGCTACAATGGTGTCTTGGTTCAGCATTATCATAACATATAGAGGGAAAGTCAAAGTTTATTATTATAATTATTATTATGATTATTGTAGCCTACATGGTGAGTAATTTGATCAAACATGTTTGTTGTTTGATTGTTGGCTCGGCTTGCAGCGCGTACTACATGTGGGACGTTTGGAGTTTGAAACGCCGTAGGCCCTTTCTTTCTGTCTCGCGCAGGCAATGAAAGGAGTCAATTAAAGCACGCGCCCCCGTGTCCCCCTGCGGCCCCTGGAGACCTGCAGCGGCGGCGGCTCGCCGGCTGTGTTCAGTCCCGGGAACGCAAGCTCTCTGCGGATGGTGTGGTGGGTGGGGAGCCGCCGCAGCCGCACTTCACCGCTCCGAGCCGCAGCGGCGCGCGGCCTGCATATCCCCGAGTCCCGCGTGCGCGCTGCTGCCGCCTCTGGCTGCGCGAGGGCAGCTGGGCGTGAAAAACAATCGCGCCTCTCGCGCGCTGCGCTTAATGACAAAAGGTGTTATGTGAAAACCGAATTGATTTGAGTTACAATGGCGGACTCAATGGTTCTCAGCTTGGTTTTCTTTCCCGCCACGACCGACTCAACCCAGGCGTGCGCCTTTGTCCTTACTTCGTCCTAAAACCGAGCATGAACAGTTTTCCAGAGCTCACCAAACTAACAAGAATGTTAATGTACAACATTCAGGAACAGAACAATAATTCTGAATAATCCCTTCAGTTTTAAATGACAGAAAATAAAACATGCTTTGACTACTAGATATTCAGTATGGCTTATTTATTAATTTTGGCATGTGATATCAAGTTATCTGATTCTTTTTTTCTGATACAAAAATGAAGACATTTTACTTTGATGTTTAGCCTTGGGCAATGTTAAATATAATATATACCTTGTGTGTGTATATATATATATATATATATATATATATATATATATATATATATATATATATATATATATATATATATATATATACGCAGCCTTTAACATTTACCTTGGGTGAAGAAATACATTTGACAATTTTGAAATTTTTCTCTATAAAGCAGTATGAAACTTTGTTACATAAACATTGTCATCCTCGTCAGGATTATACCGTCTGTGATTTACACCGCCATCAAATTATAACACTAGAGCTCATGTCAGGTTGAACAAGTGGAGATGAACTTGTTAAACCTGACAGCTTAGTGCAGGTCAGAGGTTGAGTAAGTGAGTGACACTGATGCTGTCTGCTCCATCAACCCCCACAATGCTCTCAAGAGTCAAACCATTGTCAAGCCTAATTGTTTTGGGATGCAGTTTAAAGGGATCATTTTCAGCAGCGTGTGTCAAGGATTATTGTCAGTCCGGTTTAGTCGTCACTCTGTTCTATGTCCCCACCCCCAACCCCCAATGCACAAACATACACGTCCAACTGTGTTCTCTTTTGCAGACGATGGTGATGATGGAGGGGAGACATCAGACAGGGAAATCCTGGGAAAGAAGAAGAGAGGTCCAAAAAAGAAGAAGGAAACTAAAAAGAAAGACAAAGAGGGCAAGACCACCAAAGCACGCAAGCGCAAAAAAATAGTATGTCATTCCTTCATTAGCATTATGTTCTTTATTAACTTTCACTTGAATATTGTGTTTTTACCATTTTAATTAGTCACTTGTCAAATCTAAATTGACACCTCTGTGTCCTAGGAAAGTGATATAGAGAGAGACTCAGAACAGGACTACGGAGTGAACTCAGACAGTGCGGTCAGTGATTATGGAGAGAAGAAGAAGAAAAAGAAGCATAAAGACAAGAAAGAAAAGAAGACCAAGAAAAAGAAGAAAGATGATGACGACAGTACACATGAGGAGACCACAAAAGTAAGACAGCTGTTTGATCTTTAGTGGGGTTTATGAACAAGTGCTTTTCAGAGTTCCTAGCTACAGTACAGTGCCCTCCACTAATATTGGCACCCTTGGTACCGTAAATACTGTATGAGCAAAGAAGGCTGTGAAAAATTGCCTGTATTGTTTAACCATTTGTGAAAAAAAGGATTCACCAAAAAAAACTGATCTCATGCATGTCAAACAATTGCAAACACAAAACTGGTTTAACAAAATAAAATTAAATATGTTAAATACAGTTAATATGTTAAATATAGGTGTGCAACAATTATTGGCATCCTTTTAGTTAATACTTTGTGCCTCCTCCCTTTGCCAAGATAATAGCTCTGAGTCTTCTCCTATAATGCCTGATGAGGTTGGACAATATATGGAAAGGAATCTGAGACCATTCCTCCATATAGAATCTCTCCAGATACTTCAAATTTTGAGGTCCACACTGGTAGACTCTCTCTTCAGTTAACCACACAGGTTTTCTATGGGTTTCTAGTCAGGGGACTGGGATGGCCATGGCAGGACCTTGATTTTGTGGTCAGTAAACCATTTTTGTGTTGATTTTGATGTATGTTTTGGATCATTTTCCTGCTGAAAGATCCAACCAGTCAGGTTTTCATTTAATATATGTTGATATTTTATAGAGTCCATGATGCCATGTATCCTAACAAAATGTCCAGGTCTTCTGGCAGAAAAACAGTCCCAAAACATTAAAAATCCACCACCATATTTAACCATGGGCATGAGGTACTTTTCCATATGGCTACCTCATACCTTTTGGCTGCTCCAAAACCACCTCTGGTGTTTATTGCCAAAATGCTCTATATCTGACCATTGAACCTGATCAAATTTGAAGTTCCAAAGATGTTGTGAGTTTGTTTTTGGATGGGAGTAGAGGCTTTTTTCTTGAAACCCTTCCAAACAACTTGTGGTAATGTAGGTGACTTCGGATTGTAGTTTTGGAAACTTTCTGACCCCAAGACGAACTAACTAATGCAATTCTTCAGCTGTAATCCTTGAAGATTTTTTGGCTACTCGAACCATCCTCTTCACAGTGCATTGAGACAATACAGACACACGTCCAATTCCAGGTTGATTGATAACATTTCTAATTGACTGGAACTTCTTAACTATTTCAATGCTTTTGCTATTTTCTTATAGCCACTTCCCATTTTGCTGCACATCACAGCTATATTCCTTGGTCTTACCCTTTTTTTTAAAAAAAACAAAATTATTTTCTCTTTTTTTTCTCTTCTTTTTTTCTCCCCTTCAAAAAAAAAAAAATTATAAAAAAATTTTTTTTTTTTCCTAGTCACTATTTTTTTTTTCAATTACAAACTTTTTAAATATCAATGAGAATATACTTTAAATATATATTTTTTCATATGAATTCATAGGGGTGCCAATAATTTTTGCACATCTATATTTAACAAACATATATATATTTTTTTGATAAACCTGAGTTGTGCTTGCAATTGTTTGATATAAATGAGAACAGAGTATTTTTGTGGATGAATAATAATTTGAAGGTTAAACAATAAAACAATAAAGACAAATTTTCACAGCCTTTCTTGCTCATATTTACTAAGGGTGCCAATATTAGTGGAGGGCACTGTATATCCTTTTCCAGCTTACACTTCAGAGGACCATAGATGCTAGATGCTATACATTGTAGCATTCTTAATTTGGATGGAAGCAGCTTCTCTTTTCTTACAGATAGGTCATGAGGAAGTATAGTATCTTAGGAATGGGTGCTTGTTATTATGATAATTTTTTGGCTACACGTTTCTTTCAGCCAGTAGAACTAAAGACATCTGCTCAGTTGGCGAAAGACTGGGGCCTGGAGGATGTGGATCATACTTTCACAGAGGAGGACTATCGTACACTAACCAACTACAAGGCGTTTAGCCAGTTCATGAGGTACTGTGAAAAGTGTATGTGGTTAACGTGGCACTTAAATGCACCACGCGCATCAGAATGAAATAATTATGACTGGGGATTTAAATTTATTTTGCAGGCCTATGATAGCTAAGAAGAACCCTAAGATCCCCATGTCTAAAATGATGACCATCTTGGGAGCGAAGTGGAGAGAGTTCAGCTCCAACAACCCCTTCAAAGGTTCGGCAGCTGCTATTGCGGCTGCAGCAGCCGCCGCTGCGGCAGCCGTTGCTGAGCAGGTCTCCGCGGCAACCGCCTCTCCCGAGCCGCCCCCACAGCCACCCCCACTTCGCAAGGCCAAGACCAAAGAAGGGAAAGGTGAGTGACTTAGACCAGGATGGAGGTGCATGGTGTTGCATTAATAGTATATAATTGTTGCTGGAATAGTAAATTCACTATTTACTGTATAAGGTCCGCATAGGGGATCTCGTTTTTTGATTTAGGGGATCATATTGTGTAGCAATGCCAAAGTAAGGATTATTTTTAAATATCCCATATTTTAGCCCCCACTAGTTTTGTTTTTATCAATTTAAACAATACTCATGGTAATAGTCAGATCCCTTCCCATGGGAATCATCCTGAATATCGGTATGTGTGTGTGTTCAGGCATGCAAAAGTGATCTGCCAAATTGCTAGAATATATTTAGTAATGTATAATTTATATAAATTCTCTATAATTAAGTATTATTTATAAAAAATGCATAATTATTGAACATGCCAGGTGCATAAGAGTTTTATGTTGGAAAAGCTATTTGAAATATTATTCCACATTTATTGAAAATATAATATAGTATAATACGGCCTCTAGAATGTAACATAAGTGTCACAATTTTCCAGTCTTTCAGAGTAAAAATAGAAAGTGCATTGCTCTTTTTTTGGCAAGCAGCTAGCAGTTATTATTATTTGTATGAATGCCTTCAATGTGTGTAGTGTACTGTCCTGTGTTTGTGTGTGACAGGCCCTGGTTATAAGAAGCGCAGCAAGAGTCTACGCACCTCTGACAAAAAGAAGCCCAAGCCTAAGAAGATGGCTCCCCTCCGAATAAAACTGGGCGCTCTCGGGAACAAGCGCAAGAAGAGCAGCTCGGTGAGAATGAATGCTGGTTGCATGCTTTCACTTGCTCATCCTTGAAGAGAATATAGGCTATAACTTACACAGTACACAAATTTATTCAAACCTCTATGCATATTACCTAATTTACACTAAGAAAAATAATTTTTAGTAAATAGCATAGTATTTACTAGTATTTTAAAAGTATTTTATAACCTTATCTTCCTGAGCTGCTGGGAGTCCTGTAATAGTAATGCTGCATTCGTCTAGATAACTTACAATTCCTGAACTCCAACTAGGAAAAAACTAATAAAATTCTCCAATTTCTACTTAGGATCGTCTTCTTAAGTCCAAATTCAAAAGTTCAGTAAATTGTTAAAGAGTTCAACAAGTGCGCAAAGTGTCAGGAGTAGACAAAATAGCACTTCTTTCCTTTGAATGAGTTATGCAGTATATACACAAGTATTTGCTTTAGATTGATCGACATGCAGACATATTAACTTGTAAAATCCTTAACACTGACTACACAGATCGCTGTTTTGAGGAGGAAAATATAGGCAGTTAGCTGGCTAGCTTGTTTCTAACAAAAAAACGAACATGGAGGAGTCCATGTTTTTCCCACTTTGTATCTAGAATGCATGGAGACCGAAAATGACGTCATTCCGAGCTCGGACCTCCCACTTCTGAGGTAAGTCGAATGCAGCATAATTCACAGTGAGAGGTGTGTCAGGGGTTCTGAGTCGGAATTCGCCAATCAGGAGAGAGAGAAAGAGTGTGAGCGTGTAAAGAAACGAAAGTAAAAGAGCGAAAGCATCCAATATTTAAAAAAATCAGGACTGATAGTGTTTTACCTTTTTTTGCTTGTTGAACATTTATTTGTTCTCTAATTTGGTGGAAAGCTAGTGAGTGACTGTAAGACAATTTTTCCTCATTGTGGAGTTTATATCATTATTATTAGAGATGCACCGATACAACATTTCACAGCCGATAACCGAGTGATATCGGCCGATACCGATAGTTCTGCCTTTTATGCCTTCTTTTAAATTAATAATAATTAATTCCACAATTCTGAAGGAATAAAAACTTTATTCTCTCCATTTTCACAGTAACTGGTCTCATAAACAATAAACAGAAAACACATTACTCTAATTAACATTCACACATTAACTAAATTCTGAAGATTAAAGTAAGATTTCTTAACTTACTGAATGTTATTAATTCATTGACTGAATTCTATAAAACCTCCTGTTAGTCTCACTCTTACTCACCACAAACAAAAGCATTTCTACTTCATCAATGAACATCAAACTGGTCATATATAATATAATAATAACTTTATTTTATGATATTAACTGATATTAACCTTAATTGGGTATGAAACACACTACTCTATTTTTCTATTTTTATTTATATATGTATATATACATACATATATATATATATATATATATATATATATATATATATATATATATATATATATATATATATATATATATACATATACATATATATAAACCTTTTTTGTCACTCATCTTCATTTAAATCTTTCAAAAGTTGACTGTCGTCATTCCACACAAGAATCGTGTGAAAAATTGCCTTAATCAGTATCGGCCGATACATCGGTGCATCTCTAATTATTATATCAATAATATCAGTTATTATCAATTAATATCAAGCTCACTTATATTGGGTGAAAGTGAGTGTTCAAGCCCTCTGCTTGTCGATCTGTGCCTTTATCCTCTGGTGTGACTGCACTAGCTAGCTTGTGCCAAACTGTTTTGACAGGCTGATAAACCAAATGCACAAATTACGATAACAAAATACTGGGATAAAATAGACTGGGCTAAAAAGCATTGGAAATGAACCAACAGTGATCATTTTGTTCTCTACACTGTATTTTAGCTAGTGCTAGTAAGCTAGCTGCATCTGTCAGCCCTGGAGATGAGCAGAGCCTTGGGGAAAGTCTGATTTACACTGTTTGAAATGAGGCAACTATGTTTGTTCTGTATATTATGTGCTGTTTAGAATTCTGCAGAATGAGCACATTTACACAGCAGGCAAGTGATGCACAGTAATAACTATGACAGTCAGAGTAATAACTATGACATTGATGTACACAATAGTTATTTTATTCTCATAACATTTCTGTCATATTGAATTGTGAATCGTGAATACCTGGGCTTATTTACATACTAAAAAATAGTATGCCTCTCTATCATTGGTATCATTATAATTTAGGGACACCAATTTGTTTCCATTATACGGTTTGGGAGCCTTAAATGCCTTAAATTTGCAGCTTTAAATGCTTTCTGAATGTCTGTTACTTGGCACTCTCAGTTGTGAGATGAATTTAAATCGTGGAAAACAACCCAGCACAACCCACGTAACAAAATGTTCTTCCGCAAGTAGCTTGAAATGGCAGTTTTTACCAGGGGAAACTCCAAAATCTTACACTGTAGATGTAAAACAAATGCAAAAAAGATTGTCAGTCCTGGAAAATGTTCGATTTGAGCATACTGCCCACCTACACAGTGAGAAGGGTGGTGAGAGAGATGATGAAGCCAAAGTTTGCAGTTTCAGAATTGCTTGGTTTAGTGGGGGTTTTTTATTCTTGGGGTTTCAAATGTCAAAATATATTAAATGCTAACTTTTTTAACAACATGCCGTTTGAAAGGGATCCAAAAAAGAAGCCTGAGAGCACAAATTTTCTATGTGTACTGTACCCACAAAATGACCTACGCAATCACTCTATTGTGAGACAAACTCTATTGAAAACCTGTCGTCCAAATCAAAGATGACAGTCCCCATACACAAGCCTAAATATATGTAGGGTATATGAAGAGCTTAAAATGCTCTGCATGGAGCAGTGGATGAAGACCACTGTTATTATCCCCAGGAAGGGTTTCACCAAATATAAATGTCACTATTTGAGAAATAAAAAATGTATGAAAAATATTGTGTTACGGTTAAACCATTCATAAGTTCAAGGCTAAAATATCACTGTATGTGTTGTTTATTTTATGTATCAATCTCTGCCAATAACTTTGGAGTTGACTGTATGACAAATTAAAAATCATGATAATGACTAAAAGCAGGAAAACTCCAGTTTGTGTGAGTGGTTGTTTTGTTGTTCTTTATAGTGATATTGTATTGGTGTATGTGTTCTATGTAGAGTGAAGATGTGGACGATGATGACTCTGAGCAGGAGAACTCGAGTGTCCACAGCTCATCAGTGCGCTCAGACAGCTCCGGCAGGGTGAAAAAGAACAAACGAGGTCGACCAGCAAAGAAAAAGAAAAAAGGTTGGTGGCATGTTCACTGATCTGTGGCACTTCCTCTGTTTATATTGGATGTTTTTGGGGTTTTTTTTCAAAGATGATTGGGGTCCATGAAACCCCCCCCAGAAATGAATTATATTATATGAACTGTCTTGAGGTCCAGATGTCAGCAACTTCATGCTTTCGGCTTTTTGTTGTGTGCCCTCTATTATCTCTCTCTGTCTCTCTCAGTGCTGGGAGATGAGGACGGTGATGGCTATGAGACAGATCATCAGGACTACTGTGAGGTGTGTCAGCAGGGAGGGGAGATCATCCTGTGTGACACATGCCCCAGAGCCTATCACCTAGTGTGTCTGGAGCCTGAGCTGGAGAAAGCTCCTGAGGGCAAGTGGAGCTGCCCACACTGCGTGAGTCACCTTCATAATAGTTAAGCTCCTCTAAAGCTTGCTTAAAAGCTTAAAGGAGTAACAGGTTCAAATTTTGTTGTTAAAACCTGAGTTATAAGTGTTATGTAGTGGGTATGCAGTGTTACTTATTTTAAGGGGAGCTTGGAAAATCGTTTTTATAATAATATACGTCTGGCAGAAAGGCTTCTTTTAATGTCGTGACACTTAATAAGGTAGATCTGCTATGCCTACGTAGCACCATAGACTTTGAAGCTGATGTCTGTCTTTGCTACATTTTTATAATTGTGTGTATTTGTATTTGTAATATAAGATACATTATATGGCTAAAAGTATGCGGATACCTGACCATCACACTAATATGTGGTTCTACCCTGAACTGTTGCTACAAAGTTAGAGCACAGTTGTTTAGGATTGTCTTTATATGCTGTACCATTACAACGTCCTTTCACTGGAACTCAGAGGCTCAAACATGTTCAGGCAATACAATGACCCTGTGCACAAATTCAGGTCCATGAAGATATGGTTTGCCAAGGTTGGAGTGGAAGAACTCGAGTGACCTGCACAGAGCCCTGATCTCAACCCCATTGAAGACATTTGGATGAACTGGAACAATCACTGTGTTTCAAGCCTCATCACCCAAAATCAGTGCCTGACCTCACTAATGCTCTTGTAGTTGAATTGGCAGAAATTCCCACAGCCATGCTCGTGGACATCTAGTGGAAAGCCTTTGGAGAAGAGAGGAGTGGTGGCTGCTGTCTTTCTTCGTCTTAGGCCGTTGTCCAATTTATATGAATGAATTCACATGTTGTCAGACACTATTATTCAGTTATTATCCAGTCTCAAATTAGGTAACTATTATTAACTGAAATTAATAGAAAAGTTATATAGTTATTAGAGTGAGGAATGTAAATAGAAATTAATCTGGTATCCTAGTGTTTTTCCTTTTTTTTCTAATGTTTTTCGTTTTCATTTGGTGGAGAAAATCATACTGTAATTCTGTAATGTGCTATCTGCTAGGAGAAAGAAGGGATTCAGTGGGAGGCAAAAGAAGAAGACTTTGAGGAGTTTGAGGAAGAGTGTGATGATGGAGGGGTGGTGGAACCAGGACCAGGGGGAGAGGAAGAGGAGGATGATCACATGGAGTTCTGCAGAGTGTGTAAAGATGGAGGAGAACTGCTATGCTGTGACTCCTGCCCTTCCTCTTATCACATACACTGCCTCAACCCCCCACTGCCTGAAATACCCAACGGCGAGTGGCTCTGCCCCAGATGTACAGTGAGTTCCGCAGAACTGATCTAGAATATATTGAATTGAGTTGAATTGATATGACTGTACTGTTTTGGAACAAGATAAATTGTTACATGACAACAGTAATGCATTTCGAGATGGTGAACATGATAATATGTGCTTTCATTGCTCAATTTTGCTGTCTATTCCACAGTGTCCACCAATTAAAGGGCGGGTGCAGAAGATCCTACACTGGCGATGGGGTGAACCTCCGCCTCCTGTGCCTGTTCCTCCGCCCCCAGATGCACCACCTGATGCTCCACCCCCACCTCCCATGAAAGGTCGACCAGAGAGAGAGTTCTTTGTGAAGTTGGCAGGACAGTCCTTCTGGCATTGTACATGGATCACTGAACTTCAGGTACTGTATATATGTGTAAATGAGAAATAGACTGGATTAGACTGAGAGACAAAACAAGAGTCGTTCAACCATATCAAATATTTTATATACCAGATAGATAGATAGATAGATAGACTGATATGTAGACAGACAGACAGACAGACAGACAGACAGACAGACAGACAGACAGATAGATAGATAGATAGATAGATAGATAGATAGATAGATAGATAGATAGATAGATAGATAGATAGATAGATAGATAGATAGATAGATAAGTAGATAGATAGAACCCCATTTCTGAAAAAGTTGTAACAGTATGGAAAAACAAAGTAAAATAAAAACAAAGAGGAGTGATTTGTTTGACAAGTGAATGACCTGGTCAAAATAATAAACAAAAATTGATGTAGTGTTGTCAGATCTTCAATAATGTAAAGAAAATAAGTTCATATTCATTTTTAAACAACACAATACTAATGTTTTAACTTAGGAACTGAGTTCAGAAATCAATATTTGGTGGAATAACCCTGATCACAGCTTTCATGCATCTTGGCATGCTCTTTCGCATTGATGTTGGGTGACTTTATGCAAATCCTGGCTCAAAAATTCAAGCAGCTCGGTTTTGTTTGATGGCTTGTGACCATCCATCTTCCTCTTGATCACATTCCAGAGGTTTTCATTGGGGTTCAGATCTGGAGATTGGCTTGGCCATGACAGGGTCTTGATCTGGTGGTCCTCCATCTACACCTTGATTGACCTGGCTGAGTGACATGGAGCATTGTCCTGCTGGAAAAACCAATCCTCAGAGTTGGGGAACATTGTCAGAGCAGAAGGAAGCAAGTTTTCTTCCAGGACAACCTTGTACGTGGCTTGATTCATATGTCCTTCACAAAGGCAAATTTGCCCGATTTCAGCCTTGCTGGAGTACCCCCGGATCATCACCGATCCTCCACCAAATGTCACAGTGGGTGCGAGATACTGTGACTTGTAGGCCTCTCCAAGTCTCTGTAACCTTTAGACGACCAGGTGTTGGGCTCTACGGTCCAATCCTTTTTGTCTTTTGCCTGGTTCTTCATTGCTTCTCACTAATGAAGGGCTTGATTCTAACTTTGCACGACTTCAGCCCTGCCCCTAGGAGCCTGTTTCGAATGATCCTCGCTGTGCAGCTACCGTTAGCCATGCTTTTTGTAGGTCAATTGATGTCATTCTAAAGTTGTTAAGTGACATTCGAATGAGTTGCCGGTCATCCCGGTTAGTGGAGAGTCGTTTTCGCCTTCTGCTGGTCTGTAGCTTTGTTGTCCCCAATGTCTGTTACTTGACCTTGTTCTTATGAACCGCTGTCTTTGAAATTTTAAGGATGGAAGCAACCCGATGCTCACTGTATCCCTCTGCCTGTAAAGCCAGCATTGAACTCTTCTTTTCCTCACTCAAAACTTTCCTTTTCAACTTTTTTGGCATGGTCAATATATATATATATTTTTTTATTCCAATTACTTTTGAGGTACTACTAGCACTGTCTTTGCCATCCAGCTGGTCCTATTGCCAGAGGATAGTGATAACCACTGCAGTGGTTTTTATACTTTTCCTTGTTAAATAAGATTTGGTTCAGCTGATCACCTAATCAGTACCTCATTCAGTAGATTTAGGTGTGCCTGTGTTGGAATTCAACAGACACTGGAATGGAATCCTGTCATACATGTAGATCTCCTAATTAGCTGTATATATGGTTTGACACTGAAGAACAAATTCTGCATCTATCCCCTTTCCTTGTCCTTCTGTCCTCAGCTGGAGATCTTTCACTCTGTGATGTTCCGTAACTACCAAAGGAAAACTGATATGGATGAGCCACCTAGTCTGGACTATGGCTCTGGAGGAGAGGAGGATTCTGGGAAAAGTGAGAAACGACGGGCCAAAGACCCTCAATATGCTATCTTAGAGGAAAAGTACTACCGCTACGGCATTAAGCCAGAATGGATGATGGTACACAGAATAATTAACCACAGGTGAGTTTCGTTTTATGCAATGTAGTATCATGACTGTTGTGTTCATATGTTGATGCATTAATAATGTTTATTATTAAGACTTCTACCAATGTTGTTTTGTGTTTGTGTGTTCATGTCTGTGCAGTGTGGATAAGAAGGGGAACTACCACTACCTGGTGAAGTGGAGAGACTTAACTTATGATCAGTGTACATGGGAAAGAGACGACTTGGACATCCCAGAGTTTGGCATCCATAAGGCAGCTTACTGGAGACACAGGTACTAGTGAAGTAAAAAAATCTAAAACTCTTAAGTCCCGTATAGCAGCGGTCCCCAACCTTTTTTGCACCACGGACCGGTTTAATATCAGACAATATTTTCACGGACTGGCCTTTAAGGTGTGGCGGATAAATACAACAAAATAAAATGATAGGACCGGCATAAAAACTGGGGTATTTTTAAAATATAATAATAAATGTGACCGAGACAAGCGTCTTGACATGGGTCAAGAGTGAGTCGTATAAGGATGTAACGGAGAGAATCCGGTCATTTTTCAGATCCAGATAATAAATAAAACAGAAATAATGTAAGTTATTTATTCTTTCTGTGCGGCCCGGTATCAAATGTCCCACGGACCGGGGGTTGGGGACCGCTGCTGTATAGAGACAGCTTATACGTTTTACTCATAATTTGTGTATTAACTTGGATCATGCTTGGATGGATGTATCACTTTATTCATCCTATTGGGAAATTCACATAGAGAGTGGAGCCAGCCAGGAGTGTGTATATACTGTTATATACTGTGCATATTGGAATACCAATATACATAGTAAAAATTTAGTTAGTTGTGACAGTTTATAAGATTTTGTCAGTATGTGTTTTATTAGCTACTGAAACCCTTGACACTAAGTCTCTTTTGGGTCTCATAGAGAGGAGGTGATGAAAGAGGACCCAGACAAGCCAAGGAAGATGAGGAGAAAAGAGGAGAATGATGAAGCTCCTGGCACGCCTGTTAATGATGTGAGTATGAGCCATTGGCAGGCCAGTGCTGCTTTCGCTTTTCTTCAGCTGTACTCAATATTTAATGATGAATTATCACAAAACACTTTTGTTAATTAAAAACAATACAACTAAAAAACCCTCTTTCCTTGTAACTCACCCAGCCCACGATAAAGTATGAGGAGCAGCCAGACTTTGTGACAGTAACAGGGGGAACTCTGCACCTCTACCAGTTGGAAGGTCTCAATTGGTTGCGCTTCTCCTGGGCTCAGGGCACCGATACCATCCTGGCTGATGAAATGGGCCTGGGCAAGACTATCCAGACCATTGTCTTTCTCTACTCACTCTTTAAAGAGGTGTGTCTGCCATGCCGCTTTTTAGCTGGTGTAGTGAGGCACAGGTAATGCTCTATGAGGCAGTAAGAGCCTTATCCCTTTTTCAACATGGATCTGAAAACGCACAGCTTCTGCACCTCTTTTAATGCATACGCATTAAAATAAGTGGCCATAATAATCATGTGTATTTACACCAGATACATCTGTGCAGCGGTTCAGTAGTAGCCGGGATGCATTTGGACTGCTTTTTCTACACTGAGCAGACGATAGTTTATAGACCAATAGCATTTCTAAATTTCTAAACTTCTTCTATCAGCCATCGGATTCAATTAATTATTCATAATCATATAATAATCATCTGACTAATCATTTAAAAGTGCCCGATGAGCTATATGTTGTTATATGTGGTTTAAGTTGTAGCCAATATTATGTTTACTGCAAATCAGTGTTTAAAATATGCTGCATCAAGTTAACAGGGTCTGTGGAAACTTTACAAACCCAAAGCTAAATTATCTGCCAATATAATAAGACAGGGTTGAGCTTCAAATTAGTAGATGTTTCTCGAAATAGTCTTAATCATCTTTTTCTTTTATTATTATCCCTTTATTTTCCTTTACTCAAGATGGTTTTACTTGCTAAGAATTTTTTTTTTGCAATTGTAGTTCAATCTCCAATCTCCTGTAGTTTTTTTATGTCTTTGCTCCCTCTTATCACTGCTCAGGGTCACACCAAGGGGCCGTTCCTGGTGAGCGCCCCACTCTCCACTATCATCAACTGGGAACGGGAGTTTGAGATGTGGGCTCCCGACTTTTACGTGGTCACATACACAGGAGACAAAGACAGTAGAGCTATCATCCGTGAGAACGAGTTCTCTTTTGACGACACTGCCGTGAAAGGAGGGAAGAAAGCCTTCAAACTGAGGGTGAGAAGGAGACAGGAAAAAAGAATATGCCTAATTTCCTGTTAATCTTGACGTGAACTTTTTTGCTCGCTATCGAGAGGTTTGAAATGTTTGAGATGTTTGGCACATGTTTACAAAACTCCTGATGTACTTAAAATAAAATTAAACAGCAGTAGCTAGGTTGACACACTGCTTAAAATCCGCTCATAATTCCACAATAAATATAGTTTATGCACATACATGTGGTTATGTAATGAGATTTTCAACAGTTAATGACATCAGATTGGTAGAGGATAGACCAAGGACATGTGGTAAGACAAAAAGGGTTTGAGAAAAGGACACAGACTACTAATAATAAAGATGACATTTAGGAAGGTAGATGACATTTTTGTATGACTTTTTCTCTTTCTCTATCCCAGAGAGAAGCTCCAATTAAATTCCATGTGTTGCTGACATCCTATGAGCTAGTGACTATTGACCAGACTGCCCTGAAATCCATTGACTGGGCATGTCTAGTGGTGGATGAGGCTCACCGTCTCAAAAATAATCAGTCCAAGGTACCGGCATTTGTGTGCATGTGTGTGGCTGTAGTTTGTATTTATGTGTATTTATTTTTTAAGATTATAAAAATTCAGTGGAAGTGACCAAAGTGCATAAAAATCTTGCTGAAGTGTATATATGTGTGTGTTGTCAGTTTTTCAGGCGACTGAATGACTATAAGATTGATCATAAACTGCTGCTAACAGGCACACCCCTTCAGAACAACCTGGAGGAGCTTTTTCACCTGCTTAATTTCCTAACGCCCAACCGCTTCAAGTGAGAATGAACACACGTGTTTCTCTCTCACTCTCTCTCTCTCTCTCTCACACACACACACACACACACACACATACACAAACAGATTCACAGAGCTCAGTCTGTCTCTCTGTCTCTGTGTCTGAAGTAATCTGGAGGGCTTTCTGGAGGAGTTTGCGGACATCTCCAAAGAGGACCAGATCAAGAAGCTGCATGATCTTCTGGGGCCGCACATGCTGAGGCGGCTTAAGGCGGACGTGTTTAAGAACATGCCGGCTAAAACGGAGCTCATTGTGCGTGTGGAGCTCAGCCCTATGCAGAAGTGAGAGAACAATGAGAACACAAAGGGATGTGGGGTTATAGAGCTAGGCAAGATACAAGCTGGCATTTTCTATTATTGTCATACAATGCAAAAAATGACATCTTAGCAAGTGGAAATACCTTGAATATAGTCAAATGTATCTATTATTTCATATTATAAGATTACAGTAAATCAAATATAAGATTCTGAAGCCATTTCAAGCTTGAAATAGTCTTTAAGCATTTATTTCTAGAAAGAAGCAAAATTATCTGCCTATAGAATAAGGAAACGACAAGCTTGAAATGAGTAATAATGTCTAGAAATAGGTTTAATGATATTATTCTTTAATTGTAATCTTATAATAAGATTATAAACTAAATACATTTAATTATACTCAGGATATTGTCACTTGCTAAGATGACATTTGTACAGTGTGTACAGACTCAAAATGCTGAAATGCTTTGTGGTAGAAGAATATACTGTCCAGCATTATTGGCACCTTTCATTAAAATGAGCAAAATGCAGGCCTAATGTTTAAAAGGAATGTCATGTGCTGCCTAGCGATGCAACAGAAAAGTGTTCACCCTACTGTCGCGAGCTCGAGAGTTCAAACCCTGACAAAACCACAGCCACCCAAGAGAACAAAATTGGCCGGGCTCTTTGAGTGGGAGTTATGGTGTATTTTCTCAACTGTCAATCAAAGCAGCACAAGCCAGTCATGGGGGTCTATATGTGGAAGACAACAAAGAGTGCTTTTCTCCAAAATGTCTTCAGCTGCCTTGTGATGCAGAAGTTTTGAAAAGATATGGTGGCTGGCTGCACTTCACTTATCTGTGAAGGAAAAGGATTGATATCAGTGTAGTCAAAATTTGGTAAAGTTCCCACTGTAAAGCACTGAGCCTCTTCCTGAAATGTCTAACAAAGTTACAGACATTTATAAAGGAATCTTGGACCACTCCTCCTTGAACAACTCCATCTCTCTTAATATCTTCTGAGAATAATTTTTTGCTAGTGGAGGCGTAAATGGTTTCTGTAATTGTGAGTGGAACACTTGAGACATGTATGTAATTTTCTTAGCTGGACGTCCTTTCACTGGAGTCATGCAATGCATTTTTATGCTTGAGAATGTGACCAATAACTAGACACATTTTAAAATGTTATCAATTTCCTGTTGCCAGCAATGTACACAGAACATCCACAGACCTGGGAGCACTTGAAAGCTTTTTTTCACTGCACACAAATGATAAGCAAGAAGGTCTCCACTTTAGGCACCTTGCGATATTGACGTAAAAAGTGTTACTGATAGATTGGTACAAACAAAATTCCAGATGTTGAGTTTGAATGCTGCCTAAAAATTTCATGATTTCAAAATTTCATTGACATGATTTTGGCCAGTTTGACCAAGAATGAAAGAAAGCTGTTGGTGTTTCTCTCAGCCATATTTCATTCTTGCATAAGAGAAGCATTTTGCACTGTAACTCATATGCTTATATTTAAAGTTTCACCTTGACTAGTTGAGGGTTGGCTCACCTATATGATTTCAGCTTGCAACTGTATGGTAGGAGAACCGAAGGAAAATAGGGTGCAAAAGTTAAGTGAGCAAAAGTGAATTTCGGTAATAAGCTTTCTATATTTGTTTGTTTGTTTCTAAAAAGAAAATACTACAAGTTCATCCTCACACGGAACTTTGAGGCACTGAACTCAAAGGGAGGAGGGAACCAGGTTTCTCTGCTCAACATCATGATGGACCTGAAAAAATGCTGCAACCACCCCTACCTCTTTCCTGTCGCATCCATGGTGAGACCCACACAATTACCACTACTTATTTACCATGGTTATCCTAATGAATCTCACGTACACACACGCACACAATAATTTCTAACACTTTCCTGTTGCCTCCGCAAGGTGGATAAATATATATATATATATTATTGTGAAATTATTGTGTGCATGTGTGTACATAGATTCATTAGATTCATTATTCATCATGAGATTCAATACAAAGCAGTAGTGATAGCACTGTGTGTGTGTGTGTGTGTGTGTGTGTGTGTGTGTGTGTGTATATTATATATATACAAAGCAGTAGTGATAGCACTGTGTGTGTGTGTGTGTGTGTGTGTGTGTGTGTATATATATATATATATATGTATATACACACACACACACACAGTGCGATCACTACTGCTTTGTATTGAATCTCATGATGAATAATGAATCTAATGAATCTCACGTACACACATGCACACAATAATATATATATTATATACACACACACGCACACACACACACACAGTGCTATCACTACTGCTTTGTAAACAGAAGATCTTGAGTTCAAATTCCAGCGCTGTCTCCATCAGCTGGTGTCCTTTGGAGCATTGGTACTTCAGGTAGCTCAGAGCTAGTAAAAATAATTAATCCCAAAGCTGCCAGACACCTTGAGACACCCTTAACTCTTAATTACTTGGATTCTATCATATCTCAGTTGGATAAAAAGGCCTGTCAAATAAATGCATATAAATGTATTCTTTTGTCTTGAATGTTTTTGTAAAAAATAGTGATAACAGCAAACAGTGCTACCATCTTGTGTCTGAAATGAATACTGCACTGTTGGTCAATTTCTCAAAAAGGAGTATTAAAGGATGTCAAATGTCTATGTAGTTTCAGCTTCTGGCCATTTTAAATTGCTTTAGGTGACGGAAAATTTTCAGCAACAATTACAGTTTCTTTCTTTAATAATATGGAAAAGGCACATCGCTGATGCTGTGTGTGCCTTACAGGAAGCTCCAAAGTCACCAAGTGGAACATATGAGGGGATTAGCCTCACAAAGGCTTCTGGGAAACTGATGCTGCTGCAGAAGATGCTGAGAAAACTGAAAGAGCAGGGCCATCGCGTGCTTGTGTTCTCTCAGGTGAACACAGATATGATTTTTGAAATATACGTCTTATACATAATGACTTACCACACACACAGTAGTGTACACAGAGCAGGGGCATCATCTCCCACTTTCTAATTTTCATGTTCACCTTAGATGACTAAGATGCTGGATTTGCTGGAGGATTTCCTGGACTATGAGGGTTATAAGTATGAGCGCATTGATGGGGGAATCACTGGAGCACTGCGACAGGAAGCCATAGACAGATTTAATGGTGAGAATTTCTCTAATGCATCCCCTGATTATGACTGGATTTCTGTATTGAGAACCGTGTTTTAGTGTGACTATAGTCTAAATCATAATCCCAGACTAACCAAAGGTTAGGCCAGTATCATGAAATCTGTATTAACCCTGTCTAGGGATTATATAAAAGCATATGAAAGTTCTTTACGTATGTTGAGGCAACTCCAGTTTTATCCCTTGCTGCTTTTAAAAGCTTTTTTAAAAACTGCTTTTAATAGTCTATAACTTTCGCTCATCGTAGTAATTAAAGTTGGAATGCAACTTTAAAGTTATTATAATTCTTTGGTACAATGAACATATTTAAGTCTATTTGAATGTCGTATCATGTCATTTCTTTCATCGATGCAGAATCCAAATGTAAGAATTTATTATTATCATAACCCTCTCCTACTGCCTGTCTGATCCAGGTATAGTACAACATAAATTTAACATCTACGATTTTTCTGTTAATTTCAGCTCCAGGTGCAGTTCAGTTCTGTTTCCTTCTGTCAACAAGGGCGGGGGGATTGGGGATCAATCTGGCAACTGCAGACACTGTCATTATCTTTGACTCTGACTGGAACCCTCATAATGACATTCAGGTAGGTATAAGAACACATGCACACATGTACATACACACACACACACAGGCAAGATTAGACAGATTAGCTAATATCCCTAAGACTTTACTAAGTTATGATACTATGGCATTTAAAGAGACATATATACAGTATATGACTGGATTGTGTGTTGTATTTCTATTTGAACATGTTCTGACAACTATTCATACCATCTCAGTGTGAAGAACCAAGTCATTTATTTACATCCACCTGTCCCTGTGTTTACATGTCTCTCTCTTTCTCTCTTTCCATCTGTCCCTCTTTCTACATGTCTGTCTCTCTCTCTCTCTCTCTCTCTCTCTCTCTCTCTCTCTCTCTCTCTCTCTCACTTAGGCCTTCAGTCGGGCCCATAGGATTGGTCAGGCAAATAAGGTGATGATCTATCGGTTTGTGACCCGTGCGTCTGTTGAAGAACGGATTACCCAGGTAGCCAAGCGTAAGATGATGCTGACCCACCTGGTTGTTCGGCCAGGGCTGGGCTCCAAAGCTGGCTCCATGTCCAAACAGGAGCTGGATGACATCCTCAAGTTCGGAACCGAGGAGCTTTTCAAGGATGAAACTGAAGGTGAGAGTGTAAAGAATTAATATATGGATGGATAGAAGAATGAGTGAATAAACTTGTGAATGAAATGGAAGGACATTTTTTGAGATGCACACTACATCCTTGTATTGACTGCACATCATTCCCAAAATTGTGTCCTTGTGTGTGTGTGTGTGTGTGTGTGTCCAGCGGGAGACAATAAGGACGATGACAGCAGCGTCATTCACTATGATAATGCCGCTATTGAACGTTTGCTGGACCGGAGTCAGGATGCCACTGATGACACGGATATGCAGAATATGAATGAGTACCTCAGCTCCTTCAAAGTAGCCCAGTACACAGTCCGAGAGGACGACAAGGTGAGAGAAGTGAGGGGAAGAAAAGAATGTCAAAGAAACACTAAAAAGGAGTGAAGAATGGAAAGTTATAATACCAGTCAAGATCGATTTCTAGGTTTCTTATCCTATTATGTATATGTGTATGTGTGTGTATATGTGCATGTGTTTTTGCAGATTGAAGAGATTGAGAGAGAGATCATTAAGCAGGAGGAGAACGTAGACCCAGATTACTGGGAGAAGCTTCTCCGGCACCATTACGAGCAGCAGCAGGAGGATCTGGCCCGCAACCTGGGCAAGGGCAAGAGAGTCCGCAAACAGGTCAACTACAATGATGCTGCACAGGAGGATCAAGGTACCTCTGCATACAGAACATACACACCTCAGTATACAATTGACCGGTCCCAAGCCCTGGAAGGTTTTCTTCAACCATTGTTTTTTTAATTAAAGTGCTAATTTTAGTACTTCTAGAAGTAAAAAAACATCGTTTGAAGACTGCCAGTGACTCAGCTGTTTGGACATATAGGGGGAGTTCATTCCACAACCTAGGTGCCAGAATAGTGAAGAGTCTTGATACCATTACCTCGGTGTAAGGGCTTACCATGTTAGCTACGCAGGAACTTTATCAAGACCTCAAACTGAGCGTAGTAAATTTTTGCCTTTACCCTTTTGTTGAATTAACGCCATTGATGTGTCCTTCCTCACATACTGAAGGCCTTGCTCTCAGCTTTTACCCAGAATTTTTCCTTAGGCCCAAGACTGCCAAGATTTGCAATAGCTGGCTTAAGTGAATGATTCCAGTCAGTATTTTTCAAAGGTTTCGCAACAATAACCAAGTATAGGTATGTTTTGTTATTGGTCCAATACATCTGCTATAGTATTTAGTATTTTGATAGATTTGTGACATATTTTGCTGTTTTAAACGTGTGTGTTTAGTTGTGTGTGTGTTTTTTTACATTACTGGCTTTGTAGACATTAGAAACTGCTTTTAGTAACTGAACAGGCCAGAAATGACAGAAAAACTATACTGAAGTGAGAGTATGGTATTGTATTACTCAGTTAAAAACAGAAGATTAAGACATAACTGAAAGTTAAGTATTCCTAAATTATGCGGTTTGTTTTCATACAGTGGCAAGAAAAAGTATGTGAACCTTTTGGAATTTCATGGTTTTCTGAATAAATTTGTTATAAAATGTGATCTGGCCTTCATCTAATTGACAAATATAATGTGTCTAAAATAATAACACAAAACAATTTCTGATCTTTCATGTCTTTATTGAGAACAACCAAAAAAACCTCATAGTGCTTGTAGAAAAAGTATGTGAACCCTTGAGTTAATGACCTCAAAAAAGGTAATTGGAGTCAGGTTTTAGCACATCTGGAGTCTCGTTAAGAAAATGAGTTTGGAGGTGTGGACTACGGCTACTTTGACTGATAAAAACTACTCAAATTTTTGGAGTTGGCTCTGCACAAGAAACACATGCTTATGTGAGCCATGCCTCTCCAAAAAGAGCTTTCAGAGGATCTATGATCAAGAATAGTAGTTGATTTACATAAAGCTGGCAAGGGTCACAAAGTGATTTCAAAGACTTTAGAAATTCACCAGTCTACAGTTAGGCAAACATTCTACAAATGGAGACACTTTGGGACTGTTGCTACTCTACCAAGAATTGGGCGCCCAGTCAAAATGACACCAAGAGCACAATAAAGACTCATCAATGAGGTAAAGAAACAACCCCAAATGACAGCCAAAGATTTGAAGGCATCATTGGAACTGGCTAACATCTCTGTTCATGAGTCTACAATACGCAAAACATTGAACAAGCAGGGTTTCTATGGCAGGACACCATGAAGGAAGCCACTGCTTACTAAAAAGAACATTGCTGCTCGCCTGAAGTTTGCAAAAGAGCACTGACACTCCACAGCAGTACAGGCAAAATGTTTTGTGGACTGATGAAACTAAGATTGAACTATTTGGAAAAACCACACAGCACTACATCTGGCGTAGATAGGGCATGGCATATCATTATGAAAACATCATCCCAACCAACAATTCTTCAGGATAATGTGAGAATGTCTGTACATCAGCTGAAACTGTGTAGAAGTTGGGTGATGCAACAGGACAACGACCCAAAACAAGTCCACAACAGAATGGCTTCAGAAAAACAAAATCCGCCTTTTGGAGTGGTCAAGTCAGAGCCCAGACCTCAACCCAATAGAGATGCTATGGAATGACTTGAAGAAAGCCATACACATGAGACGTCCAAAGAATATGACCGAGCTAAAGCACTTCTGCCAGGAAGAATGGGCTAAAATTCCTCCTGAATGATGTGCAGGTCTGATCCACAGCTACAGGAAGCGCCTGGTTGAGGTTATTGCTGCCAAGCGGGGGTCAACCAGTTATTAATTCTAAGGGTGCACTTACTTTTTCCACTGCCATTTTGAATGTTGAATGAGTGTGTTCAATAAAGACATGATAGACCAGAATTGTTTTTTGTGTTATTCTATATAGACACATTATATTTGTCAATACCCCTGACTTAGAAGATCAGATCACATTTTATGACAAATTTATTCAGAAAACCATGAAATTCCAAAAGGTTCACATACTTTTTCTTGCCACTGGATCTTTTCTTTCTAACTGCATTCATATGAAATTGGATAAAATCCAAAAAATCACTCTCACTTGTTTTAATCCATGATAATTTTTCCATAAGTAATATCACATGATCTGCATCTTTAACAAATACATTTAGAATGCAGAGAAACACAATTTGCCAAATAAAAGAAAAGTAAAATATTTAATTCATATTCTTGACATGTATAAAGAGTTCTTTAAAGATCTAAATGAAAATATAAACAGGTAAAACTATGTCTTTTTTTGTGGAAATGTAATTGAGTAAAAGTACAAGTATTCATTTTATTTTAATTCACCATGTTTGGCAATTAAATAGCTCTGAGTCCAGGGTGCTGTATTACCTGAACTGCTAGGCTAGACCTCATATAAAGTGAGAGCAGACAGGCTGTTGGACGTGTATGTGTAAATGTGTGGCTGACCCTGCTGTCTGCGGTTTCAGAGTGGCATGCTGATATCTCAGACAACCAGTCCGAATACTCTGTGGGATCTGAGGAGGAGGATGAGGACTTTGATGAAAGGCCAGAAGGTGAGGAAAGCAAGCATGTGCACAGACTCCTATAGAAGGACTGTGTGAACAGACAGAGGCTTTGATGTGAATAGTGATGATCCTTGCAGTGCGTGCTGTTGATATTATAAATAAATGCACAGTAATGCTTTGAACAGACTTTTGGTAGCTGTCGCTTCCTCTTACAGGTCGAAGGCAGTCTCGGAGGCAGATCAGAAATGAAAAGGATAAACCGCTGCCTCCTCTGTTGGCTCGAGTGGGTGGCAACCTTGAGGTAAAAGTGTCTGCTCTTTTTAAACACATTGGTTGCAGCTGTTATGTCGAGTTCCTGACCTTCCACTGAAGGGCCTTTGTGTATAATTTCACATGATTACGCAACTCTAAAATTCAACTTCAACGAACATTAGACTGTTATTTTGTATTGGCTGTTTTTGACTGTGATCACTTGATTAGCTTGAGGAGCCAATATACACAACAACTCTGGCTTTATGTGTGTATAATCTTATGTGAGCTTAATGTGAGTAAAATCTTGGTCTAAAGTGGCTAAAAATTCAGAAAATCAGAAACTTATTCCTACAATTAGGCCTAAGAATAAAGAGAAAGTCAGCTTTATTTTTAGCACATTGCATGGCAATGGATAAACACGGACCACAGGTCCTTCAAGAAACTACCGTGCAACATGTAGTAGACATTGACGAGGACTAAACAGTAAATACGGACAATAAATACAGTAATACCATAAGGTACACAGAATCACACAAAATTCACAAAAAACAATTCACATAAATAGGACAAATATATAAAGTGTGATGAACAGTTTAGTGTCCCGAAGAGGCAGCTGCATTCATGCACGCCGCCATCTTGTACACGAAATAAGAGCAACGTACTAAACATTTTTTAGCCTTACCCTTAAATGGACAAGTATTTAGGAGTGTCTGTTAATCGTACAGAAATTAGGCAGCACTGAGACAGAAAGGTAAATGTGCCCACAATCTTCCACACTTGTTACTGCAATTAATAATGCAGAGCTCATAAAGACGTTTCTGAGTGCACATTATTTTCCTATCCTGAATACGCTCAGGTAGGCGCTAAACTATTTGTAAGAATAATTATCAGAAGCTTTATATATTTCAGACTTTTAATAGTTAAGTTTTTTTTTTTTTCAATAATTTACCCAATGTTTGGATAATGAGTAAAAAAAAAAACACTGATAAACTGCAGAACAATTTGTTTAGTGTAATGCACATATGTGTGTGTGTGTGTGTGTTTGTCTGTGTGTGTTATAGGTATTGGGCTTTAACACGCGTCAGAGGAAAGCCTTCCTGAATGCGGTGATGAGATGGGGTATGCCTTCTCAGGATGCATTCTCCTGCCAGTGGCTGGTACGAGACCTGCGAGGCAAAAGCGAGAAGGAGTTCAAGTAAGAAACATTGATGAGCAGCGATTCAAGCAAAACTGAATGGAAACAAAGAAATGACTGGAAGATGAAGAAGAATAGTGCATACATGAGTAATTGCTCATTTGTGTGTGTGCTCCCTCCCTCTCTCTCCCTCTCTCTGCAGGGCATATGTTTCTCTATTCATGAGGCATTTGTGTGAGCCGGTAGCTGATGGCTCAGAGACGTTTGCCGATGGTGTGCCGAGGGAAGGTCTGTGCAGGCAACCTGTGCTGACCCGCATCGGAGTCATGAGCCTGGTGAAAAAAAAGGTCTGGTTTATTTAGTATCAATTATATTTCCCATATTAGGACCTATATTAGGAGAATTCAGTGTATTACTGTGAAATGATATACTGTGCCATTAAGGAAAGCAATGTTAATCATATTACTTGTTTGCGTGCATGGATTAATAGATGTTTATACATAGCTTATAAGTTTATATATAGCATTTTAAAATGACTCGCAGGCTTATTTTCTGCACAGTAATATAGACTCTTAATGTACAATATGAAATAGCATCCTATTTTCTATTGATTAAACATGCTAAAATTCAGTAATTATGATAAATAACCATGATTTCAATGGTAAGCAAAACACTTGTGATGATCATTTTAGTCACTGTTGTGCAGTGCTACATTTATGGCTAGCAATAGCTGAAATCTTTTTTTTGCTTCTATGCTTCTATGATATAAAAAAAGGGCAGTAAGAAATATGTGGAAAACAAACAGTGAAACAGCTGAGATGTCTAGCCAAATGATGGAATTTCCAGATATGTTAAAGGCAGAGGTGCTTCCTGTGCTGGTGTGTGCAGGTTCAGGAATTTGAACACATTAATGGAAAATGGAGTATGCCTGAGCTGAAGCCTGAAGTCACTGGGGACTCCAAGAAATCCTCAAGAGCTTCCTCACCTGCTGTTAAAACAGCTACACCCACTCCAGAGCAGAGCTGCAACAACACACCCTGCACTTCAAAGCCAGGTATACACACACACACATGTGCGCATAAGAAACATGTCCATGTCTAGTGCTTACAGACAAATACATGCACACACATACAGCATACCATCACGCACATAAACTGTCACTAGAAATTCAGATGGAAATTCTTAATCAGTAGAAAAAGTCTCACAGTCACACCGAAACACAAAAGTACAGTTAGTAGTATTTGTCCACAAGAGGGTAGAGTGAGACTGTAATGAGCAAATCCAGCACTGAACTGTATGCTATTCATTTGTGATCTGTCCAGACTGTTCTTGCTGAAGATCTATGGTTACATTTCAGCAAATTATAGAAAGCCTTTTTTTTTTGGCTCTTTCAGATTGGACAGCTGGATAGCCTGTGCACTTTTGTCATTATTATAAAGGCCAATATTCTGATAGTGATTAATAGATGATATTTTGTGCAGCCCTAGTAAATTATAAACCTACCCATGGAAAGCACATACAGTCCCCTCCGAAACTATTAGGACAGCAAGGCCAACTCATTTGTTTGTGCTATACTCCAAAGACATTTGGTTTGAGATCAAAAGGTGGCTATGAGGCGAATGTTTAAGATTTCAGCTTTTATTTCCTGGTATTTACATTTAGATGTGTTAAACAACATAAAACATAAAACCTTTTGTATCAGACCACCCAATTGTTAGGCGAGCAAAAATATTGGTACATGTGTCTGACAGGTGTTTCTTGTTACCCAGGTGTGTCCTGTTAGTCCTGATTGTTAAAACAATCAATAGCTCTGAACATCTACTCTTAGTTTTAGCCTTCAGTTTAACCTGTGAAGACTGCATTTGTTGTTAAAAAGGATAAGCCAACATGAAGTTCAGAAATCTGTCTGTTGGAGAAAAGCACGCCACTTTGAAGCTGAGAAAAAAGGGGAAATCAGTCAGAGGAATTGCACAAAAGCAAACCCAAATGTCTTTAGTCTACAGCAAAAGCAAATGAATTGGCTTTGCCATTTCCAGTAGTTTCAGAGGGGCCTGTATGCCCAAACATGACCTGCATATAAACATGATAACCGTGCATACAAAATCAGACACTTGAAAACACATGACAAGATTTTGGTTTGTGCCTTTGTAGCCACACCCTCCCCACCTGAGAAACCAGAAAAGATTGGAAAGGAGGGAGAACGAGAAGAAGGAGAGAGCCTGACTGATCCAGAGAAAGAGAAGGAGAAGGGGAACGAGGGTAAAGAAGGAGAAAACCCATACAGTACAGAATCTAAAGAGGTAAAGTGTGTGGGTGTGTGAATAAGTATAGGAATGAAGGACTGGTTGCCCTTGTGGTTTTGGGTGTCTGTGCATGTATGTGTATTTAGCATAGTGAGATGTTCTCTTTCTGTCTCTCACTATAGGAGACTGAAAAAGATACTGCACCCAGTGAAAAGCCAGAGCCATCTGAAGGAGTCACTGGAGCAAGTGCAGGAGACTCCAAATCAAAAGACGCTTCTGACACCATGCCACCCTCACCAAAGTCAAAGTGTGGGAAAGAGAAGGGTGGAGAGGAGGAGAACCCTAAGAAAGAGGCTAGTATTGAAAAAATGAAGGAAGAATCCTCATCAGAACTCCCTGCAGTCAAAGATGAGAAGCAAGGTAGACTGAGTTTGCCATGTGCATTAAAACCACACTGCATGGTGTAAATAAAAGAATACTCCAATTAAAAATAATAATAAAAAATCTCTATCCATCACATATGAACAAGAATTTTAACACCTTTGCCTGTACTGAGGAAAAAAAAACAACTTTTACTCAAACCCCATATAATGGAAGACTAAGGGCAGTTGTTCAGTTAAAAACAGGTCACCAGTGGTGGTAAAAAAAAATACCCCCAAATTCCTTTCACAATTAGTAATGTAGTTATTCATCTTAATAAAGTCTCTCGTAAAAGTAAACACTCTTAAAATTACTTAAAGTAGGAAAGTAAAAGTACAAGAAAGGTTCATAAAAGAAAAAGACCACACACTGATTTTAGTAACTGCATGGAAAATTAGTTCCCCTGTAACCTAGGAACAACAGTTTTATTCCTAAACTCTCAGTAGCTCACAAGATAACTCTGACAACACAAACTATTTGCTAATAGCTAGCTGTCACAATACCAGCTGACTTAGTTCTCATTCTTACTGTCACATTGGTTAAAGATTAGCTTCGCAGGAATTTTGTTCAATTCCTTGGAGCTCTCTAATGCTAAAAAGGTCACCTCATGACTTTATAAGTATATGATTATAGAGAAATTTAGTGATGTATTATTCAAAAATGTCAAGAGCAGAGTAAATTTTGAGAGTAGAAATAAAAATTCAAAAGATAAACGTAAGTAAATATATGGGTATATATTTTAAAGAATAATTTCCGAATATGTTTGAAAATCTATGAACACATTCAGGCCCGGACTAAGAATTCAAAGGCCCCTGGGTACAATGTCTTGTAGGCCCCCCTTGCACTTGACCAATTATATCATTCTGTTTAGATTTAAAAATATCAGCATGCTTTTTATTGATTATTTATGGTGTCATTATCTGAAGGCAGCGGCTATTTACACCAAGTGAAAATAGCAATATGTTCTATTTACACTAAGTTACAATAGCAGCATTTTCTTAGCGGTATGCTATATTAACATAGCGATATATTTTATTCGCACTATGTAGAAGTAACCGTTCTTTGCAATAAGTGCAAATAGTTGTTAGATGCTATTTATACTAATAAATAGTGTCAGATTCTATTTGCACCTCAGTAATGTTGTACATTAACATAGGATACAGTAATAACATTGAGTGTAAATGACTGTATTTATTAAAATTATTAAATGGATGCCACCTTATTGGGAAAATAAAGTCCTCCCTACACCTACCCCTATAAACACTTTATTATTAATCAGTCTTTAGGCACTTTATTTCCATTTATAAAAAATCTTTTCTTTACTTTTATTGAATATAGACGCCTTTCTGATCTGATATGTGATGGGAAAAGGGAGAAGAGTGAGTTCGGCAAAAGGCGGATTCAAACTTGGGTCGAAAAGCTACTTTTTTTCAGTAGTGTGTGTCTTTTTTAATCTTGTGTGGCCCAACCAGACAATGCCTTCTGTTTTCGGAAATGAAAAAAAAAAAGAAAAGAAACTATTTTTTTCTTCCCCTCACTTGGGCCCCATGTGTGCAAGGGCCCCTGAGCCCATGCCCATAATGCCCATTGGATAATCCAGCCCAGAACACATTCTTGGAAGAAAAAAAAAAGCTTGCATAAATGTTTATTGTAGCCCAACAACTGTCCCAATATTTTCCTTATAAGTAAACAAGGATACTTTTCAGTTTTCAGTACAGGCCAACATGTTGAAATTGTCTACTTTATGGTATTCACTATAGATGCATTAGATAGAATATTCCTTTAAGGAAACTAATTGGATGTCAGAGCTGTATGCCAAAAGTAGTTGTCATTCTAATTGTTGTTACAGCAGCAGAGAAAGCGGAGAAGAGTGAAATGGGAGGAACAGGTGAAAAAGTAATTGAAGAGAAAGAAAAAATCGAGGAGGCACCTGTTGCCCCAGAATCAGCAGAAAAGAAGGAGAAAGCAGAAGGCCAAGTGCAAGATGTTAAGAACGGTGAATGCTGGAGAGTTCTGTCTCTTATCATTATAATTTTTGACCTCCCTGTTATAAAACTGTCATTTATATTCCTATCTGGCTGCAGATGAGGGAAAGATGGAAAAGGATGCTGTGAAAGAGGTCAAAGGGCAGAAGGAGGAGACAGCCAAGGGGAATGGCAAACCAACTGAGCGTCCGCGGTTCATGTTCAACATTGCAGATGGGGGATTTACAGGTAGAAACCAGAGTTTACCGCGCAAGTTTATTATCCACTGCTCCTAATTTTAAATCTTTTCAGCAGTGCAAATCTTGTTAACACAGACGTGTGGCAGGTTTGACTGCTTGGACAAACTGTTGTGTACATGAGTAGGACTTTGCACAGATAAGACCATTCTGTATTCTGTAAATATTTTTGTAGATGTGCAGCTCTGCTGTGACTTTTGCTCAAAGCATCTAAGCACACACACTGTTAAGAGTCCATTCTGTGTTGGTTAAGATTTAACGCTGAGATGATTTGGAGAACCTGAGCGCAGCATGAGCTTTTATACACAGTGCCCCAGTGCTGGCAAAACATTTTACACAAACACTGGCTCAGTGTTAATACAGTTTGGAGTGGAGCTGCACATATCCTGAAAAAATAAGCATAGACAGGTTTGTAAGGATGGAAAGTTTATCAGTGTCTGCACTGAAAAAAGAAATCAGTGGTAATGTGCAGCTGTGTGGTTCAGTTTCGATATATTTTCTCATTTCAGTATAGTATTACACACATTTTCTCATCGTATATCTGTTGGCCTGTTTGTAGAGTTGCACACGCTGTGGCAGAATGAGGAGCGAGCAGCAATCTCATCTGGGAAGATGAATGAGATCTGGCATCGGCGGCACGACTTCTGGCTGCTGGCCGGAATCGTACTGTATCCTTGCAGATGGTTGGGTATCACTGACCTGGAGACATTATAGCCTTAAAATCAGTACATTATCCATATGTCGTCTACATTTCTGTCACATGGAGCCATGTTTAGCTAAACATAATGGCTTTTAATGTGGAAGACTGAAATTATGTAGCTGTGTAGATGTCATGGGTCAGAATCTGGTTTAAACCTTAACCCTCAACTCGTAACAGTCATGGTTATGCTAGATGGCAGGACATTCAGAATGACCCCCAGTTTGCCATCGTGAATGAGCCGTTCAAGTCCCAAGCTAACAAGGGCAACTTCCTGGAGATGAAGAACAAGTTCCTAGCCAGGAGGTTTAAGGTGAACAGAAAGCTTTGCTAGTGTTCAGAAAAGTTTGCCAGTCAACATTATGTCAGTCGCTGCAATATACTTGAACTTCCGCATGTTATTTTGGTTACATAATGATGAGTAAGCATGACTCTTCATAACCACACACATAGAGAAGGGTGAGAAATTCAAGGAAGAAACAACATGAAGTGTCTTAGTAAGGCTCATGCAAGAATTGCTTCAATGCGCCTTGGCACAGAGAGAAGAAACTGGAACTATACATTGGTGGTGGTGAGTGCTGTCTGACACATCAGTCCAGAATCTCCCAAAAATATTGGCATGAGATCTGGTGACTGTAAAGGCCACAGCAGCACAGGGTACCAAAACTAATCTAGAAAATCCAGAAGATTGCTGTGTGTGTGTGTGTGTATATATATATATATATATATATATATATACACACAGTCATGGACGAAATTATTGGCACCCCTGGAACTTTTCCAGAAAATGCACCATTTCTCCCAGAAAAGTGTTGCAATGACAAATGTTTTGGTATACACATGTTTATTACCTTTAAATGCATTGGAACAGTACAAAAAAGCAGATGAAAAAAGACAAATTTGACATCATTTTACACAAAACTCAAAAATTAGGTCGGACAAAATTGTTGGCACCCTCAACTTAATATTTGGTTGCACACCCTTTGGAGAAAATAACTGAAACCAATCGCTTCCTATAACCATCAACAAGCTTCCTACACCTCTCAACTGGAATTTTGGACCACTCTTCTTTTGAAAACTGCTCCAGGTCTCTCAGATTTGAAGGGTGCCTTCTCACAACAGCAATTTTGAGATCTCTCCATAGGTGTTCTATGGGATTTAGATCCGGACTCATTGATGGCCACTTCAAAATTCTCCAGCGCTTTGTCTCCAACCATTTCTGGGTGCTTTTTGAGGTATGTTTCGGGTCATAGTCCTGCCGAAACACCCATGACCTCTGACGCAGACCCAGCTTTCTGACACTAGGCCCTACATTATGGGCCAAAATCTTTTGATAGTCTCGAGATTTCATGATTCCTTGCACACAGTCAATGCACCCAGTGCCAGAGGCAGCAAAACAACCCCAAAACATCCTTGAACCTCCACCATGTTTGACTGTAGGTACTGTGATCTTTTCTTTGTAGGCCTCTTTCCGTTTTCTGTAAACAGTAGAATGCCAAAAAGCTCTACCTTAGTCTCATCTGTCCATAAAACGTTCTCCCAGAAGGATTGAGGCTTACTCAGGTACATTTTTGCAAACTGCAGTCTGGCTTTTTTATGCCTCTATGTCAGAAGTGGAGTTCTCCTCTGTCTCCTGCCATAGTGCTTCTTCTCATTCAGATGACGACGTATGGTTCGAGCTGACACTGATGCACCCTGAGTCTGCAGGACAGCCTGAATTTGCGTGGAAGTTGACTGAGGTTGTTTATCCACCATTCGAACTGTCCTGCGTTGCATTCTTTCATCAATTTTTCTCTTCCGTCCACGTCCAGGGAGATTTGCCACAGTTCCATGGGTTAGAAACTTCTTGATTATATTCGCACAGTGGACAAAAGAACTTTAAGATCTCTGGAGATTGACTTGTAACCTTGAGATTGTTGATATTTTTCCACAATTTTGCTTCTTAAGTCCTCAGACAATTCTCGGCTCTTCTTTCTCTTCTCCATGCTTGGTGTGGCACACACAGGCACACAACACAAAGGTTGAGCCGACTTTTATACACTCTAACTGGCTTCAGTTTTGATTTCTATATTGCCAGCACCTGTTACTTGCCACAGGTGAGTTTAAATGAACATCACATGCTTGAAATGAAATTATTTACCCACAGTTTTAATAGGGTGCCAATGATTTTGTCCAGTCCATTTTGGGAGTTTTGTGTAAAATGATGTTAAATTTGCCTTTTTTCTTCTGCTTTTTTGTGCTGTTCCAATGCACTTAAAGGTAATAAACATGTGTATACCAAAACATTTGTCATTGCAACACTTTTCTGGGAGAAATGGTGCATTTTCTGGAAAAGTTCCAGGAGTGCCAATAATTTCGTCCATGACTGTATATATAAACTTTTGGTGGTTTGTTTGATATATATATATATAAACACACTCTTGTGGTTTGTTCAATTGTGCCTCACAGTAACTGCGAATGTGTTAGCGCACAAAATCTGTTTCATTGTCAGAGCGATATTTCTTACATTAATGTGCAAAATAAATGTTAAAAAGAAAACAAAAGAGAAGATAGTTAGTTTCTCTCATTACTTCATTTATAAATCAGCATTTACCTCATTTTCATACTCAAGAAACACTTCAGTGAGCACTCGTGCCCTGTTGATGAGGGTGTTATCATCTATTCCCGTTAAGATGGAAATGTTTATTCATAGGATAAAGGTGAACAGTCCGAATAACTTTGTACTGCATTATATTGTCCCTTCCCTCTAAGGTGACATGTGGACCCGAATCAAGCCAGCACAAAGCCCTCTACAGCATAACAGCTTGTAATTAGTCACTCGACTGTACACGTTACTTACTGTGCTTATGAGGATATTTCTGACTCTAAAATAACCCTAATATCCTGAACCCCACTTACTCTAACAGTAGTTATTCTGTAAATATTTTTGGTTTATTTGAGAATTGAATTAATTCCTTATCATAAAGTGTGATGACAGACACACACGCAACATGCTGACACAAACTGTTGTGCAACGCAAGCTCTCTTTTTTTCTTTTTCCACTGTTTTGCTCCATTACATGTTTCATATCCCGTTCTCTACATCCTCATTCTTTCTTTTTTCTCGACTATTCTCTTTGTCTCTCTCTTGCTTGTATAATACAAAATGCAATAGCAAGTGCGATCCTTACAGTTATTGCATAATGTACATATTATCTGCTTAAGTTTCCTTATAAATCTCACTTAAAGAGAATTTTTTCCCATTTCAATTCTTCTCTGTCAGATATATATATATATATAAAATAAAATATAACATAATTTTTTTTTCCTGGCTACAATCCCACCTTTGCTTCTTTTCTTTTCCCCCGAACTCTATGCGTATAAATGAATCTTTTTCTCTTTTTTTGTTGCCTGCCTTGGAATTTTTTTTGCCTTTTATTCCCATTTATTACATGCTCTGTCTTATCTCCTTCTATTTCGCTGTTTCTATCTTTAAGTAATTTTATTATTTACTTTTTTTTCACTCTTCTTATTCTCCGCCACTTATTCTCCTCTTTTGAATAGAATGTTCAATGTTTTGCTCAACACTGTCTCTCACACTCTATGCTTTCTCCTCTTTTTCCATCTTTGTCTTTGTTGTTCCCTCAGCTGTTAGAGCAGGCATTGGTGATTGAGGAGCAGCTGCGTCGGGCGGCGTACCTTAACATGACACAGGACCCCACTCACCCGGCCATGGCCCTGAATGCACGCTTCGCTGAGGTGGAGTGTCTGGCAGAATCACACCAACACCTCAGCAAAGAGTCTCTAGGAGAAAAAAGAAAAAAACTGCAAAAAAAATGCACAATGTTGATAAGGGAAAAAAGAAAAGTAATTATTGTGTGTGGGTTTTTGTATATAAAAAATTGTTTTTTTGTGTTGTTGTTAATAAAAAAAAAAAAAAAAAAAAAAGTTGTTGATGGATTTTTTGTTTTGTTTCAATGTGTTTGTAAGTGGCTACACTTGGAGAATATCCACAAAAACATTGCTTCTGGAAGAAAGCCATATTTCACAACATCCCTACAATATGAGAACACTCACATCCACAAAAGGCATTTTCAGCTAAAAATATTCTGAGAACCACAGCTCTGTTTGCTATCTTAATCGACAAAGACAAACAAGCCACTTATGGCTCTTGTTTCGTTTGGCTCATCACTTTTTCTCTCTCTGCATTTTTCTGGAAAAGTTTTATAAATTCTGAGTTGATTTGATCATCAGAATCTGTCATATAAGATTCAGCAAGCATGCGGAATCTGAAGAGTGGGTATAAAGCTAAACCCACTGTAAATCTTTCAAATAATGAGAACTTGCAATTCCAGAGCTACATAAATGGAGTGACCAGGAGCTGGCCATTTTAGGAGGTTCAGATTACCAAAAATAACCTACAAAATCAAAATGACCCCCTATTTCATTTCATGGAAGAAACATTATAATATTGACGTTGAATAATAGCGTCAAACAGAAACAGTGTCAGCGTCATCAGGCTTCATCAGTACACACATACACACACATACAGACAAACTAACAACATATTTGACATGTACTGCTGATGTATTTACCTGAATAAAAAATATAACTAAAACAACAGCACTGTCTACATAACATAACGGCTCCAGGACTGCTTACATGTGCTGTGAAATGGAACAGCAGGTCTATACCTGAACGTTTCTTTGACTGCATTTTCTGTTTAATGACAACAATAATGTGCACCCTGATTAGTGAACATATCACGAATTCAAACATACTATATAACATACAATATGCAGTTATTTTGTGTATGTAATAGACCACAAAGTAAGACTTTGTTTAGGCCATTTCTCATGTCTTGTAGATTGTAGTAGCCTATGGTTTAGGGTGTTGATTGGACATTTTCTAATATTATAATTATTATTATTTGTTTATTTGGTTAGGCTGTAAATGTTTTCCATGGTGGGTTTTGAGGGCTTTGCTTTCCTGAGTGCCTTGTGCAGCATACAATAGATGCAGTGTCATGGTATTTATGCAAGCTGTCAAGAATATACAAGAATTTTCTAACATGCCAGAATGGAAAATAAGATGTTCCATACTATTCATGTGTGAACCATGTCTAAGTCATCGTTCAGCAGTTGAAAATACCAGGGAAAATCAGAATATTAGCATTACTCCTTTCCTACTGTCTCCATACCGCTAGTTTCTGTTTTCACAGACGATAGTAAACTCCAGACTGGGCAAAGCGGGTCAGGAGCCATGTCTTTGGACCCCTATGTGTACTCAAAGACAAATCCTTCAAATATTTTTGCCTAGGCATAGTTTTGTGAAATATTCAGCTAGTTAACAAGAGCAAAGAAGATTTTTAACCTTCTATAATATGACTTAAAAATGCCTCAGATACCTTATCAGGAAAGCTTATGTTAGCTAGCTGGCAATCTGTACAGGAAGACCTCTAAATATGGAGTCAAAGACATGTCCAAATTATTGTCTGTGGTCTTAAAGGAAGGCCAACCCAGAGCTGCTCTTATTTCCATATATGGAATCAATTTAATCAAAAGCCTGGATTGATTATATATATATATATATATATATATATATATATATATATATATATATATATATATATATAAACAAACACAGGCCTTTATTTGTGCAAAAGTAAATTATGCTTTCTAAATACCAAATATAACCATAAAAATTGCCTTTACATGTGCATTTTTTAAGTGAGCTTAATTAAAGACAAGCAAGTAATGTCAGGATACCTCATTCTTACTAACAAGATTTCATTTAATGCTAATGTTACCTACGTCACCAACAGCTAGGTTAGCTACCCTTAATTTTGCTTACTAATGTTATAGCAATTTGATTTTAACAGTTATTTTGTAAATAACTGTAAATAAAACAAAACATAATTGTGTGTTTACAGCATACATTTTCTGAATGATGGGGTTTGGTCTGAGGGTTGCAGCTAGATGACTATTATTGGTTAATCGAAGCTCAAATCTTTATACCATAACCATTAGTGGGTCGGAGTTGAAATGGTCATAAATTGACCTGCTAGCATGTCTGACTCAGACCTCCAAGGTTGGGGGTTTGATTCCTGCCTCAGTTTGCATGTTCACCCCCATTCCTGGTTACTTCGGTTCTTCCCACAGTCCAAAGACGTGTGCTGTAGGCTGATTGGCGTTTCCAAAAATTGTATGTCCATAGTGTGTGAAAGGGTGCGTGATTCTGTATGAGATTGTTCCCTGCGATGGGTTGGCACCCCGTCCAGAGAGTCCCCCACCATCTGCCCCGAGTCCCCTGAGATAGGCTCCATGCTCACCGTGACCCTGTGTAGGATAAGTGGTACAGACGGTGGATGGATGGTTGGATTTCATAAGAAAAAACCTTGCTCTCAGAATTCAAGATCACTACAGTAAGGTATTTAATATAATTATATAAACATACAGAGTCTTAAAACAAAATGAGCGGTAGACAATTATACTAAACTTTACATTTTGAGTAAAACCATGCATTGACTAATGGTAATGTTCTACGCTTCAGTGATACCCTTTGATAATTCAGTTATTATACAGTTAATAGTCTAAAGCAGGGGTGCCCGTCGATCGCAAAGGAAGTGCGAGTAAATCGCCATTCAAAAAATAAAAATAGATGTTAACGGTGACCAGTCTGAGATCTCGTCTTTTCTCTCACAACGCGTGTGCGATAAAACACTCTAGCGAGCAAAATCGTGGGAGAGGACATTTTTCAGTCTTTTAAAGACTTCATTGACAAAACCCAGCTCCCAGTGTGTAAATTGATATCATTCACCATGGACGGTGTGTCCGCAATGGTTGGCAGCAGAAATGGATTCATTGCTAAGTGCAAGGAAGACAATGTTTTCCCTGACTTCCTTAAGTACCACTGCATAATGCACCATAAGCCTTATGCATAAAAATGCTAAAGATGAAAGAGATCATGGATGTGGCAACAAAGATCGCCTGTTCTATACATGCTAGATCACTTCAAAGACAGCTGTTCCGTGCGCATCTGGAGAAGGCAGACTGCGACCACTCTGAGCTCCTGCTACACACTGACGTGAGATGGCTTAGTAGGGGTAAATTCCTGCAGAGATTTGAGAGCTCTGTCCGGAGATAAGGAGTTTTTTTTGCAGTTAAACATGCAGAATACACCCAACTCAATGATTATCAGTGGCTGCTGGACTAACCGATCTGACCAACATGTTAAATGAGCTTAATTTGGAGCTGCAAATAAAAGACAAAACCGTGGTCAATATGATCAGCTCAGTTAATGCCTTTAAACGGAAAATGCAACTTCTGTCCTCAAAGCTGCAGCGCCATCATTTTGCGAACTCCCAAAACCACGTGTCAGACCTGGAGACGCAGCGGAAGGCTTGTGCGCACTTGAATATTACACGCAACATGGAGCAGATTGAAAGCTGTCGGTCAGAGTTTGACAGACGCTTTCAAGACTTTGCTGTACTGGAGCCAGTCGCTACATTCATGTGCTACCCATTAAGTGACAATGTTGAGGTTGATTGAAAATTGCAACGCTGTTTCACCTGAACTCGTCTGAAGTGGAGGATGAGATTTTGAAACCTTCAGCTGAAGTCCAGGGCTCATGGACAGTTTTGGAACTTACTCACAGGGGAAAAGTATCCAAAACTGAGGAAATGTACAACCTCGACTGCATTATTTGGCTCTCCTTATGTATGTGAGTCAGCCTTTTCCCACATGAAGATTATTAAGTCCAAATACCGTTCCACGATGACTGATCATCATTTGGCAGCCTGCAACGGCTGGCTACCAGTAGCTACTGTCCGGACTGTGCAACCCTGGCTGATTCTATTCAGTGCAAGTCATCAGAGTAAGGTATTGACCAAAAATGTACTGAATTTTAGTGTGCCATAAGGGTTCATGCAGTTATGCATGGTACATGAACATATATTGTGTGTGTGCATATATAAATATATATATATATATTTGAAGTATACTCAGTGTATATATATACACGTGTGTATATATATATATATATATATATATATATATATATATATATATATATATATATACGTGCACATACAGGTACTGGTCATATAATTAGAATATCATCAAAAAGTTGATTTATTTCAGTAATTCCATTCAAAAAGTGAAACTAGTATAATGTATACATTCATTACACACAGACTGATATATTTCAAGTGTTCATTCCTTTTAATTTTGATGATTATAACTGACAACTAATGAAAACCCCAAAATCAGTATCTCAGAAAATTAGATTACTTAAGACCAATACAAAAAAAGGATTTTTAGAAATGTTGGCCAACTGAAAATTATGAACCTGAAAAGTATGAGCATGTACAGCACTCAATACTTAGTTGGGGCTCCTTTTGCCTGAATTACTGCAGCAATGCGGCGTGGCATGGAATCGATCAGTCTGTGGCACTGCTCAGGTGTTATGACAGCCCAGGTTGCTCTGATAGTGGCCTTCAGCTCTTCTGCATTGTTGGGTCTGGCGTATCACATCTTCCTCTTCACAATACCCAATAGATTTTCTGTAGGGTTAAGGTCAGGCAAGTTTGCTGGCCAATTAAGAACATGGATACCATGGTCCTTAAACCAGGTACTGGTAGCTTTGGCACTGTGTGCAGGTGCCAAGTCCTGTTGGAAAATGAAATCTGCATCTCCATAAAGTTGGTCAGCAGCAGGAAGCATGAAGTGCTCTAAAACTTCCTGATAGACGGCTGCGTTGACCTTGGACCTCAGAAAACACAACACCAGCAGATGACATGGCACCCCAAACCATCACTGACTGTGTAAACTTTACACTGGACTTCAAGCAACAAGGATTCTGTGCCTCTCCGCTCTTCCTCCAGACTCTGGGACCTTGATTTCCAAATGAAATGCAAAATTTACTTTCATCAGAGAACATAACTTTGGACCACTCAGCAGCAGCCCAGTCCTTTTTGTCTTTAGCCCATTCTGATGCTGTGTCTTGTTCAAGAGTGGCTTGACACAAGGAATGCGACTGCTGAAACCCATGTCTTGCATACATCTGTGCGTGGTGATTCTTGAAGCACTGACTCCAGCTGCAGTCCACTCTTTGTGAATCTCCCCCACATTTTTGAAAGGGTTTTGTTTCACAATCCTCTCCAGGGTGCGGTTATCCCTATTGCTTGTACACTTTTTTCTACCACATCTTTTCCTTCCCTTCGCCTCTCTATTAATGTACTTGGACACAGAGCTCTGTGAACAGCCAGCCTCTTTAGCAATGACCTTTTGTGTCTTGCCCTCCTTGTGCAAGGTGTCAATGGTCGTCTTTTGTACAGCTGTCAAGTCAGCAGTCTTCCCCATGATTGTGTAGCCTACAGAACTAGACTGAGAGGCCATTTAAAGGCCTTTGCAGGTGTTTTGAGTTAATTAGCTGATTAGAGTGTGGCACCAGGTGTCTTCAATATTGAACCTTTTCAAAATATTCACATTTTCTGAGATACTGATTTTGTGGTTTTCATTAGTTGTCAGTTATAATCATCAAAATTAAAAGGAATGAACACTTGAAATATATCAGTCTGTGTGTAATGAATGTATACATTATACTAGTTTCACTTTTTGATTGGAATTACTGAAATAAATCAACTTTATGGTGATATTCTAATTATATGAACAGCACCTGTATATGTATGTATATGTTTCGCATTTTTAGTGTAGGTAGACCTCTTTGACTGGTAATGTTAAAAGTAGCTTGCACGTCAAAAATGTCTGGGCACCCCTGATCTAAAGATTGCACTCCCCAAAAACCATTCATGCCCAAGTCTCACCCTTTCTTTTGTGGATAAGATGACCTAGATACTGTAGGATGGGAGTTCTTCCTTGCTGCTGCCGCCTCTGGCTTGCTCGTTAGGATCTAAATCCACATCTGGAATTCTGTAAAGCTGCTTGGTGACATTGTCAACTGTTAAAAGCACTATTCAAGTAAAATTGAATTCAATGTCACATAGACATACCTTTCAACACTTTTCTGATTAATGTCTTGGACAACTGCCATGTTTAATTGCAGTTCTCAATCAACTGGAGGAGCTGCTCAGCGATATGAAAGCTGATGTAACGCGGCTTCCTGCCACACTGTCCAGAGTCCCGCCAATTGCAGCACGCCTGCAGATGTCTGAGAGGAGCATCCTAAGCAGACTGGCCAACAAGGGCAATGAGACACACACACCACCGGTAAATGCTCACACACATGAACACACCCAACGTCACCATAATTTTTAAAGGAAAAAACTCAAATATGGTCTTCCTTCTGTCCAGCCCATCCCACCTGGACCGTATGCAACTCCGCAGAACTACGGTCCCCCGTTCACCCCAGCACCACCAGCCATGGCTCTGGCTGCGGCCAACTATAGCCAGATGCCTCCAGGCTCGTTCATATCAGGTGAGCACTGCTGTTCCATTCATACAAAGGTCTTCTCCAAAGTCTATTATGAAACATTCACCAGAGATTTCACTTTTAGACCTACTTCAAGTTGGTCAGAGCTGGAGATTTTTCTTCAGCCCTGACCTTCTATAAACCTAGAAGAGGGATTTACAGAAAGAACCACTTTACATATTAGATCATTAAACTGCAGAGAGAGTCAACCTTAGTCATGATATCCTAAAAATACAACAAAATAAAAGCTCTTTTTATTAAATTTACTGTGATATTTTGTTTGGGTTGGAATTATGTTCTGAGGATGAAATGCTACAAGCTCAAATGTAGAGAAGAGAGGCTTTATTGCAGCCAATAAAAAATGCACTATTTTACTGACCATCCTTTCTACTGTACCAGTAAAGTCCTTGACTGTTCAGTAAGTGATGTTTTGGGATTATGGTTTGTTTAATGAAATGAAATTTGAAGTATTTCAATAATTTAAAGAAACATTAGTGAGCGTGGATTTTGCTGTACTTGTGCCCTTAGAATTGTGGAGTGTTTGTGGTTTCCCCCAAGATTTGATGGTTGAAAAACATTGAATACACACAGAAGCACAGTAACACACACACACACACACACACACACACACACACACACATTAATTTTATGTACAGTGCTGTGAAAAAGTATTCCTGATTTCTTCTGTTTTTGTGTATATCTCATACTAAATAAATAGTTTTAGATGTTCAAATGAAATGCAACATAAAACAAAGGCAACCTGAGTAAACACACAATACAGTTTTTATTTATTTTTTTATTTTTTCATTCAAGCAAAAAAATGTTATCCAACACACATGTGAAAATCTAATTACCCCCTTAAACTTAAAATCCGGTTATGCCACCTTTATCAGCAATCACTGCAACCAAAACTTCCAATAACTGGAGATCAGTCACTTATGTCTAGAACTAGGATTTACTCCTATGCTTTGGATCATTGTCTCGCTGCATAATCCAGTTGTGCTTGAGTTTCAACTTATGGACTAAAGACCAGATATTCTCCTTTAGGATTTTCTCATAGAGAGCAGATTCATGTTTCTCTCAATTAGTAAATTTAATAAGTTGCCCAGGCCCTGAAGCAGCAAAGCATCCCCACACCATCACACGCCAATACCATTCTTGACAATAAGTATGATGTTCTTTTTGTGGAATTCTGTGTTTGGTTTATGCCAGATGTAACAGGACATCTGTCTTTCAAACAGTTACATCAAGGTATGTTTTGGCCAAATTCAGATGAGCCTTAATGTTCTTCTGGGTTAACAGTGGTTTTCACTTCGCCACGCTTCCATGAATGCCATTTTTCCCCAGTGTCTTTCTGATAGTGGAGTCATGAACAGTGACCTTTACTGCTGCAAGACAGACCTGTAGGTCCTTTGATGTTGTCCTTGGCTCCTTTATGACTTGCTGGATGAGTAGTTACTGTGCTCTTGGAGGAATTTTGGAAGGTCGGCCACTTCTGGGAAGGTTCACTACTATTCCAAGTTTTTCCATTTGGAGATAATGGCTTTCACTTTGGTCCTTTAGAGTTAGTCCCAGAGTCTTTGGAATAGCTTTGTAACCCTTCCCAGACTGATGTATTTCAGTCACCTTCTTCCTCATCGTTTCTGGAATTTCTTTCAGTTTTGGCATAATATGCTACTGGGTAAGACCTTTTAACCAACTTGATACTGTTGAAAAAGTTCTATTTAAGTGTTGATTTGATTGAACAGGGTTTGCAGTAATCAGGCCTGGTTGTGTCTGGTCCAGCTGAACACCATTTTGAATGCAGTTTCATAGATTTGGGTAATTAGTAACTATGGGGGAAAATACATTTTCACACAGGCAAGTACACACAGGCAAACTTCTTTGCTTTAATAAATACGCTTATTATTTTAAAACAGTATTTGTGTTTACTCAGGTTGCCTTTGTTTTATCTTAGATTTTGTTTTAAATTCTGAAACAATTTAGTATGAGATGTACACAAAAACAGGAGAAATCGGGATGGGGGTAAATACTTTTTCCACAGCACTGTTCTTCCTAGTACATTTTGATGCCTTTCAGAGTTTTATTGTTGCATATTATGGAAGCATGTTGTAAAAAGTGTAAGTTATACTGCAACAGTATGTTGTCAGCCACTTTGACAATCAGTTGGTCAGGGTTTAGGAATGTATGTAAGAATTCCAGAAAACTGAAGAATGAAGTCTAGGATATAGGAGCACAGAGTCTGTGCATAAAAGACTTATGACCTTAAAATATCTGTTTTAAAACTGCCAAAGTGTCTGGCAAGTGATTTGATTTAATATGGCATGCATTTAAACAAACTTGTACTATGTTTGTTTTTATGATTATAGGTTCCCCATATTGGTTTCAGCAGTGCCAAAAGAATTCTAGTTTTCCTCACCACACCTCTCCATCAGCATGTCCTAGATTATTCGATTTTTTTTTTTTTTTTTACGTTCTGGGAAGGCGCATATACGGACCTTTTCAGTGAGATGGTAGTTAGCTGATTAGTTAGATAAAGTATCACTCACAGCTGAGATTTCCTGCTAGCCAATGAGCAAAATGAAATGCTGTCTCTGTCATTATTGATAAAAACATCTTCCAGATCATATTAGTTTGGCATTACTGACACTGTAGAACTTGCATATTTACCATTTTTAAAACAGTGTTTCCTCATCTAGACCTCATGTACTGTAGATGTAGATCTCTAGTATATTGAGAGGGCCACTGCAAAACATGGAACTGAGCACCAAAATAAGGGTAGAGTTATCAGGAAGAATGTAATGTATAACAAACCTTTCAAACACTATTGTAAGAAAGTGACTTTTCCATTTTGTGAACCTTAGTAATGGAAGTGTAATATATGTAACTATGGTTCTATGACTTAATGGAGGACATCCAGGATGGTTTGCTTTGAAATACTCCTGTATAGTCGCTTCCTTGATGAGTACCAATACGAAACATCACCTTGTGACCATGAACCCAAAAGTCCTCTGCTATGCTTGTCCTCTGGCTATTCTTGTCAACCCCAGATACCGATGTGGCTTGGCAGTCCTCCACTCAGTTGTAGAACAATGGTTACATACATAACCTTCTGTTTTACTTTGCTAGGGCAAGTGGAGACCATGTATCACGGAACAGGTGTTGATACTGTTCCTTAAGCTACAGAGGAGGAAAATGACTTAAGTGTTGACGCTGTTTTTTTTAATTGAGGATGACAATTACTCAAGGTGTTGATATTGTACTCTTTATCCAACTCTTTATTCCACACAGTGCTGACTGTGAGAGCCCTTAGTGGAGCCAGGGTTGGCCTGGGCAACATTCTCCTCTGTAGGAGATAAGTTGTTATATTTATTTGTATATTGTTATGTCAATATCTTTGGTTGACTTAATGTTTGATTTTAATGCCAGCACATCCAAATGTGAGATCAGGTCATTTGTCTGTCTGAACGCCTGCTGTTGGCACCATCTGCCTGTTGTGTTTAAAGGAGTATGCACAGGGGCTCTAAGATGACTCACACACACTTTGTGAACACCCTGGATGCAAAAGTAACCAAAAGGAAAGAGTATGTCAGTCTGCTGTTGTGAAAGTAGTGGAGTCCCCTGTATCCCATAGAAGTGTTAGCTGCATGATTCATCTGCACATTTGGGCAAACCATACAACTCATCGAAACATTCACTGAACAAACTCAAGAATTCTTTAGTGATTGCAGACAAGGGAGACTCAATGTACCCTGCTGCAATGAGATGTCCAGTTCGTGTTTCAGTCAGAAGGATTGAGGGAATGATCTAGTGCAGGGGTGTCCAATCTGAACTGCAAAGAGCCAGTGTGGGTGCAGGTTTTCATTTCAATCAAGGAGAGGCCAAACCTGATTCCACCTGTTTAATCTGTTGAGGTTGGCTTTCAATATACACAGGTATGGCTTGTGCTTGGTTGGAATGAAAACCTGCTCCCACATCGGCCCTTTCCGGATAAGACTGAACATGCCTGATCTAATGCCATCCAGGTACTAGAAGCAAGTACAAACACACTGCACCAGGCTTCCAGCAATAGTGCTTGAGCCAGCTAACGAGCCTTCTCATCTGCATTAACAATCCCAGTGACTTAGTGCATTTCACTGCTATGTCTCCCTTTGCTTGGTTAGTGTTTCCTGTAAGAGTTCTGTACCCATTGTGCTTGGATTTATGGGCATTATTTCATTAAGGGCCAGGCGCAACTGCACCCCATGTTAGGGATACAGCCTATCTTCACCATAGCAGCATACAGTATGTTTATGGAAACATTGTGTCATCTCTTTTATATTCAGCTACATGCCACACAGATTTGTTTGCAGGTCTTCATCAGCCTGTACCACTAGTGAGACTTTCAGCATCTATACCAGAGGTAAAGATCCCAACCTTTGTATTGTTGCATCCACTATTGGAGCTAGAATGCATGGCATTTTAATTAGGTTGCAACTTTAGTGTGCTTTTGAGTGGAGCTAGGCTATCCACTCTCCTCCAAAGTGGGATTCAAGCTTGGAGGTGTAGTACTGAAGGTACATCAGGGTCTGTCTCTGTATGCAGGGATGCTGTATTCTCCTAAGCCTCACTGAGCTTTGCACTTCATTGATCTGTTGCATAGCTTTTGCATTTGTCCAATACCCTCTGCTAGTGTCCCTAATTTGCATCCCAACACAGTAAAGGCAATCACTCTTCCTCTTCCATGGGACTGATCAGGTGAGTGTTCTGCCTGGTTCAATTTCTCCCACTGCAACACAGTGAAGGAGATGACCTTTTTCTTGCCAGTAGGCTCTGAAACCGTATCTGCTTCTGCTTCACTTTTCGCTGTGGCAGCATAGTACAAGAGGAAGGTGATGCATAGCCAGCTGTATTCCCATAGCCAAAGGCATTATGTTGTAATTAGGGCAAGTCTCTGTAAGCGCCTGTCACAGATGATCAGGTGCCAAACAGTTTAGGCATTGATCATGTCCATCATGTAATGCCTGTAGGACTTGAGAAAGTTGAATTGAGTTGGTTGAGAAATTTTCAACAATTCACACACATTATGAGTTTATGAACCTAAGGTTATAATATTAGTTACTCTGTATCCTTGTATCTAGTTTTGACAACACAGTCAATAGTAAAATATTAGCTTGACCCAAGGTGCCAATGTTTAGAACCAGTCACATAAAGGTAGCATTTAAGTGTTTCCTCTCATTAAACCTACACGTGAGCTTGGTCCTATAGGTCAGCAATAGCCATCCACAGCATATTTTTCAATGTATTTGAATATATGCTTTCAATATCTACTCCTTAAAATATCCAAGCTTGCATGACATATCGGTATGGTTCAAACAAATTTAAGCTCTCCAAAAAAGGATTTTAAATTTAAAAAAGGGATTTTAAATTTAAATGTGAATCTGAATACACCTGAATGTGAATTCTATTACATTTTAGGTATTACGATTTCCTTTTATTTAGCCTTTTATATAATTGCATAGCTTAAAAGCGTATGTGATATACTGTATGCTGGACAGTATCGGCTGAATACAATCACAGGTTGAGTCAGACTTAGTTTTGTGTTAGTTTTAGTTGTATAGACATTCTATACTTTTCCATTTTGTAGAGACATGTACCATGGATAGAGCATAGAAACCTTTTGAATTGGCTACATGCAAACGAGTAGCAACCCCTTCAATATCCAATTGTCTGTCCTTTACTATAATGTCTGTTTTGCATTATTTTGCAAAATATAAATCTGTTAACAGTTTTAAATGAAGCAGTTGCATTTTGATTTGAAAAGGCCTCTGGGCAACTTTGACTAAATAATTTTTCTTCATTTTGCTCTGGTCCAAATCTCTGTGATAGCACTGCCAGTAAATTATGTTTATTGCTTCAAAACTTAGTTTGTATCAACATAAACATTTTCAGAGTACCCACAGAACAAATGTGAATGATTATGCTTGTATTTTTGTTTCAAAATCCCAAATGCAACTAGTGAAATTTTTTAATCTAAAAGAGTTCTCATGTTCCTGTGCACTGCTTATTGTGTATTTGTGGGAGATGCACTAGCCCCATTTTTTTAGTGCAATGGAGCTTTTTCTGAAAATGTCATTACTCTGATCCACTGCCCAGGAATTGCTCAGCCGAGGGAACATTTTTTCTCCACAGACCAGGGATATTTTTAAGAGACCAGGGGAAAAAAGAAAAAGAGAAACAGGAGAAAATGTGCTCCTTTCTAAATGGGGTGGGTATAAAGGCAGATGGGGCTCTGCGCTGCCCCCTGACTGTGCTAAAAATACGCCACGCATGGGGCCCATTTGAGTGCTTCAGGCCCTGATTGAGACGACTGTGGTGACCCCGATGTAAACTTAGCCGAGAAGACAGCCTTGAAACACACAAGACTAAATAAAAAAAGAAGAGAGAAATATTAGGGGGAAAAGATGAGAGATGGTGAGAGAGTTAAAGAGCCTGAGACAGATGGAAAGGAAAAATCTGAACTCCTTAACCTATTTCACATCAGTCAGTTTTTCTGAAAATTGTTAAAATAAACAAGATTGATGATTTTTTTTTTTAAGTTCATAGAGCACATACATGGACTGTGTTAGGAGTTTTGAGCTTCACATAGTCAGTAATTTTAAATGTGTCCGTTGTGGTTTTATTGCTAAAACGGTTATAAAAAACAGACAGAATAAGCCAATCATATCGCTGTGCATGTTTTTTGTCTCGGAACATCAAACTAAAATTTGCTGTGTCCATGGAGTGAAAATAAAAAATTGGGAATTAAGGTTTTGTGGATATGAAGATCCCATGGCTCTTGTTCTTGCAGTTTTTATTTTTTGTATTCTTAAGGCCTCATGCCTTCATCTTGTCCACTGATTGTCTGCTGATAATATTTTGAGGACTGATACTGTTCCACTCGTTCTGATCTGCTGCTGCTGCTAACCCACTCGCTGCCCCGCCAGTGTCTACAGTCTGCCACCTTTGTGCCCCCACAGAAGCCCCACTCTGCCTGAAGACCAAAGAGCACAACGTCCTACAGCGCCAGCGTGTGGTGGACCTTTGGAAGGATGGCAGGTCGGAAGGGTCTATCGGACAGGAGCTGCACATGCCAAAATCTACCGTGCACAGCATCATCGTCAAATACCGCCTCAGCAACACGGTGGAGAACCTCCCTCGCAATGGCCGACCCAAAAAATCCTGACTAATAGATGCTATGGACAAAAACACACATTCAGAGGGAGAAAGAATGAAGAGATAGAAACAAATTAAGGTAGAAAGAGAGAAATATTAAAAATCAAGTCAGAAGAATCTTAGAAAGTCAGGCTGGGAAAGTTACATACCTGATAAATGGAGAGAGGGAGAGTGAAAAGGGGAGAGGGGTACAGAAGAGGGGCCGTCAGGAAACAGCTTAGCACAGAGAAAAAGGAAGAAAAGGAGGAAAGAGCTGAGAGCAATGTAAGGTACATACGACCTCCCTGGCTGCCAAAGCAAAATAATAAAGTCACCAGGAGTAATATGAACAGACGGCAAGGTAAAAGTGAAGCGAGTAAGCATGACAAAAGAGGAAATCACCCAACCGTTTCCAGTGAAAAGTGGGAGTCAGTGAGACAAGCCTGCAAAAAGCACTTCTCTCTCTCACCCTCACTACCTCCCTCTCACTTTCATCTCTCTCTCCGACAGAAACCCCAGTGGATTCATCTTTCACTTGGCAAGAGAAATAAGTGCATATGTTGAAGTACCCAGGACCTTTACTCCCTAATTCCTGTGGAAATCTCTCTCTCTCTCTCTCTCTCTCTCTCTCTCTCTCTCTCTCTCTCTCTCTCTCTCTCTCTCTCTCTCTCTCTCTGGAGCCCCTTCACACATACAGAGGGAGTAGTGAAACATTTCATAGTGTCAAAACCAAGGAATTCCTGAGATGGATTGCAAGTTTGTTTTGTTTTCTCAACGTTTCCCATTCCGATCGGTGGCTATAGGGAATCACGGATTGAAGGGTCAGATGGACAGCCTCTATGGTGGACTGAGTAATTCTGTGAAAAAATCATAATGGTTTATTGCTCCTTATCAGCGATCCTCTAAAAAAAAGAAAAAATTACTGAAACCAGGACGATGCCAAGTAGCATTTTTTAAACATTTCTTAAACAATTTTTTTTTTTAATATTGTGGATGCAACACTATATGAACATTTTCGGCTGTATGACACATGAACCAATATGTGCTGACTGACCTTAAGAATGGCCATTGGGGATATTGGTGTGTGTTGGATAGACACAGGGAGCCTCATCTCTAAGGAGAGCATCTGGCCCTGGAGAAGTAAACATAGTTCCTGTTTTTCTACAATATATGGCAGTGCCATGCTGAGATTCCAATGTTGGTAGACCTAAGATTGGATTTTGTGGCTTAGAATATTAGATTGGTTTGGAAGACAAGCTTCTCTGGGAGCAGTCCAAAAGGACAGTGCTTGAATTCCTGTGCAGTAGCAGAGCCAGATCAGATTAGCCAGATCAGCCCCTCAGCAGGACCCTTATACAGTGCAGAACTGCTACGGGAGGACTCTTACTGTGCACACACACAAACACACACATTCACAGGTACTAACTTAGAGTCTAAGATGCATACATCATAAAGAAAGGTTTTAGGCATTTTGTGTGTACAAGTAGGTGTGTGTTGGTCTGTTTTTATGTATGTGCTTGTGCATGGTGAAGATAAAATTTGACACTGATGCTCTGTGTGGGTTCGTTCCCATTGCCGCTAGGAGAGTGATTAATTGTGTAAGCGAAGTGGTTGTTTAGACAGGCAGGGGTCACAGAGGCTGTCTGCCAACTGAATATTTTTCTGGATAACTGAACAAGAGGAGGCGGTTATGCAGGAGCAAACCTGCGCAGCGAAGCAATGAATACAACTATTTGATTCCCTCGGATCAGAGTTGCTGAGTGAAAGAGACAGAGAGTACAATAAAAAAAAAATGTAAAAGATCTGAATGGGAGATATAAGTTATTTTCCTTGTCCCATGTGTACATGACTGGAAAAATCTTGCTTGTTATTTAAGACTCTGGTTTGTTCCTTTTCTTTTTGCCAATCAGAAAAGAATGTTTATGAAAGGGTCTGAATCAGATTTCAAGTTGATAAGTTCCCTTTCTTTATTTTCCTTTCTTGTACTACAGTCAATGGATGTGGACATCATTTCTGATGAGTATTTTGCACACGCAGCATCATTTAATCAATAAGAATATAGTAGCACATCAAATTATCAAGGCAATAATGTGTTTTTAAAATACGTTTATGGTTAATATGTAAGGAATGAAATATGATGGGGTGTGCTGTTGTAGGAATAGAATCAATAATGGGGTAGTATGATTTGGCCCGATGTGAAGTTGATTATTTTCCAATAACAGCATACCTCAAAGTGTTTTATTCCTCTTCAGCAATAAGCCAATGCTAATGATTTTTTATTTTTTTGCGCTAATGGAGGCATTATGTTTGCAGGTTGTCCATATATCCTTCCTAGATTCTCATTAGTACAATATCTCAAGAACCTCTGTGTTGATTGTTTGGAAGATTTATATGGAAATATCATTGTAGCCAGCGGATGAACTGATTAGATTTTGGAATTGATCCTAACAGGGTCATAGTCAGAGTTCAAATGTCTAAAATGAGTTGTTGTTTTTTGATCAATGGCTTCCTTCCTGTTTGAAGTATATTTTAAGAGTAGTTCAGATCAAACATGTCATGTTTAATTTTGTGGCACTTCCATGAAACAAGTTACTTTCTGTCAGCACTCTCATTACAGTAGCTATAAAGATATCCTATATGTCACCAGCCTTGTTTTTTTTCTTGCTAGTAGGTTAGTAAGATACAAATGCAGCCTTTCATGTTATCGAGAAACCACAAAGACATTTCTGTCAGAAAAACTTAAAGTTACAGCTTTACCTCTAACTATTACAAACTGTTGACACTGGAAACTCCTTCCATAAATGTTAAATAATCCGAGCCATTATATAAATTTCATCAACACCATCTGACTATCTGAATCAAGAACAGCACTGCGGTATGATGTGCAAATGAATAACTTATTTATGTCTTTTGATGAATTGATGTTAAAAATTTTTAATTTGAATGAAAACAACTGAGGCAGGCATACTTTTCCCAGACAGCCACCGACTAAACAGCATTTAGCAGCATATGTGACTTTCTAATCGCTGACAGGGTGGAGGAATTTGATTTGGCTTCCTTACCTTTTTTTGAGAGCATGCTAGCTAATGCTTTGAACAGGATACATTAAAAGATAACCACAGCGGTATGTTGCTATAAAATGTAATGTCATCCATTCCCCAGTACATCTCTTCATATACATTACAGTATTACAGTAGTACTAGAAATATTATTTAAATAGAGTCCGTCTGAAATTATTGGAAAAACAATGCCAGTTCTTTTTTTTTCTATACACTCAAGCCATTTGGGTTTGATTAATCAAAAGATGAATACGAGACAATAAATGAAAATTTCATCTCTCATTTCCTGATATTTACATCTAAATGTGTTAAACAGTTTAGAACATGGCAGCTTTTGTTTGAACCCATCCATTTTCCGAGTTATCAGAAAGATTGGAATGTGAATGACAGGTGTTTCTTGTTGCCCAGGTGTGCCCTGTTAGATTGATTGTTTAAACAATTAATAGAACTGAATATCTACTCTTTTCTTGAGCCCTGGGTTTCACGTGTGAAGACTGCTTTTGTTGTTAAAAAGGATAAACCAATGTGAAGACCAGAGAGTTGTCTGTGGGAGAAAAGCAAGCCATTTTGAAGTTGAGAAAAGACGAACAATCGACCAGAGTCATTGCACAAGATTTGGGCATAGCCAATGCAACAATCTGGAATGTCCGGAAACAGAAAGAACCTAGTGGTGTACTAAAAACCAGACATCAAACAAGTAGGCCAAGGAAAACATGACAGAAACATCATGACAGCTGTGAAAATAAACCCAAAAACATCTAGGTTACGCATGTAACCCTGTTCCCAGAGAAGGGAACGAGATGTTGCGTTTAGCATAACACTATGGGAAGTGCCTCTCGAGCGTGACCGGTATCTGAAGCTTGTGTAAAGTCATGCCTATTTATAGGCCTGCCATGATCAGGTGACGTGGCAATTAAGCGCGTCGCGTGATATAAATATGGCATCTGTGAACCGAGCCATCAGCCTTTATTATCTCAAGCGAAGACGCAATTCACAGGCCTGCCCTGTTATGACCAAGCTACGCAACCTCTTGTTCCCTTTCAAAGGGAACTTCGACATTGCATTTAGCATAACATTATGGGAATGAGAATACCCACTCCGTCATACCGAGGGTACGGCCTGTTCAAAAAGACCCAAGACCGAGGGTCACTGCAAGACACTCAAGCCCGGGATTGAATGAACATCCAGGCTATAATAATGGATGAATATGTGTGGCGTAGACCACCCTGCAGCAGCACACACACATACCCCTTTGGACAAAGCCTTCACTGATTCGATCGCTATAGTGGAATGAGCCCTTATGCCCAGAGGCATAGTGAGACCGAGCGCCTCATAAGCACTCGAGATTACTTCCACTATCCAATTAGAGATGCGCTGCTTTGACACAGCATCACCTCTACTGTCGCCGCCAAAGCAGACCAGCAGCTGCTCCAACTGGCCAGAGCAGTGGATGTAAGTACAGAGAGTCCTCACTGGACACAGCAGGTGCATTCTCTCTTGTTCCGGTGTGGGGAATGGAGTAGAACAGAAAGCCTGCAACACCACAGGGTGGGCAGCCGATGTAGGCACCCGAGGAATATAATCCGGCATAAGATACAGGAAGGCCTTGGCTAATTCAGGGGCAAAGTCAAGGCAGTAAGGGGCAACAGAGAGAGCTTGTAGGTCTCCTACTTGCTTGAAAGATGTCAGGGCCAGCAGAAGAGCTACCTTAGAGTCAGAAGCTTCTCAGAGGCTGACCCTAAGAGTTCAAATGGGGCCCCTGACAGACCGTCCAGGACCACAGAAAGGTCCCAGGAAGGTATGCGCTGCCTGCAGATGGGCCTCAGCCGCCTGACACCATGCATGAACTTCATGTTAGAGGATGCTGCCCCACAGAGGCTCCATCAACAGGGTTATTGCTGGCCGAAATGGCGGCCATGTAAACCCTGATTGTAGAAGGAGCCCACCCTGCTGAGAAATGTTCTTGTAAGAACTCCAGGACTGTAGCTATTGCTGTGGATCCCTGTGGATGGGAATCTTCCAAGGAGTGCCATCTCGCAGGGATATTATCTCTCAGAACCATATTCGAGCTGGCCAATAAGGTGTTACTAGCAGCAGACATAGACTGTCTTGGCAAACTCTTGCTAGAACATGTGGGAGCAGAGAAATGGGGGAACAGCGTACAGATGTCACCTCTGCAACATGTGTACCAGAACGTCCAGCCCTAATTGTGCGGGAGGAGTGAGGCTGAACCACAGTGGGCTGTGTGTTGTCTCCTCAGAGGCGAACACATGCAATCCGTCTTGGCCAAACCTTGCCACATGGAATCCACCACTTGTGGGTGGAGCCACCCTGCTCCAGACGAGGGCCACATCAGAGACCGTGAGCAGGACAGCTGTCTAAGACGTTGTCCAGCCCGTGAGGAAGGTGTCTGTCATTACCGCCTTGCGCTAAGGCTAGAACCCGGGGACATTAATTCTCAGAGCACGTAGGCATCGCCGCGTGACATTATTCTCAGAGGTTTCGTCCTTGGACGAAACCCCCAACTTCTCAGCCACCACTGAACGGTCTCCTGTGCAATAATCCCATAAACGTCAAATAGTCCCCCAAGATCCAGCTTTATCTTGCTCAGTGTTGATAGGATTGGCCCTACGCATGTTGGGGATAGAAACACCCTCATCGTAGTAGAATACTTATGACCCCTGGAAAAGTTGTCCACTGCACTGGGGTAAGCATACTTTTCTGAGATTCAATCTGAGCCCCAAGCTCTTCATGTGGGCGAGAATAACATCTCAATGTTGAACTGCCAGTTCCCTGGATCATGCTAGAATTTACCAGTCGTCCAGTTAGTTTAGTACACGGATGCCCTTGAGTCACAATGGAGCCAGAGTGACATCCATGCACTTTGTCTTGGTGCGAGGAGATAAAGCTAGCAATATTTCTATGTGGAAATATACACCTTTTTAGATCTATCGTCACAAACAATTCCTCAAACTGAATCTGTGGAACGATATGTTTGGGCGTCAGCAACTTGAACCTGTATGTCCGAAGAGTACAGTTCAGATGACGCAGATCTAAAATTGGCCGCATACTTCTATTTTTTGCGGACCAGGAAATAATGGCTGTATAAACCTCCCTCCCTCAGGGAACGAGGTACATGTTCTATGGCCCCTTTGTCCAAGAGGGATCTTACTTCCTGCACTAACGTCAGGCTCTGGTCTGTGCTGTCTATTGTAGTGAGGACACCTCTGAATTGGGGGGGTCGAGCTATAAACTGGACTTGGTAACCCTTTTCTACAGTAGACAGAACCCATGGAGACACATTTGGCAGTTGTTTCCACGCTGCCGGATGGTCTTTTAGTGATGTTAACTATTCCACATTCTAGTGGAGGGAAAGCATCAGATTTTCATTGCCCTGTGACAGCTTGCTCACGAAAGAACACTGAAAACTTGGGGACCGCCTTGGCTAGGGGAGGCCCTACAGTAGCACTGGGGGCGACCTGCCCTAACAACCTCATGTCCCCTGATACTTTCCTCCACGGCCCCTCAGGACTGCTCTTCTTTGCCTGCTTGACCTTTATGACCATTCTCAGATCAGGCCTAGTAGCAGGCCGGGATCTGTGGCCGCCCGGTTCCCCTGGCTGTCTGTGGGGGTTGGCGGGCTGCCATACTCGCCTTCTGGGTCTCCCTTGCACTAGTGCTGTCCCAGGCTCCACTCGTGGATGCCCAGTTGAGTTCGACACAACAGGGAAGGAACTGGCTGAATGCCACCATATGTCGAACTCACTTAGCAGGTTTGCTTGGTAGGCCTGCAACACTGTTATTTACTTTCTGCAACACTGTCATTTACTTTCACTGGGGAGAAAAAGGCTCATCCAGCCTTAGTAATCACTTCAAGCAGCTCTTTATATGCTGCTCTCAGTTTTTAGCACATCCTTCTGGCTCCTCTGAGTCAGAGAGGAATTATTATTATTATTTTTGTGTGTGTGTCTTTTTTTTCCTTTGGCTGTCCATAGCGGAAGGAGGAGTTGCATACAAAATCCAGCGGATAGCCGAACCCGGATTACAGAGCAAGAGAGAGAGTAGCGCTCGTCTCCGGCTCCTCTTCCGGATCCTTAAAAGATCCCCCCACCTGAGACGGCTAGCTGCCTCGGCAGCGGCCGACCCAAATCCGCGAGGCTCCGAAACCCAACTCTCTTCGCGAGTCGCAAGCCGAGCTGCTTAATGTAGGCATTACCTTGCACAGCCTCTTGAGGCTGCCATCGCATGCTACACTTCTAAACACTTCACTCAGAAAGTGTGCACTATTTCCCATGATTAAACGGGAGCAAACCGTAACACACTTCCTGAATTCTCTCACTCATATTTTTCTCTCTCGTTCATTCCCATTCAAAGGGACAGTAAAGTTCTGAGATTTTGAGAGAAGATAGCGAGGAAATGAAGTGTCTTTTTGTTTCTTTACACAAACAACTGACATGCAATCTTTCGCTGAAGATAATAAAGGCTGATGGCACGGTTCGCAGGTGCCATATTTATATCATGCAACATGCTTAATTGCCACGTCACCTGATCATGGCAGGCCTATAAGTAGGCATGATTTTACACAAGCTTCAGGTACTGATCACGCGCAAGAGGCGCTTCCCATAGTGTTATGCTAAACGCAACGTTGAAGTTCCCTTTGAAAGGGAACAAAGAAAAGAAAAGAAAGTAAAGAAAGAAAAGATCTGCTCAGTATCTAAAACAAGTTCATTGATTAAGCATGGTGAAGATAGTATCATGGCTTGGGCTTGCATGGCTGCTTCTAGAACAGGCTCACTAGTCTTTATTGATGATGTAACTCATGATGGTAACAGCAGAATGAATTATTTTTTAGAACATTATTAGAAGATTATTAGAACATTTTGTTTGCATGCATCAAATCTAATTGGGAGGAACTTCATCCTTCAAACACACTGCCAACTTAACAAAGGACTTCATCAGAGGAAAATGGTGGAAAGTTTTAGACTGGCCAAGTCAGTCACCAGCCCTTAACCCAATTGAGCATGCATTTCACCTCCTGAAGAGGAGACTGAACAAAGAAACCCCCCAAAATAAGCAACAACTGAAAGAAACTGTGGTACAAGCCTGGAAAAGCAACAGATAAGAAAAATGCAACAGTTTGATGGTCAATAACTGCTTGATGCAGTTATTGCAAGCAAGGGATATGCACCCAAACATTAAGTGTTATTTACTAATATTTCCTTTAAGAATATCTGTTCCAATACTTTTGTTGACCAACACATTGGGTGTTCTGCCACCAAAGGTACCATGTTCTAAGTTGTTTAGCACATCTAGTTGGCGAGACAGAAACTCGAGTCTGGAAATTGGACTCGAGTCACACTTAAGTCGCAAAAAAATTACTTGTGACTTGGACTCATAAACAACTGACTGGAGACTTGACTTGGATTTGAAGACAGAGACGGTTAAAAAAACAAGTCGTTTTGGTTTGACATTCCCGATTATGTTTTTGCTTTACTATCCCACATGACAGCACAAATTCTGCATTTTTCTATTCAATCCTCATTTATTCATTACCCATCAGTATATGCTGCAGCACCAAATATCTTAACAATTCATCTGTAAACCCACCAAGCCAGCATTAGTATATACATGCGTGACGCATCTGAAGGCATCTGAAGTTCATCACACATTGGAAAAGTGCTGTTCTATAAATGAACAACAAACAATAACAATACAGTCAACTCTTACCTTGTGTTAATCTTCACGTGATTTGATTTGACATGCAATCAAATGCAATACCCCCGCCCCCCCGCGAAGTATTAGCTACCATTTAATATCCATATGGTATCCAAGTTTACCAAGTTAAATTGCATTTTTACACGGGGGTCTTGTTACCGCCGACGCTCACTAAAAGACTACCTTACCCATCACTGCTTGAGAACTACAGTAAACTATGGCAAATCTAATAGCTAAAAATACACTGCACTTTTTTTCTTGTGATGACAGTCTCGGGTATAATGGTATATAATGGTATTGGGCATGTGTATAGGGTGTTCCATATGTAAGGGCACTTTGAAGGGAGAGTAATCAAGCTAGATATGCTGTAAGATTGCTTCAAACTGAATTTCCGATAAAAATGACTTGCAAATTGTAACTTAAAAATGACTTTAAAAAAGTAATATCTTTCCTAAATGTTCAGTTTTCTTGTAATTATAGGGAGAACTTTTGGATCAAATGTAATAGTTGGAAAGTGCTTTATTAGAGCACCAGTGTGGGGTTTTTTTTAGAGAATTTTGAATAAATGAACGAGACATTCTATAGTAATATTATTAAGTAAACAGTTTTAATGTTGATTAATTAAAATTGATTCAGCCTCTTACACTGTTAATTAAAATAACTAGCTGAAAGATCTATTACTAAAAATTGAACAAAGACTTGATAATTGACTTGGACTTGGACCTCAGGGACTTGTGGACATGCCTGTCTATATGTAAATATCAGAATTTCTTATCTGTCATCATATTTATCTTTTGATCTTAAACTCAAATCTTCAGTGTTTAGGGAAAACAATAGAATTGGGCTTGCTGTGCCAATACATTCAGAGCAGATTATATGTATTTAGGTTAAAAAACATTTGGAACCAAAGTACTTAGTGCATACAGCATACACAGATCAATTAGAACCACCTGCCTAATATTGTGTAGGCCCTCCTATGCCACCAAAACAGCTCTGACCCATCAAGGCATGGATTTCACAAGACCTCTGAAGGTGTGCTGTGGTATCTGGAACCAAGACGTTAGGAGCAGATCCTTTAAATCCTGGACACATTATCCTGCTGAAAGAGGCCACTGCTATTAGAGAATACCCTTGCATTAAAGGGGTTTACTAGGTCTGCAACAATGTTTAGGTAGGTGGTACATGTCAAAGTAACATTCACATGAATGCCAGGATCCAAGGTTTCCCAGCAGAACATTGACCAGAGCATTACACTGCCTTTGCCGGCTTGCCTTCTTCCCATAGTGCATCCTGGTGTCATCTCTTCCCCAGGTAAGCGTCGCACACACACCCGGCCATCCACATGAAAGAAAATGTGATTCATCAGACCAGACCTTATTTCATTGCTCCAATGTCCAGTTCTGAAGCTTGGCCACTCATTGTAGGCACTTTTGGGGGTGGACAGGGGTCAGCATGGGCAGTCTGACAGGTCTGCAACTAAGCACGCCGATACACAGCAAGCTACGATACACAGTGTGTTCTATCAAAGCCAGCATTAATTTCTTCAGCAATTTGTGCTACGGTAGCTCTTCTGTGGGATCGCGTGAGATGTGCTAGACTTTGATCCTCATGCGCATCAAGGAGCCTTGGGTGCCCATGACCCTGTTGCCAGTTCACTGGTTGTCTTTCCTTGGAGCACTTTTGGTAGGTACTATCCATTGCATACTGAGAACTCTCCCACAAGACCTGCCATTTTGGAGATGCTTGGACCTAGTCGTCTAGCCATCACATACACACGCACGCACATTCACGCGCATACACACGCACACACACACGTGCTAATATAACTAGATAATTATTGTTATTCACTTCACCTGCCAGTGGTTTTATTGTTATAGCTGATCTGTGTATTTTCTTGGAGTTTTTTCTCACATATATTCCAGCAGATTCTATTCTACAGTTGGCTAATTCTTTTACAAGCAATCTGCTGGTCAGACATTCAAGAATCCTGCTTTTGCATTGTAGTCAACCTATTGCTTGTTAACAAGAACTAGCAAGACCAATCCTTGTGCAGGAAGTAGTCTTAATCGCAGTGCCAGAGGTGAGATTTATTTTAAATAGGATGTATTATTCCTGCCTCACACCCAGGGTCCACCACGACTCTGATCCAGACAAGGATAAAGCGGTGACTGAAGATCAATGAAAGGCTAGCCATATTTTAGAGATGTTTCAAGAGACTCCCACCCTTGCACATTTCCTCACTAGGTGTGCTTAGTGGTTAGCACGTTCACCTCACACCTCCAGGGATGGGGGTTCGATTCCCGCTACTGCCCTGTGTGTGCAGAATTTGTATGTTCTCCCCATGGTGCAGGGATTTCCTCCAGGTACTCCGGTTTCCTCCCCCAGTCCAAAGACATTCATGGTAGGCAGATTGGCATGTCCAAAGTGTCAATAGTGTATGAATGTGTCAATATGATTGTGCCCTGCGATGGATTAGCAGGGTTCTCCATGCTTCTTGAGATAGGCTCCAGTTTCCCCACGACCCTGTAGGATCAGTGGTATAGAAAATGGATGGATGGATTGGTGTTAAAAGGAGGATAATTTCTTTTCTTTTCTTTTTAAAAAATTTGTACCAATTCATGATCATGGGTACCATGATTGGCTCGACTTGTCATGTTAGTTCATGTTGAAAGGGAAACGGTTATTATGATTATTGCTATATAAAATCAGACTTTGATAGAACTAGAGCTTTGTAATTAGCTTACCTTTTTGGTGCAAGTGCATTCACTGAGGGCATCATGAAAAATGTTCTGCATGACTAGAAATGTTCTTCTAATGACATGCCATGTATCCAAAAATGGATTTTCTTCACCTGATATGTGTTTTTACGGAATGGGGTAGATAATTAATAAACAAACAAACAAACAAACAAATAAATAAATAAATACATACATAACAAATGGATGAACGTAGTGCCTGCAATTTTCAAACCTGTGTGCAGAAATATGGCATATGGAATTGTGCAATCGAGTCATGTTTCAGAAGGAATTGTTCTATGTGAAGGCAAATCTGTGATTACGAGCCTGTGCCCCAGACAAGCCAAGAAATGGTCCTGGGTACAGACTCAAGTGTGAAAACTCCATAAAATTCCTTTAATGAATCGGTCTTAGTCAGTATATTAAAACAGCAATAATTTCCAAACCAATGGTAGCCTATGGTGGAACAGAACATAACACATGTGAGTAAAGGGATGGAATCTCATTCACATGAAAACACTCAGTCATTGTAGGTTTGTGTCCAACTTTGAAAGTTTCTGACTTTTCTTTTAATAGATAACTAACACCAGTGAGCATGTGCTGACAAGCTGCAGTATGACATGATTCACATTTTGGGATCAGGAGCCACAAAGATTGTGTGTGTGTGTGTGTGTGTGTGTGTGTGTGTGTGTGTGTGTGTGTGTGTGTGTGTGTGTGTGTGTGTGTGTGTGTGTTTTCTGCATAAACAAGTCTTGAATTTGTACATTGTTTTCTTGATATGTAATCTTGCATAAGAAATCATGCACAAGAATATTTCATAAAAAACCTCACATTAATACGTGATCAGAAGTGCACTGCATTGTTGTTCATCTTCAGTGGTTTTATTTGTAAGATAAAGGAAACAAAAAGATGCAAGACAGTATGGAAACACCTGGAATAAATGAAGAAAAGGAAAAAATAAAAAGAAAAGGGAAAGTAACGAGGGAAAATATTAAAAAGGAAAAGCAGACAAATGAAGGGGGGAAATGATGAAAAGACGTTTATTTAAACAGTGGGGATTGTCCTTTGGAATGGAAGAGTTAGATCCGTCTCGTCTGACTGTAAAAGTTAAATGTGATCCATGTGTGTGTGTTTCTTTAGTGCTGAATGGGCCTCCAATGTCAGTCAAAAAAGAGCGAGAGGCAGAGCTTATGATGGGAAGGAGGGAACAACGCAGCGGAGAAGTGATCTGCATCGATGATTGAGGCCAGCCATAATCCCCAGCCCCACACACACACACATACACACAAAATCAAGCCTTTTTCTTGTTTTTCTTGTTGATGAAAGTATGTTATGGCCGGGATATAATTGGGAAAATGGACAACAAATTGGTGAAAAAAATCCTCTGAACACACATCACATAACTTTAACTGGCAAACTACATAGTTATTATAATGGCACTGATTTGATAAAAACCAGTATAACAGGCTATGTAAACATAACAGAACACCCCCCCACACACACACACACCCCACACACACACACACAAAATCACTTTCAAATACCATCCTTGTTGTCTATCTATTCTTGCTCAAATTATGCCTTGAGCCAACTGCTCGCACTTGGGATTACTCAGAGACATACAAAACACCTTCCACACAAATACACACACACACACATATACACACACACACAACTACAGAACCTCATTAACATCCTGCCTCCCTCTGAATCAGAGATGAAGCTGCATGTGTGTGTAAAAGCATTTGCCAGGCTTCATAGCGTCCCCTTGTTTCAGCAGCATGCTATCCCATTTGTATTTCATGTTAAGAGAAACATCCATGCATCCATACTACAGTCTCAGCAACAGCAGGATTGATTTTTATTCATTTCAGTACAGGAAGCTGTAAAGCTAACACTGAGTATAGTGCTGTCCAGTACATTAACAGTTACGCCTATTGAGATGAAAACGATTTCTTTATGATGCAGCTCTTGCTTTTGTAATGACTCCATATAATATTTGGATTTTCGAGCTGCCTGATATGATTACGAGGGAGAGACATTTAAAACAGGGGCATTCTTCATGGTCTCTTGTTTGGATAGAAAGGCCTTTATGGTATTTAGCTTTTGGAACACAAGCATTGATATGTATTTAGATTGGCGCATTCGAATTAAGCCATGACATGTCATTAAATTAAACAACTGAAAGTATTTGTTTAGCCGTCATCTTCATGATGGTTTCTATATCAAGTTCAACAGTGCTTTACCTACTCTAATTCCCCTTTGGCTCCATTCTATCTTTTCCGTATCTCCACATCACTTTACTCTTCCATCCTCTTCCGGAGACAAAAAAAAATACTTCTTTATGTCTCAGCACTCCTTCCCACTTTGTTTTCCATATTTCTCGTTTTCCTTTTTACAGAGTCTTTGAATTGTTTGCATATTTAAGCTCGGTTCATTGTGTTTTTCCATGTTTTTAATCCTTGTTCCTAGCACCTATAATTATTGTTAACGTTGCTGTTGATGTTGTCCTTGATGTTACGATTGCGAAGCTTCTACCAAATGATAATAAGGAAAAAAGAAAGATAATTCTTTGTGTTTTGTCCATGATGTTTCCCTATATACAGCATATTGTTATAATAGCCAACGAAGAGGTTGAATGAACTTCGGAACAATTAACATCTTTCTAGCTTGCGGTCTACAGTAGATTTGGGGCTTGCGAGTAACCTGCACACAGTGGATCACTCATGTAATCCTCAAATGCATTGACAATATAATTAATTCATCAGTTGTATAATCTAAGATTAGAAAGCAAAATCCCTACATTGTCTCTGAAAACGTTTAAACTTCGACACCTTTGGCTGCTGAAATGCACAGTATTAATGACATAAGCGCCTTAACAGCAAAACAACTGTAAAGAGTTGAACAGAATATGTAATTCTGCACCTGCACCTGCTTGCTCTTACATTATCCTTTGCTAGGCCTCAACTCAAAGAGATAGATAACGAGTTGAAAATTTAATTTATTTGTTCTACTCCCTTGCATACCTCCTGTGTGAAGACTGAGAAATTTACATTTCAGTGCTTGACTAAAATTGGGAGAGTCTAAGTTTTGAATCAAGCACCACCTTTTTTTGTCCACTCTGTATTTGTATTTTTTATTTGTTTCTTTTCCAACATTTCATTTATTAATAAGTGTCGCTGTGTAAGCTGCAGTTCCGAACCAGTTCCAAGTCAGTGGCTATGTTGTGATTTGACTCCGGGTGGACAAACGGAACATGTTAATAATGCATCTTTCTTTTCTTTTGTTTTGTTTGTAATAAAGATTCAATTGAAAACATGTAATGCTGTGTTAATTCTTCGCAAACCAAACAGCTAATTATGGGAAGGGCGAAACATTAACTTAAAACGGGACATGTCTTGAATCTCTGTCATCGCTGTTTTCAGCCTTTAGTAATTAGAAGAAATAATTTGCAAGTGATTCATTTCAATGCCTAGTTTTGTACACATGATGAGTCAAAACCTGGCCATTAAAACCATATACACTGGTAAACAAGAAGCCATAGCATTTTTGCCACACTTTTTTAACCTTATTTATTGTGTAAAATCAATTTATGACAGTTATAACATATAGAAACTGCAACCTCTCACACACATTCAGTTTGGCCCTTGAACTCTCTGGCTCTGTTTTAATTTGGCTTTGGTTCAGACAACCAGATTTTTAATGGTCAAAGAGATCATTTAAGATCCATCAAATTAAAAAGTACATCAAGTACATATTAATTCAGATTCAGGCTAAAGAGCTGTGAAATTTTAACTGCCATTGCAGTTAACCTGATCGTGCATTTACATTCACACACACACACACACACACACACACACACACACACAGCCATTCCACACTTCACCTCAACCCAGACGAGTTTATCTTGGATGCCGTTTCTGAACAGCAGAAACCCCTGCAGCAATCCAAATCTGGATTGTGTGCAAGGAGCAACCCCAAAAAGTGGAAATAAAGAAAAATGGCAAGAGGAAGAAGGGGGAAGGACTAGATTGGGGAGACAAATGGGAATATGTTACTTCTCCATGTTTTTTCGGCTATTTACTTCAGCTGGTAAAGGAAGTGAGAGTCGAGGGCATGGAGAAACAATGGGGCTGCAGATATACAAAAGGGAAGCTGGGGTATGATTAGGAAATCCAATCAGCACAATGTGCATTTAAAATGGCAAACATTCCATTTCAGACCTAATTAAACTCTGGTTTTATGGTAGTCTTGAGTCCAAGAGACATTGACATACGTTGTTTAAAATGAAAAGTTGTTTCTCGCATGATTAACCAGTGAGATTAAATGCAATAAACTTGGTATAAAATCTGTAACTTTACCTCTAAAAAAAACCTTTAAGAATTGAATGTGCATTGTATAAAAAAAAAAACAGCAACAACATAGGTATATTGTGACTTTGTTACAAGATTTATCTATAGCAATGAACAAATGGAAGTGTAGTACTGTAAGTTGTTAGCATACCACCACTTCATGGCAATCTGTACTATATTTTTACAATCATATAAAAAAAATATATCACAATATAGTAGGCACTTAAAGCTTCAGTTGAAGTGTCTGTGAAGGTCAGTAATAAAGACATAAGGAGTACTACTTGGTGTGTATTTGGTAAATCAATATTTTCAAAGTTGAACTGATCCAATGACAACTGTATGTTAGTCAGAGCAAATGTTTGATCCAACCTAACAATCAATGATGAAATTCACATGTCCACCTTTTAGTGTCCTTTCTTAACAATACCAACACTGAATCCTCCGTTCAACCTGCCCATGCCACTGTTTAGGGAAGGCAGCCATGTGTCTGGAACTATATCCTTATCAGGCTACAAGTAAATGTTTAAGCACAGTTGGTGAAGTCAGTGTTTATGCACTTATGTCCAAACCAGGCCATCCAAAAAAGATCCACTTTAACTGTCCAGCAGTCATGGTCTCCTAGTCTTTACCATCCTGATTAGTACCATATTTAGGGCACCAGTATGTGTACAGTCAATATTTCAACTACTTCCAGGTGCCTCTGGAAACATCCGTGCCTTGGTTGCAGCCATTCTCCATGACTGCATGGACCCTATCAAATGTGTCAGATTAAAAAAAACAACAACAAACAAACAAACAAAAAGACAGATGTTTAACTTGTTTAACAAAAGAACCAACGATGGTTCGTCCAGCCAGTGAGTATCGACTGTGGTAGACCTCCAAAAAATGTTGCAGTCAATGAGGCTGAACTGTGTGGCGGATCCACTAATTCACCTTGAAGAGGCCGAAGTAATGTTTGCCTGAGTCCTTCAGGCTGAAATCACTTCCGGTCACAGCCTTGAGCTCGGCGCCTTTCTCTAAAAGCAGGAGGCCAGAAACCTGGCACGGCTTCAGGAAGTGGAACTGTTTAAAACCTGTGGTTGGAGTGGTGCTGTATCCCTCTATGCACTGAAGTGAGGGGCCCTGAGGGACAGTCACTTCCAGCTTCACATACTGACTCTTTTGCTCATTGAAATGCACCTGAAGGAGAAGTAGTGAGTGATGGGATGGAATAATAAATGAACCAAACACAAGGTGTCAGAATTGGATAAAGGATAACAAGTAAGCAAACATTTTTTTTCATGCATATCTATGTGTTGCTAAAGTAAAAAGAACAGTTGTAGCATCTTACTTGACAGTAAAGGAAGTAGACACCTCTCCGAACTACTTTAAAAGTGCCCGTTTCTGTGTTATACTCCACAGCTTGAGTCATATTCAGGTACTGCTCAGTCCATCCTTTAATGATTCCCTCATTCTCCACTGTAACATACACACACATTAATACCCTACATTCCACATGTTATAACCATAAAAATGACTTGTTTTGTCTTACCTGTTTTGAATGAATCTTTGGTTACTGTTAAAAACAAGAGGCAGATTTGAGAACTTTGGGGACAATCAAGTTAGCAGTTGTCTATTATTATGTATAGATCTATTTTATCAACTTACTCTCAAAGTGAGAGGCCACTTTCCTTCCATTTCCATATCTTCCTTTTGTCCCTAAAGCTTGCAAAATAAAGAGAAAAATGATACATTTCTTGGGGGAAAAATAAATAAATAGATGCTTCTGGAATGAATTGTGCTAGAGAGATAAGAAGCAAGGTGTTTGTGTGAGACTTCAGCATGATACTGAATAGAATAGCTGTGCTGATACAAACACCATGGATTATCCTAGTGCCATTTCTTGATCAGATGAGGCCTTGATTGCCTGTCCAGATGTTATATTTTTTTTTCTTCCCTATCCTCCATTCTACACTTTTCACACTTAAGAACCTTTGGGATAATAAAGTTAGCACTTGTCTATTATTATGTGTAGATGTAAAACGCTATTTATTCAACTTACTCTCGAAGTGAGAGGCCACCTTCCTTCCATTTCCATTTTTTCTTTTTTCCCCTCCAGCTTGCAAAATAAAGGAAAAAAGGAGAAATGTTTTTGAAAAAAAAAGTCATAAATGTTTCTGGAATGAACTCTGCTAGAGAGATAAGAAGCAAGGTGTCTGTGTGAGACCTCAGCAAGTTATTGAATAGAACAGCTGTGCCGATACAAATACCATGGATTAAACTAGTACCATTTGCTGACCAACTGAAGCCTTGATTGTCTGTCCAGATGGTCAAATATTTTCTCCTTTTTTCCATTCTATACCTTTCAGCCATTGTTTTATCATGGTCATGCACAGTATGCTCTCTTTCCTGTGTATGAATAAAGACATTGGATCTTTCATGACCCTGAAGGAGCTGTAAAGATTGCATGTGTGAATGGGGGAGAGAGCAATGGTCATGGCTACTATTCAGCTAACGGTAATAAATTAATAGATGTTCCAAAGGTTCTGTTTTTTTTGCGTGTCTGGGTTTATGAACACTGCCTGAACTCTCAGCAGACCTTCAAAAAGTGAGCCGAACAATCTGATACAACTCAGACCACAAACCATACACATCAAAGGTCCAGAGAAGCACTTCACCAAAATGTTATTGCTGGCAAACTGGGTGAACTAGCAGCCTCACGCTGTCCCCAAAGGCTGCTATATTTAGGCAAGAGAACAATCATGCTTCAAAAAACAAATGTATGACTGTGGCTGAGCATTTTGCCTTGGATATCACATAGTTATCAGGTGTCTGTTGAAGCATTTCAGCTGTTCAATAAGTCTCTAATCATCCATCTGTTATAAACTAATCTTTATTTCTCCCACTTTTCAGTCCATTATCACAGACTGTCTGTATTTTTTTCCCCTGTTAGTGCACCATGCTCCTTCTGCACTTGCATAACCAGGCCAGATGCTTTATCGCATAATTGCAGGAGCTATCAAAGAGCATTCATAATTGCATAAAATAACAAACTAAGGCTATTTCAGGTTTCAGCAACGGGGTCACTTGATTTAGAATGTCCCCAAAACCGCCAACCCTGTGCAGCCCTCGTGCCAGTTGGTTTTGCTGGGTGCATGTCCAGCTCAAACCTGCAATTTCTCCTGTCACTCAGCATGCTGCCTCCTGCTTCTAGTTTAAGTTTTTAGAAACATGTGCCCATTAGTTTACCCAAGATGCCATGCTGTCCAAGGCTCTGTAAATATCATCCAAAGCTCTTTTTTGTTGCCTTAGATAGCAATTCTAAACTGCTGCATATTTTACAGATGATGCTCAAGCGTGCTTTAAGTGAAACATAGCTTAGCTCCAACATGGAGAAAATATGTGTCTATCTCTTTATTGTGAAGCTTGGTGTAAAAATCTTTTTATAAAGCTTGGTGTCAGTTCACTGTCTTTTTACATCACACAATGTGCTTGCCAGTTTTACTTTGTCATTATGTAGAACCATTATATATTCACCAGAAAGGACATGTTTCACATCAAGTGCTTAATGTTTGAAAGTCATTTACATTCAGTACCTTCTCTCTTCACTCGCAGGCTCTCCAGCAGCTCCCTCTTCTCCAGGAAAAGCTGGACAATAGCCTTGCGCTGCAAATTCACCTGACAGACAGAGAGAGAGAGAGAGAGAGAGAGAGAGAGAGAGAGAGACAGACAGAGAAATAGAGGGGGCAAGGGGGGCATAAATATGTGGTATGTGGAGGAGGAGTGTGCAAATATTAATTGGTGTTTCGTGTGGCCACCACTCGAACCAGGCAAAGCCTGTGAAATAATCAAACCCACAGACTTTTCTAAACCAGACACAAACAAACACTACCATCTCCCTTCCTGAACTTGGCACACACTTCAACACGCATCTATTAATAGGTCATCCACAAAACTAGTTGCCACACATTAGATATTTTTTTAAAGCTACAGATTCCTGGCATGTTTAAACGGCCTCGCTGAGACTGGACCAAGAACAACATTAGTAAAAAAATTATGACCGGCATGCAAGCTTTGTCAGCAATTCAAACAGGCTTTTTTTTTTAATAAGAGCCATATTGTGTGAGGAGGAAACACAACAGGTCTATGCAATATTTGGCAAAAATGTTTTGAGCAATGTGAAAAAACATTTTTTACTGAATAAATCAAGTGAATGCCACAGAGGCTAGTACACATTTAGCTCAACTCACGATGCAGCAGAAAGTTAGTGCCAGAGTCATGTGTGGCTCATCTGCTTGCTGAATCAGCATGTGTTTCTAAGCATGTGCACGTGTGTGTCTGTTAGAGTTGCACATATGGAAAAATGTTAAATTGTTTCATATTACCATTGCAATGGATTAAAATGAGTGAATTCTTGACGTAACTTCGTTAAAGACTGAATATACAGTAGGTGCCATGTCGCTTTTTAAAGGTTTTTTTAAAGGTTGCCTACAACAGAGGGTTTTCCTTTTTTTAAATAAAATGTTAAAAATAGAACCTCTTTAGACAGATAAAACCCATTTCTCCAAGTATGCATTGTTTATGGGATCATGTGACTGAAATGCTTAATCATCACTACGGTATTTCTGATACTGGACATGCACACAGTGAAACATTTTAGTAACTGAACAACAGCCTCATAGGCATATTGCAGATTTACAATATTGTACAAATACAAATACGGCAATTGCCTACTAAACCATTAACAAACCATACTGTGTAGTTCTTTGGTTCGTCCTTCTGGGGGAACTCTTAATAGAACCCTACAACAGACTTTGCCTTTTAGAAACCCATTCAAAACACAGAGCCCTTAACCATGAAAAAAAATGTATAGAGTGGAGAGCGTGTGTGCGCGCGCGCGCGCGCATTCACGATGCACATCTGCAGCTTTGCACTGTGTAGCAGTCAATTGCACTTCCTCCGCGAATGGCAGTCTACCGATCACTGCACCATAATTACACACACTCGTATGGGAGACGCTGGACAGGCTTCTTTGGTCTGCTCCTTGTGAATGCTCGGGCGCATGCGCGTGCCAAGTGGACCAGCAGTTCCAGTAAATTGCGCTAAACGTGGCTTGGCAGAAACGCTCGGGCCAAATAAGCCACAACTTGCAGTGCCTCTCCACTGGAGCGATAAAAAAAACGCACCACACAGACCCCCACAAGTGCTACCACAGCTGTTTGTATAATCAAGAACACAGCATGTGTGCTTTTGCCCGAAATGTCCTCACTAAGCAGCCAGACGGTTAAAGCACTGCCCAGACACGCGCGAGAGTGCCATTAGAAGAATGTCAGCCTGCAAGATGCACAATTACAAAATTATCAAGCGGAACCCTGAGCCTTGTTTATTACCGACCGGCCAGCGGCGCTAGACCTTCTGCTGCTTTGTTTTCTTTCACTAACCACACATGCAAGCTGCTGCTGCTGCTGGGTAGTAAACTGTTTAAGGTGGGCTACATTCGAGCTCCTGAAAGTATAGAACGAGAATAGAATCGAGACAGAGAAAAAAAAACTCTTAAATCAGCATTGACTTCTGATCAGGCAGTGCTTCTGCAATATTACTAACGTCTGTGAAGTCTATTACTTCTATGCACTTCATACAGACTTAATAAATCCTATTTAACTCAAGCTGATTTAAAACCCGACTGTAGTAACTGTTTGACCAGATTTCTTCAGTAATTAACTACCGGGTTACTATGAAGCCAAAGTTCATTATTGGGGCTATTCATTTCGCATAAAGGAAAAAAAAAATATCTATTGTGCTAACGCAACTACAGCCTGAAGATCAACCTCATGTCAAAACATCTGCACATGCCACTGTATCTACAGGTTTGTAAGATGATTTAGCCAACACTTATGAACAGGGGGGAACCTGTAAGAGTATCCCCAGATAACAGGACAAGTCGTCATTGTCAATAATAAGAAAAGCATATTTTTGTAACGAAATAAATAATAACACATTTAGGTCATGCATATGGTCCTTATCCTATTCATCTGCTAGTTTGTGGGAGAAGTGCGGATAGTTGATGTTATGTCAAATGAGAATTTCAGAAATGTGCAGGTTCTATGCAGAATGGACAGTGTACCTGATCCAAGCGGTCGCGCAGATTTTGGACGGACCTGGTCAGGTCTCGGGTTTGTCGCCACGTCCACGCGGTGAACACGGCGCTGGAGGCGGCGAGCGCGAGCGCCACGGCACCGAGCAGCGACCACGCGGAGCGGAGCGGCCCAGCACGCCTCCTCTGCACTATCCGATGCATTGTCACGCACGGCTGCTACTGCTACTGCTGCTGCAACTTCACCATTCCGCAGTTTTCCACTCCGTCACTGCCAACGCACTGTGCGTGCACATTTTTCGTTTTTGTCTGGTCCCAGATGCACGCACACACGCTTCGCAGAGGTTTAAGCGCGACTGCAGATGGTGAGAATGAGCGCGCGCACTGTGCTGTTTTCCCGGAGTGAGAGCTCGCGCACTGTGACTACTGCAGCCTCAGCTGGGGAACTGGCGACTGTCTGTGAGAGAGTGCCGCAGATTCACAGCGGCAGCTGAAAAATCAGGTTCTGGTTGAGTTGTCAGACCTGTACTTCTGAATTCTCGTCACACACTTCCTCGTCCTCTCAGAATGCAAACAAGCGACTCACAACAGAATCGGTTCTTTTTCAACAACTCTTATAAGCCAAGCGATTCTCAAACACGAACGACTCAAACGTTTTGGCCAAATTTGCACAAATAAATAAAATAATAAATTATTAACATATTTTTACTGTCTTGCCATATAAAACATGTTATGTGAAAAAAATAAGTGCACCCCATGGAAAAAGATTTTTTCTTTCTTGACATATTTGGACAAGCAAACATTTGATCATCTTTGAAACAATGGCTATTAATAAAGTTGATATAGCTGCTAGAACAAAACCACAAAGAAAATTAGCTTTTTCAGTCATTTATTCTACAGAAATATCTGTATAATATTTCCACCTTCTGTGGAAAAAATAACTACACCTTTGGCTCAGAAGATAATATTGCTCCCTTTAGCAGAAATAACTTCTTGTAGGCGTTTTGCATGAGTGTCTACCAGTCTCTGACATCGGCTTGCTGGAATTTCTGACCACTCTTCCATGCAATATTCTTTCGGTTGCAAGATGTTTGAGGGTTTTCTTGCATTTACTGCTTGTATCAAATCCTCCTACAACATTTCAATGGGATTCAAATACGGGTTTTGACTAGGCCATTCCATAACCCTCCATTTCTTCTTTCTGAGCTATTCCTTGGAGGATTTGCTTGTGTGCTTAGGATCATTATCCTGCTGAAAAGTCCACTTTAGGTTCAACTTTACCTATATGCTCATTGGCAAACTGTAGTGTTGCAAAGGCTTTTTCCTGGCACGCCTCACATGCAAGTCAAATTTATGCAATATATTTCTGATTGTAGAAGAGTGCACTGTGACACCATCAGTTGCGAAACTTACTAGCAGATCCTGTGATGAAATTTTGAGATTCTTGGCGACTTCATTTTGCATCAGACGGTCAGCTCTTTGGCTGAATCTGCCGTGATGGCCAGTCCTGGACAAATTGGCAGATGTTTGAAATCTGCACCATTTGTAGATGATTTTCCTTACAGTGGAATGATTTATTCCAATAAATTTGGAGATCTTTTTAAATTCCTGGCCAAACTTAGGCATCCACAACCTTTTTTCTGAAGGCCTTACAGAACTCTTTAGCTCTTGACATGATGACATCACACACCTCATTAGCATAATATAATACAGGTTCCACCTGCACTCCCTAAGCAGGTTCTAATCACTGGCACCCAATCCTGAACATCTGATTAAAATTTTATGGAAGGTGTGATAATTTTTTTAGGTGTGATAAATGTAAGGATGTACTTACTTTTTCCACGTAACTGATCTGTTTTTTGTTAATTTAAACTGAAAATTACTACAAAATATAATTTTTTGTGCCATTTGATAGAGTGTAACATCTTTATTAATAGGCATTGTTTCAAAGAAGATGAAATGTTTGCTTGTATGCTAAATATGTTAAAAATGTCTAATATTAATTTTAAAAAATAAAAGAAGAATAAAAAATGTAATTAAATCAAGGTGTTCTGCACAAAACATTTAGAGGTGGTGTGTGTGAACAGTTCTTGGTTCTTTTAAGCATGTTTTGGTGTCCATAACCAGTGGGCACTTCACACTCAAAATCAAGAAATTGTGTAAAAATATAAATGAGTCCAGGAAAATGTGAACTGAATTAAAAATGACTGTCAAAATTGGATTGCACAGATACATTTCCATAATCAACACAATTTTTCCTCATAATTATTCTCATGCTTAGGCTATGTGTTATTCTTCAGCGAAGACAAGAGTGGACTGGCAAGCTAGAATACATGGGGTAGACGACGGACAGAGCATGGAACGAAATCAAGGTTAGATAATCAGCAATGGAGTTATATGCGGCGTAGGCAGAAACATAATCAAAAGACAAGCGAATATGGGTGGCTGTGGCACAGTTGGTAGAGCGGGTTGTCCACTAATCGTAGGGTTGGCGGTTCGATTCCCGGCCTGGGTGACTTGGGCAAGACACTTCCCGATGGCAAGCTAGCGCCTTGCATGGCAGCTCTGCTACCGTGAGTGTATGGGTGAATGAGACACAGTGTAAAGCGCTTTGGATAAAAGTGCACATTTACCATTTACCACATCAAAACCAGATATAAGAATATGTGTACAAACAGAGACAAGGCTGCTTTGTGTTTACTTCGCAAGCAGCTGACATTAACGATGCCCTTTTATAACTTTTGATGTAGTGCAGGTGTTTGTACTCAGAACTCCGGTGAACTCGAGCGAAGGCATGGCAAGTGTAGTCCTCGTCCATCGTGTCTATGGGCGGCACTACATTCTGGGAACTGCATCCGCAAGTTCACCATGGTGTAACAGAGCCCCCGCCCCAAAGGGCTCACTCCAGGAGCCGGATCCCTTCAAGGTCTCCCTCTCCTCCGGGGACCTAGTTGAACCACGTGGAAATTGCGAAATGTGAACTGTGGACCCCTGTCAGTCACAATCTCCTCGGGGATGACGAAGTACCGAAACACATGTTGGAAAAGGAGTTCCGCCGTGGTTAAGGTGGATGGAATGGCCGGTAGAGGAATTAGGCGCAGGGGTTTAAATAAACGATCTACGACCGCCAACAATATCACGGTATTTCCCTGCGACTTCTGCAAGTCCGTTATGAAATCTAGGGCCAGGTGGGACCATGGGCGTTCAGGTATGGGTAGAAACACCAACCTACTGGCAGGTAGAGCACATGGCCCCTTGGCCCAGGTGATGAGTTCTAGACGATACTGTTTCGGTACGAACTGTTTACCAGGAGGACAGGCTGCCGGGATTCGTGACCTGGGGATACAGCCTAAGGTAAACTCTAGGGTCCACTCCAAAGCACCTACTATGCAGGAGGGAGGCAAGTCATAACTCTCCAGGTCCACCCGACCTTCAGGGAAGTAGATACAAGACAGTGCATCAGCTTTTGCATTCTTTGATCTGGGCCTGTAGGACAGGGTGAATTAAAACCTGGAAAAAAATAAGGACCAGCGAGCCTCACAAGGCATGAGGCGTTTGGTGTTTCTCAGATACTCCAAGTTCTTCTGGTCCGTGTAAATAACAAACGGTTGTGCGGCTACTCCCAACCAGTGTCTCCACTCCTCTAGGGCCACCTTAACAGGCAGGAGTTCTCGGTTCCCCACATCATAGTTGCCTTCCACTGGCGACAACTTCTGGGGAAAGAACTCCATGGGGTGCAACTTGGGTCTATCTCCAAATCTTTGAGACAAGATAGCCCATATTCCCGCTTCAGACGCATCAACTTCCACAACAAACGGCCTGGAGGGATCCGGGTGTCTGAGGAAGGGGCTGTGGTAAAGGTCCACTTAAGCTTCTCCAGAGCCTCCTGGGCGATTGGGGTCCAAAGGAGTCACCGGGTGACTCGGTTTACCTTTCAGGAGGGATGTCAGGGGTTGCGCCACCTTACAAAAGTCTTGAATGAATCGCAGATAGAAGTTAGCCAAGGAAACGCTGAAACTCCCTGACGGTACGTGGAGTGGGCCATTCCACGACCGCTTGAATTTTGCACTGGTCCATGGCGACTCCCCTTGGGCTAATGACATAATGACCCTAGGAATGAGATTGTGTGTTGGTGGAACTTGCATTTCTCTGTCTTTACATAAAGCTAGTATGGCAACAGGTGACGCAATACTTGCCGGACATGCTTGATGTGCTCCTCTAGGGATGTCAAATATACCAAAATATCGTCGATGTAGGCGATGACGTACCTCCCCAGTATGTCCCTAAGGGCGTCACTGATTGGGTTCTGGAACACTGAGGGGGAGCCCATACGGAATAACCATGTACTCATAGTGTCCGGAGGTAGTGCTGAAGGCCACCTTAATGCAGATCAGGTTATACAGTATGCGCTGCGTAGGTCCAGCTTCGTAAAGATGGTTGCGGACCATAGCTGTTCCCGGGCTGAGGGAACGAGGGGCAGGGGATACTGTTACTTTACGGTCACTTGGTTGAGGCTCTGATAATGCATGGCCGGAGGCCCCCTCCTTTCTTCTCTACAAAGAAGAACCTGGAAGATGCAGGGGATGTGGAGGGTCAAATGTACCCCTGCTGGAGAGCTTCCTGGTTGTATTCCTCCATGTCCCGCTGCTCAGTTTGGGAGAGCGGGTACACACGGCCCCAAGGTGGGCTCGCCCTGGGTTGGAGATCAATGGCACAGTCATAGGGTCTGTGAGATGGTAGACTACTTGCTCTCTCCTTGCTGAACACCTCGTGGAGTTCACGGTATTCTGGGGGGATCTTGACCGAGACATGGGACAGGATGACAGGATGTCTGGTGGAGACCGTGATATATAGGACCGTAATCTCATGGTGGAGGCCAATAACTTGAACGTTGACTGGTAGCGTGATGTGAGATATTATTCCCCCACCTATGGGGGACCCGTCTATGGACTGAAGTTTGCGAGGTCGGAGCAGGGGACGTATAGGGAGGCTGTCTTTTCATCTATGAAGTTCTCCGCCGCTCGGGAATCGACAAGCGCTGAAAGAACAAAAGACAGACCTGAATGCTCTATCAGGATAGGTAACGCAAATATATGAGAAGGATGTGACTGGCTACAAATCAAACGGATGCGACAAGGTGGATTGTCCGTGCTCCTCTCGGTCACCTGAGGCCTCCTGTGGGGGCACTGACTGATGACGTGGGTTCCTTCACCACAATAAAAGCACTGGGACTCATTACGTCTTCTTTGCCTCTCCTCCTCATGGGTCCGCGCAAGTCCAAGCTGCATGGGTTCGGCTGGTGGGTTATGGTTAGATCAACGAGGTCATCGAAGGTTAGCTGTTCTCCCCGACAGGCTAACTCTTGCAATAACTCCAAATCTAAACCACGACGGAACACGATCTTAAGGGCTGGCTCATCCCATCCGCTTCGGGCAGTGATGGTACCTCCAGGACCACCACACAACACCAGTGCCCCCCAGGGCAGTGTGCTCAGTCCACTGCTGTTTACCCTGCTGACTAATGACTGTTCTGAAAAGTTCAGCTCTAATCACATCAACGGAACAACTGTGGAGAAAGTCAAGTTTCTCGGTGTGCACATGACTGAGGACCTCTCCTGGACTCTCAACACCATCTGCCTAATTAAGGCCCAGCAGTGCATCCACTTCCTGCAGAGGCTGAAGAGAGCCAAACTCACCCCCCCATCCTCACCTTCTTTTACAGCGGGACTATAGAGAGCATCCTGACCAGCTGTCTTTCCATGTGGTACTGGAACTGTACAGCCTCCACCTGCAAGACCTACAGCGAATTGTGAGGACAGCTGAAAAGATCACCAGGATCTTTCTATCCACCATTGACACCTCTTTCAACAACTGCTGCATCCGTAAAGCCACCAGTATTGAGGACAACCCCTCTCAGCCTTTTCATGGACTTTTCACCCTCCTACCATCTGGCAGAATGTACAGGAGCATCTGTGCCACCACCAACAGACTCTGCAATATTTTCCTCCCTGAGTCAGTCAGATTAGTCAAAAATCTGCTGCCTCCCAATGCTCACTTGGGCTACTCAAACATCTAACCCAGTAAGACTCATACAACTGCACATGCATTAACCCAGTAAGGCTCAGTACCACTGCACACTGCACTTTACATAGCTGCATCATTCACTTTATAATATGGAACTCGTTATTGCTGCCAGTATTTCTGCTACACTTGTGCTACTGCATTATACAATTGCTTACAGCCATGTTCTGTGAATTTACTGTACTGTGTATTTATTGTTTTTCATTCGTCTCACAGTATTGTGTATGGCACTTTATGTAGGCTTGCGTACTGTTCTGTGTTGCACAATGGTTCTGAAGAAATGTCATTTGGATCCAATCTATACAAGATATATAGATGAATGACAGTAAAAACCCACTTGACTTGACTTGACTTATCCTGGACAGGGTTACAGTAGATCTCCACACAGACTGTATCCCACATTCGAGCAAAAACCATCATGCCACTCTAATATTTAACAGGTGGGGTTTGCATGCATGAATATGAATCACATGAAAATGTATCATATGTAAATGAATCACATGTAAATGAATCATATGAAAATGAATAAATAAACAAAGGCAAAAAAAAAGAAAAAAAAGAAAAAAAAATAAAAATAAATAAATAAATAAAAGGTGGGGTCCGGTTACATCTGGCGTAAATCAAACAGAGAATTCCACAAAAAGAACATCATGCCTTAAATTAAGAATGGGGGGTGTAGTGTGATGGTGTGGGGATGCTTTGCCGCTTCAGGGCCTGGGCAACTTGCAATAATTGAGAGAACCATGAATTCTGCTCTCTACCAGAAAATCCTAAAGGAGGATGTCCTATGTCTTCAGTCCATAAGTTTAAACTCAAGCACAACTGGATTATGCAGCAAGACAATGATCCAAAGCATAGGAGTAAGAACTAGTCATAGACGTAAGTGGAAGACTGATCTCCACTTATCAGAAGCATCTGGTTAAATGGTAAATGTGCACTTATATAGCGCTTTTATCCAAAGCGCTTTACACTGTGTCTCATTCACCCATTCACACACACACACACTCACACACCAATGGTAGCAGAGCTGCCATGCAAGGCGCTAACTTGCCATTGGGGTTCAGTGTCTTGCCCAAGGACACTTCAGCATGTGGAGTCACCCGGGCCAGGAATCAAACCGCCAAGCCTACAATTAGTGGACAACCCGTTCTACCAACTGCGCCACAACCGCCCCAATTGCAGTTATTACTGCTAAAGGTGGCACAAGCAGGGGGCAATTAGATTTTCACATGGGTGATAGGTGTTTTTGTTTCAGTAAAATAAAACAAATAAATAAAAACTTTAATGTGTGTTTACTCAGGTTGCCTTTGTTTTATGTTGTATTTCATTTGAAGATCTACAACTATTTAGTATGAGATAAACACAAAAACAGTAGAAATCAGGATGGGGCAATTCCTTTTTCACAGCACTGTAGGTCCATAGCATAAATGTAGAAAAAACACTGAGACCCTTAATAATATCACCCAGTACTTTTTCACAACACTGTATAGAACACCAACAGTAGATTACAACAGAATAATGTAGCTATCACTACACACAAAGTTTATTAAACTCAAACATCTGGGTGTTGAATAATGCTGCATTATTCATTTAATTATGAATTGTTTTGAATTGTGGCATGGTGGCTTAGATGTTAGCATGTTTGCCTCACACTTCCAGGGTTGGGGGTTTGAATAATGTTCTCCCCATGCTTTGGGGGTTTCCTCTGGGTACCCCAGTTTCCTCCCCCAACTTAAAGACATGTGTTGTAGGTTGGCATTTAAAAATTTTGTGAATGTGTGTGTCTGTCTCTGTCTGTGTGTGTGTGTGTGTGTGTGTGTGTGTGTGTGTGTGTGTGTGTGTGTGTGTGTGTGTGTGTGTGTGTGTGAATGTGCCCTCTGATGGATTGGCACCCCATTTAGGGTGTCCCCTGGCAAGTTGCCTGGGTAAGGTTCCAGGCTTCGCCACAACACTGTGTATCATAATCAGTATGTAAAATAGATGGATGGAGGGTCAGTTGTCATGAGCAGTATGTCCACCTCAAAGTTAAATCTTTAGTGACTTTTCACTTTGAAGTGTGCAGACTTTACAAAGCGTAGGGCAGTCATTATGACATCAGAAAGGATTACAGCCTTAGACTGAAAATAAACTAAACCATCCTCCAGTTAATGCAAAATACAGAGCACTGGGCTAATAAAGTAGGCTATATGACAGGTCAATGAACTTTAGACCCACAGATATATTACACAACGTTGAAACTAACAGATTATGAAATGAATGGATTTTTTAATTTAAGTATTTGGATGTTGTTTTCTAGGCAATTGAAAAATTGGGAAGAACGAATGACTGAGGATCACGCTCTAATGACTAGGGATTATTTGTTGCACAACCTGCTGCTTAATCAAAACCTCACAAGAAATCATGTGGCTTATTGTTGCTAAGAGACACTAATAGCAAAACAAATGCAGAGGTGTAACAGCTTACTTCTGTTGCTTTTTCGGCTACTCCATGTGCTGACATAAACAATTAGAGAAGAGTGCACTTGAGGGAGGTTACGGGTTCATTTTTGGTCATTAGGGTCACAATCTGTAGAGGACGATGTGGGTGTAGAAGACAACCAGGGGTGTTTCTGGAGTAGGGTGGCCAGTGACTCTTTATCAACTTAATTGGACCCCCTGTGTCCCAAATAAATATTAATAATCTATTTCTATGGCTGTACCCCAGAAAATGTGAGTGGAAAGGAGTAAGGAATTTGAAGATGTCTGTTATAAATAAAAATACAACAATGATAATTAATATAGTTTATGTCAGAGGTTCAGAAATGGAGTCCAATGACCCTCATAGGGCTGTCTGTGATTTTTATTTTGTGGAAATAACAACCCATGATACCCAAAGTTGCATTAGGCTATTATTGAGTCCTTATAGTTATTTACCTATTTGACTTGTCAGCTGAATAAAATGGGTTTTACAATCTCAATAACTCAAAAACCACTAGGCCAGTGCTAACTTGGACCTAATTTGTTTGAGAACCAACAGTTTAAGTCATGTCCTATAATTTATAGTCTATA
>CM022756.1:20393800-20633800 GCA_012411365.1 Ameiurus melas
TTAAATATGCATCTCTGTACACCAATAAGCAAATATTATTTGGTTTCTTGACTCCAGTCCTGGGAATAAACTAGCCTGTACCATTTCTCCCCATTCCCCAAAGGTACTTACATAAGCAATAATATATATTAAAATTTGAAGGTTTTGGATTCCATTTTCAACTTTTAGTCCCCTAACATAACACATTTCCTAAATGTTTTGGTCAAACGACTCTTGTCACTTGATGTGGGTTAAAAAGGGGTCTAAGTAAACAGATATAGTTTATGACATACTTATTTCACATATGTAATAAAATTGAAAAATTGCATTACATTTACAGTATCTCACAAAAGTGAGTACACCCCTCACATTTTTGTAAATATTTGATGTAAAGTAGTGAGTATACAGCTTGTATAACATTGTAAATTTGCTGTCCCCTCAAAATAACTCAACACACAGCCATTAATGTCTAAACCGCTGGCAACAAAAGTGAGTACACCCCTAAGTGAAAATGTCCAAAATGGGCCCAAACTGTCAATATTTTGTGTGGCCACCATTATTTTCCAGCACTGCCTTAACCCTCTTGGGCATGGAGCTTCACAGGTTGCCACTGGAGTCCTCTTCCACTCCTCCATGATGACATAACAGAGCTGGTGGATGTTAGAGACCTTGTGCTCCTCTATCTTCTGTTTGAGGATGCCCTACAGATGCTCAATAGGGTTTAGGTCTGGAGACATGCTTGGCCAGTCCATCACCTTCACCCTCAGCTTCTTTAGCAAGGGAGTGGTTGTCTTGGAGGTGTGTTTGGGGTCATTATCATGCTGGAATATTGCCCTGCAGCCCAGTCTCTGAAGGGAGGGGATCGTGCTCTGCTTCAGTATATTACAGTACATGTTGACATTCATGGTTCTCTCAACGAACTGTAGCTCCCCAGTGCCGGCAGCACTCATGCAGCTCATGTAGGCTCATGTAGGCAACACATGTAGACAAGACACCCTTGTGATTGTACTCCTCACCTGGTTGCCGCCACACACACTTGACACCATCTGAAACAAATAAGTTTATCTTGGTCTCATCAGACCACAGGACATGGTTCCAGTAATCCATGTCATTAGTCTGCTTGTCTTCAGCAAACTGTTTGCGGGCTTTCTTGTGCATCATCTTTAGAAGAGGCTTCCTTATGGGATGACAGCCATGCAGACCAATTTGATGCAGTGTGCGGTGAATGGTCTGAGCACTGACAGGCCCTGACTGACCCCCCACCCCTTCAACCTCTGCAGCAATGCTGACAGCACTCATACGTCTATTTCCCAAAGACAACCTCTGGATGTGACGCTGCTCACATGCACTCAACTTCTTTGGTCGACCATGGCGAGGCCTGTTCTGAGTGGAACCTGTCCTGTTAAACTGCTGTATGGTCTTGGCCACCATGCTGCAGCTCAGTGTCAGGGTCTTGGCAATCTTCTTATAGCCTAGGCCATCTTTATGTAGAGCAACAATTATTTTTTTTCAGATCCTCAGAGAGTTATTTGCCATGAGGTGCCATGTTGAACTTCCAGTGACCAGTATGAAGAAGTGTGAGAGCAATGACACCAAATTTAACACACCTGCTCCCCATTCACACCTGAGACCTTGTAACACTAACAAGTCACATGACACTGTGGAGGGAAAATGGCTAATTGGGCCCAATTTGGACATTTTCACTTAGGGTCTACTCACTTTTGTTACCAGCGGTTTAGACATTAATGGCTGTGTGTTGAGTTATTTTGAGGGGACAGCAAATTTACACCGTTACACAAGGTGTACACTCACTACTTTACATTGTAGCAAAGTGTCATTTCTTCAGTGTTGTCACATGAAAAGATATAATCAAATATTTACAAAAATGTGAGGGGTGTACTCACTTTTGTGAGATACTATATAATAGCCTATTCGACCGGGGTTTGATTCCCGCCGGGGCCGTGTGTGTGGAGTTTGCATGTTCTCCCCGTGCTGTGGGGGTTTCCTCCGGGTACTCCGGTTTCCTCCCCCAGTCCAAAGACATGCATGGTAGGTTGATTGGTAGGTTGGTAAATTGTCCATAGTGTATGAATGGGTGTATGAGTGTGTATGTGATTGTGCCCTGCAATGGACTGGCGCCCTGTCCAGGGTCTACCCCGGGATAGGCTCCAGGTTCCCCCCGACCCTGAAGCAGGAATAAGCGGTTGAAGATGGATGGATGGATGGATGTATATAATATATCAGGGGTACAGGCACTCAACCACATCACCTATATATATACACTGCTCAAAAATATAAAGGGAATACTTAAACAACACAATGTAACTCCAAGTCAATCACACTCCTGTGAAATTAAACTGTCTACTTAGGAAGCAACACTGATTGACAATCAATTTCACATTGGATGCAAATGGAATAGGTGGAAATTATAGACAATTAGCAAGACCCCCCCAATAAAGGAGTGGTTCTGCAGGTGGTGACCACAGACGACTTCTCAGTTCCTATGCTTCCTGGTTGATGTTTTGGTCATTTTGAATGCTGGCGGTGCTTTCATTCTAATGGTAGCATGACCACACAAACCACACAAGTGGCTCAGGTATTGCAGCTCATCCAGGATGGCACATCAATGCGAGCTGTGGCAAGAAGGTTTGCTGTGTCTGTCAGAGTAGTGTCCAGAGCATGGAGGCACTACCAGGAGACAGGCCAGTACATCAGGAGACGTGGAGGAGGCCGTAGGAGGGCAACAACCCAGCAGCAGGACCGCTACCTCCGCCTTTGTGCAAGGAGGAGGAGGAGCACTGCCAGAGCCCTGCAAAATGACCTCCAGCAGGCCACAAATGTGCATATGTCTGCTCAAACGGTGGGGTGCTTACAGCCCAAGACTGTGCAGGACGTTTGGCATTTGCCAGAGAACACCAAGATTGGCAAATTCGTCACTGGCGCCCTGTGCTCTTCACAGATGAAAGCAGGTTCACACTGAGCACATGTGACAGACGTGACAGAGTCTGGTGACGCCGTGGAGAACGTTCTGCTGCCTGCAACATCCTCCAGCATGACCGGTTCGGCAGTGGGTCAGTAATGGTGTTGGGTGGCATTTCTTTGGGGGGCTGCACAGCCCTCCATGTGCTCGCCAGAGGTAGCCTGACTGCCATTAGGTACCGAGATGAGATCGTCAGACCCCTTGTGAGACCATATGCTGGTGCGGTTGGCCCTGGGTTCCTCCTAATGCAAGACAATGCTAGACCTTTTCATGTGGCTGGAGTGTGTCAGCAGTTCCTGCAAGAGGAAGGCATTGATGCTATGGACTGGCTCGCCCGTTCCCCAGACCTGAATCCAATTGAGCACATCTGGGACATCATGTCTTGCTCCATCCACCAACGCCACATTGCACCACAGACTGTCCAGGAGTTGGCGGATGCTTTAGCCCAGGTCTAGGAGATCCCTCAGGAGACCATCCGCCACCTCATCAGGAGCATGCCCAGGCGTTGTAGGAAGGTCATACAGGAACGTGGAGGCCACACACACTACTGAGCCTCATTTTGACTTGTTTTAAGGACATTACATCAAAGTTGGATCGGCCTGTAGTGTGGTTTTCCACTTTGATTTTGAGTGTGACTCCAAATCCAGACCTCCATGGGTTGATAAATTTGATTTCTGTTGATAATTTTTTTGTGATTTTGTTGTCAGCACATTCAACTATGAAAAGAAAGGAGTATTTAATATATATATATATTAAATAAAGTATTTAAATTGCGAAAGTATTCGGCCCCCTTGAACTTTTCAACCTTTTGCCACATTTCAGGCTTCAAGCATAAAGATATAAAATTTTTATTTTTTGTGAAGACTCACCAACAAATGGGACACAATTGTGAAGTGGAACGAAATCTATTGGATTTTTGAAACTTTTTTAACTATTAAAAAAATGAAAAGTGGGGCGTGCAAAATTATTCGGCCCCCTTGCGTTAATACTTTGTAGAGCCACCTTTTGCTGCGATTACAGCTGCAAGTCGCTTGGGGTATGTCTCTATCAGTTTTGCACATCGAGAGACTGAAATTCTTGCCCATTCTTCCTTGCAAAACAGCTCGAGCTCAGTGAGGTTGGATGGAGAGCGTTTGTGAACAGCAGTTTTCAGCTCTTTCCACAGATTCTCGATTGGATTCAGGTCTGGACTTTGACTTGGCCATTGTAACACCAGGATACCTTTATTTGTGAACCATTCCTTTGTAGATTTTGCTGTATGTTTGGGATCATTGTCTTGTTGGAAGATAAATCTCTGTCCCAGTTTCAGGTCTTTTGCAGACTCCAACAGGTTTTCATCCAGAATGGTCCTGTATTTGTCTGCATCCATCTTCCCCTCAATTGTAAACATCTTCCCTGTCCCTGCTGAAGAAAAGCAGGCCCAAACCATGATGCTGCCACCACCATGTTTGACAGTGGGGATGGTGTGTTGAGGGTGATGAGCTGTGTTGCTTTTACGCCAAACATATCGTCTTGCATTGTGGGCAAAAAATTTTGGTTTCATCTGACCAGAGCACCTTCTTCCACATGTTTGGTGTGTCTCCCAGGTGGCTTGTTGCAAACTTTAGACGAGACTTTTTATGAATATCTTTGAGAAATGGCTTTCTTCTTGCCACTCTTCCATAAAGGCCAGATTTGTGCAGTGTACGACTGATTGTTGTCCTATGGACAGACTCTCCCACCTCAGCTGTAGTTCTCTGCAGTTCATCCAGAGTGATCATGGGTCTCTTGGCTGCATCTCTGATCAGTCTTCTCCTTGTCTGAGCTGAAAGTTTAGAGGGACGGCCAGGTCTTGGTAGATTTGCAGTGGTCTGATACTCCTTCCATTTCAAAATGATCGCTTGCACAGTGCTCCTTGGGATGTTTAAAGCTTGGGAAATCTTTTTGTATCCAAATCCGGCTTTAAACTTCTCCACAACAGTATTATGGACCTGCCTGGTGTGTTCCTTGGTGTTCATGATGCTCTCTGCGCTTTCAACAGAACCCTGAGACTATCACAGAGCAGGTGCATTTATACAGAGACTTGATTACACACAGGTGGATTCTATTTATCACCATCAGTCATTTAGGACAACATTGGATTATTCAGAGATCCTCGCTGAACTTCTGGAGTGAGTTTGCTGCACTGAAAGTAAAGAGGCCGAATAATTTTGCACGCACCACTTTTCCACGCACCACGTTTTTTATTTGCTAAAAAAAGTTTAAAATATCCAATAGATTTCGTTCCACTTCACAATTGTGTCCCACTTCTTGGTGATTCTTCACAAATAATTTTTTTTTTATATCTTTATGTTTGAAGCCTGAAATGTGGCAAAAGGTTGAAAAGCTCAAGGGGGCCGAATACTTTCGCAAGGCACAGTATATATTATATATATATATATATATATATATATATATATATATATATAAACAGAATAAAGCAGTCTTTTGTTAAATTATTTTCACTATGATTCTGTCATTATCTCTTTCATAGCTGTCACTACTTCAGACCAGATGGTTAATGCCAGAGTGTATGTCAAATAGGTTTTTAGCATACGTTGTATATGATATTTCACATCCGTCCTTTGTTTTTGCATTACTTGTCAGAAGGATGTCAGACGATCTCTTAATGTAATTGTCCTGAGATATTGCCTGTTAAGAGAAATGTTTTAGAAATGGATACAAAAATGAACTTATGTTTGCACCAGGGATTGAGGAAATGAAGGTTTTCAAGGCTTGGCCCATAATTATTTAAGTGTTATGGCACCACCTAGCTGTGATCTTACATGAAAGTGTCTGTCTTCCCAATGACCATGTGAACCAAGTCCTTAAAATGAGACATCATGATCATCAAGACATACTGTAGCTCACTCAGTCGTTTGCTGGCAAACAGTTAAAAGAATCAGTGGTCAGTCAAACTGTTTGGTCTATTAGCTTTCCTTGAAAAATTCATTTGTCAGCATAGACTGATGAACAGTCTAGACCAAAATTGATTTCATGTAGCCTATTGTGAAAATGATCTGATAATAATAATAATAATAATAACTGCAAACAGCAATTAAGGGGCCAAATACTTTCTCTCCCCACCCCTTTATACCAGAAGCCACTGGGAAATTCAACATTTATTCCCAGAGGTATATTAATGATAATGCCAATATGTCAAGCCATGACTGGCACTGCCTGGGATAGGCTCCTTGTTCCTCGCTACCCTGTAGAATAAGCAGTATAGCAAATGGATGGATGGATGTCAGGCCATTGCTGATATATAGCCTCACAGCCTGTTTTCAGTCGCCCTCAAAAACGGACTATGTTTCTTAGTTTTGGCAATGTATTAATGGAATATATTTATTTAAAAAAAACTTTAATCAGTATAATAACTGTTTCATCTAATACTAATATATATATAAAGAGAGTTTCTGTTAACTTTTTGTTCTTCCAAAAACAAACAAACAAACAAATAAATAAATTACGTTTGCATGTCTGCAGGATAGTATTGAGCTACAGGAACACTATCCTACTTTCCTCATGGATGGCTGTGCAGAGAGCTGGAAATGGCGGGGTCCTGAGTCTGGGGAGTGAATTTCAAGGGGGGACGGCGTTCCACTTGCATTTTTCGGGAAATGAAGAGGATTTCTATCATTTATCCACTCGAAAGCCTATGAAAATGAGTTCCACATATAAATGCGAATTCAAATCATAACCATAGCGGGGATATTCTGCATGTGATTGTGCAATGTAGACTTTCATGATTGGCCATAATACCTATATCTATCAGCGCATGTCCTCACAGAACCAATCAGACCACACCAGGGAAGTTAATGGAGTCTTATCCCAATTAGAGCCAAATATCTTAACAGAAACAGTTAGCTGCTTAAACAGACGCAATGGTAGAAACTTTGACCTGGATAAATCTGCACACGTACTAGAAATTAGGCAGGTTTAATCTATTTCAGGGGTGTAGCAGTGATTTTGAACCTGGGGGGGTCTCTGAAATGCTAGGGGGGTTCGTGGTCATGCTCCCCCGAAATTCTTATTTTTTAAATAAAGTACTTAAATGCTCATTTCTTTTTTTTTCATGTTTCATTTTTATTGAACATTACTGCTGAACATTTCTACAGAACATTTCTACAATTTTTGCTAAACCAGTTCTGCTAAACATTTCTGCATAACATTTCTTTTTTATTAAACATTTCTGATGAACATTTCTGTTGAACTGCTAAGGCTATCTAAATTGCCTTTTCTGTTCTGTCCTCCCCACCATTTCCCAAAAATACAAAATTAGCAACAGCAGAAAATATTCACAGATTTTTTTCTTTTTATACAAAGAAAAACAAAATTGAACCCACAACCCACCCCTCCGGCTCATCATGGCTACCCATTAACTGTCGCTGGTTATAGAGATATTATAAAATAAAAGTAGATATATATATATATACAGAGATATATAGATACATAAAGTAGGCAATAAAGGGATGCCATTTATGAAAAAACTTATCTGTACATCCATTCATTGTATATCTTATTTTCTCGAGTTTCAGGAAAAACATCACATCCTTTATCCACTGGGAGATAGATGGGTATTTAGCAGACTTCCAATGTAACAGTAGGGAACGTCTTGCTATAAGGGATGTGAAAGCAATAACATCCTTTTGTATCGAGCTCAAAGGAATTGAAGCTTGAGGAATCCCAAATATCGCAATCAATGGACAAGGCTTTAAATCTACCCTGAGAATAGTGGACATGATGGTAAAAAAGCCAGACCAAAAACCATGGAGTTCAGGGCAGAAGAAAAACATATGGCCAAGATGACAGGGAGAGCCATGGCATTTATCGCACTTGTCCTCAACAGCCGGATACATCACAGACAATCTCGACTTGGACAAATGGACTCTATTTAAAACTTTGAACTGTATAAGTCCAAGACGATCACAAGAAGTGGTAGTCCGTACCCTCCCTATAGCATGTTCCCAACACTCCTCACTTATTTGTACTCCTAATTCCGTTTCCCACGCATTCCTAATTTTATTACTTGACCCACCTTGCGTCAAAATAAAATCATAAATCTTAGAAATCATTCCTCTCTGATGCGGGTTATTTGAAAACAGGTCTTCCCAAGCCTGTTCAGGAGGAGCAGAAGGGAAACCAGGAAAACATCTAGAAACGAAATTCCGTATTTGAAAGTACCGAAAGAAATGTGTCAAGGGGAGATCGTAAGTGGATGCCAAATTGGCAAAGCTATCAAACACACCATCAGAATACAACTTCCTAACTTGTTTAATACCCTTGTCATACCACACTGAAAATGAGGAGTCCATACACGATGGGGGAAATAGATGGTTGTTCACTAAAGGACACAAAGAGGATGCACCTACAAATTTAAAATGTCGTCTAAATTGATACCAAGTCCTAAGTGTGCTGAGGACAACAGGGTTATCAGTATATAGGGAAAGTTTTGTAGGTAAAGAGGTGTAAAGTAGAGCAGGTAAAGAGGATTCCCTACAAGAAGATAATTCCAATTTAGACCAAGAAGATCCAGGAGATTGAACCCAATAACAAAGTTTATGGATGTGTGCAGCCCAGTAATAGAATTGAAAATTGGGTAATGCAAGTCCTCCACTAAGTTTACATTTCTGCAATAAAGATTTACTAATCCTTGGTGGCTTCCCTCCCCAAATAAATGTACTAATTATCCTGTCCAATGAATCAAAGAATGATTTTGGGAGAGAAAGAGGCACTTGTTGGAACAAGAAAAGAAACTTCGGTAAAATATTCATTTTGACGGCGTTGATCTTGCCAATTAGGGAAAGGGGTAAGTTACCCCAACTCTGAATGTTAGATTTAACCTTTGAGATAAGAGGAGTAAAGTTAGCTGATAGAAGATTAGATAGAGAACGTGTCACGTTGATACCTAGGTATTTAAAACCGGACTGACTAAATCGAAATGGTAGATCTGACTGTTGGAGCGACAGAGCTGGAGTATTGACAGGAAAACAGTCGCTTTTATCTAAATTTAGTTTATAACCAGAGACAACACCAAAAGACTCCAGAACATTCAAGACGGAAGGCATAGAGGAGATAGGATCAGTTACATACAATAATAAATCATCAGCATATAGCGACAATTTGTATTCTACACCATATCGAACTATTCCTTTAAACAAGGAGGAAGATTTTAATACAATAGAGAGCGGCTCGATGGCAACAGCAAAAAGCAGTGGGGATAAAGGACACCCTTGGCGGCACCCTCGTCCGAGTGCAAAATAATCAGAATACGTATCGTTAGTCTGAACTCTAGCATAGGGGGTTGAGTAAAGGAGGCTAATCCAGGAAATAAACTTGTCCCCAAATCCAAACTTCCTCAGGACTGCAAACAAGTACTCCCATTCGACCCTGTCGAATGCTTTTTCAGCATCTAATGAAATCACAATCTCAGGGTGAACAGCTGAATTCTTTGCATAAATTATATTAAAGAGTGTACGGGTATTAAAAAACATTTGACGTCCCTTTATAAAACCATTCTGATCTTCAGATATAATATAAGGAAGTACATTCTCTAACCGAGATGCCATTACTTTCGCCAACACCTTTACATCTGCATTCAGCAGTGATAGCGGTCTATAAGAACCACAGGAGGATGGATCCTTACCCTCCTTTAGGAGTAGAGCTATCGTGGCTTGTGTCAGAGTTGGAGGCAAAGACCCACGTTCCAAAGATTCGTTGAACCCAAGGGCAGTGTAACCTATGATGATCTTTAATACGTAGGTGCGTCTCCTGTAAAAATACTATATTGGAGTTCAAACGTTTCAAATGTGTAAAAACCTTGGATCTCTTAACAGGATTACCCATACCTCTGACATTCCAACTAATAAATCTTAAAGGCGTGCCTGTCCCAGCTATGCTGGGATCAATGTTACTATTAACCATTTAAATAGAGTAAACCATAGGAATGTGAATAGCCAATGAGAGCCGAAGTGGGACCTTCCACCCACCGCCCCCCCACTCCCCACCCCGCACACCCAAAGTCTCCATAAAATAAGGGAGACAGCAGTGTTTCCCACCTAAGGTTGTCCACAAAGTGGACAAAGAGTAAGCTAAACCTAACCGAAAAAGGAACAAATTCCATCAAGAGAAAAGTCCCCTACTGACTTCAAATCTAATAAATAATCTGCGCACTTAACAAATATGACTTTACCTTTAAAGACTTATAACTACTAATCTTACACAGTGTAGCACTTTAAAAAAAAATTAAATAAATAAATGAAAAGGTAATTTAAAAAGAGTAATAATAATAATAATAATAATAATAATAATAATAATAATAATAATAATAATAATATTATTCCCGCCGGGGCCCGCCGGGGCCATGTGTGTGCGGAGTTTGCATGTTCTCCCCGTGTTGTGGTTTCCTCCCCCAGTCCAAAGACATGCATGGTAGGTTGATTGGCAGCTTGGTAAATTGTCCGTAGTGTATGAATGGGTGTGTGAGTGTGTTTGTGATTGTGCCCTGCGATGGACTGGCACCCTGTCTTGTGCCCGATGCTCCCTGGGATTGGCTCCAGGTTCCCCGCGACCCTGAAGCAGGAATAAGCGGTTGAAGATGGATGGATAATAATACAATATCCACAATAAGAATTCGAATTCTATAGAGCTGGATGTCCAAATGCAAATTAGAATTAAGAATATTATCAAAGAAAGTAAATAAATAATTTTTTTTAGATAATTTCTAAATAAATAAGTAAATAAAGAAAGAACACTACACTGTGTAGATGATGCAGTTCACCCCGGTTTTAAGAGTTTAACGTATTCTGCTGCTTCCTCCGCTGAAATAAAGTCCTTCTGGACTCCGTTGTATGTAATGCGAAGCCGAGCTGGATGAAGTATTCCATAGCGAGCTCCCTCAATATCACGAAGTGATAAATGCTCATTTCGAAAGACTTTTGTGAACAGAATGTACCAATTAGTGTGGGTGTAAGAGGGTATTTGCAGTGATAGAAGATAATCAGAGAATACTCAAAATGGGGAGGGGAGATTATAAAGACTCGGGTGCACAGTCAAAGAGACGGATTATAATATAACTAGAACAAAAACCACTACATACCATGAACTGCATAATATACTTTATTTAAAATAAAAATGACGAAATATGGAGATACAAGTTAATATTACTCCAAACAGAATTGTTCATTTAAAACACTAGCTACTGTAATGGTTAAGAACAGTTGCTAGTTAATGTAGCTAGCTACAATACATGTTGAGACGTGGGTGCCATTCTGGGAGGATTGCTGCTTCTGTTGGTGAGTTGAAGCTAGGAGTATGAGTTGGAGGTTATTTTGCAATATAAAAAATACTTAATTGTCCAGCTTTCTTGCTGGATGACTGTGTCCTACTGTGGAGGTTCTGATGCAGCAGCACCATGGCGACATTTTCCAGAATCATGAGAGAAAATGAAAACGCACAGTCTCCAACTCATCGAACCAACTCACCAACAGTAGGAGGGATCCTCACACGATGGCAATCATCCAACATGGTGTGCTGTAAACTATCTGGCTAACTGGTAGCTATCCATACAACTTACACGCTCAACCTCCTCAGACTTTTATTTTCATACGTTAATGTTTACATCAGAAATTGTCATTTCCAAACCTATTTTTCTATGAATCACAAGGTGGCAGCACTTTTGAAACATTTGAACACGGCCACATTTATTCCTTCATTTCTCTGCATGTCTGCTATACAGTATGTTGACCCACATTCAGCACTGTGAGCAGCATTAGGAGTATGGTGATAAAGCTCTTCATGCCTGCTAGGAATGATTTAGCATTTTGCATTTAAGCAGTAAAATATTTGCCACTGCAATTAGCATTCATTTCTTGCCCAACTTGTTGATGGAGCTTGCAGAGCATAATCAGACAGTAAGAAACACAGGTAATATGTACAGCAGATCCTCAAAACAGTGTCAAATGTTTGAAGGGTTATTAGCAGTTAAGTGCTGATGGGGTAATAGGTATGCATCTTAAGAAGAATCTGCACCTTATCAGAAGTTATCACCAGTGCTCTTCTGAAAAGGTTCGTTTCTACACGGATAAGACATCAACTCAACTTTCATTGAACCTCCTCTAAATCTCTCAAGCAGTTTGGCAGCTGTTTGGCAGGAACCATAAAATACAACAGTGCTTTATTGCATAACAGACTTTACCATTAGACAAACTTCTAAGAGAAAGGATAAACAGTCCACTAGAGCAAAGTGGTCACATTATACACAATGATCTAAATATTCTTGTATATAAAGTAATGTATATTACAAAAATGTCTTTATTTTATTTGTGAGTTTCTCACTAATTTTATTGCTTTGTAATACATGACAGTTTAGAAAACAGTTTTCTCTAACATGTCCATGGACAACATAGCAGTATAAAAATGAATGTCATGGAAATATTGTTCTTGTACCATTTTTAATTTTGCATTATGAATAGATATGTAAATCCGCATTTCTATGTCACTTTGGATAAAAGCGTCTGCTAAACGAATAAATGTAAATTTAAATACCCACTACTTGACTGATTGCCACAGACCTTTGTTGTTTTGTAAACAATTATGCTGTATGTGTGGCGGCCTGGAAAAACCCATTAAATGTTGCTGTGGCTAAAATCTGGAAATTCTGGAACACAGCCAAAAATTAGCAATTTTTGCAGTGAAGGTCAGGCATCAATCAAGTTGTTGGATAGCCATGTACCACAGCGAAAAAAACATAAGCCTAATCATGTCACTTTGTGATCAGATACCAGCTTTCAAAATGTATGTAAAGCACCTGCACTGTCTATATCAAAACAGAGAAGAACACTTACAAACTCTGTATGGAATCCAACAAAAGAGAACTGACTGTATTAATCAGCACTTGTATCCCCACCAATATAAGAGCAAACAGTGATCAGTCAAGTGAAGCGATAAAGATGAGGCTGGTGTGTAAATGTGGAGAGTACCTTAGATCAGCGGTTTTCAAAGTAAGTGGACAATCAAAGTAAATGATTACTCATTTATCACTGTAAACCTTTTTCCCCACCACCTTCAGTTTTGGGGGCAACCAGATCTTCAAATGCTATAACTTTATTTCTGATTGAGATAAAGCCAAAACAGAAATATCATTTAGTTCAGGAAAATGTCCAAATTTGACCATGTGTAGGGTTTTAGCAGACTGCCACAGTTATCCCATTTGGATGTCAAATAATGATTTGTTAATTTTTTGAGTGATAATTTACTATAAACAAATAAAACAATTTGAGTCAGAATTTTAGCTTGTAACAATATCCTATTAATATAAAACTGTGTTAGCACCCCCTGAACAACAGACATTTCAGAATTAAAACAGGAAGTGTCTACACACGTAACATTGATTACACAGGTAGATGTTTACATTTACATTTATTCATTTAGCAGACGCTTTTATCAAAAGCGACTTACAAGATGTTGACCTGCTATGGCCCCACTGGCACTGGTAAAACACACAAAGTTAAGTTTCACATAAATACAAGTATTTTGCTTCCATCAATGCGGGAGCAATACATTCTAGCACACTCAACTGGATTTTAGTTAGGGATGGAAGTAAGGAATCTGAAATGAATCTGAAATTTAGCAATCTCTATTAGCCATCTTTTGAAAGGCATCCCCACTGCAGCACATGTAATGGTAACCCAGGTCAGAGGTCACATCCATGGAGCCCTGCTTCTGATAAAAGTCCAGTGCTGTCTTGTTCCAGTTCACCACAGTAAAACTGAGCTGAGTGCAGCCAGAGGCCCGTCCTAGCTGTTAGTCCCGGCCCAAAATCAACAATACCAGAAAATTTATATGGCAATTATACACATTCTTTTTGAATACACAGATTAATTAGATTTCTTAAAACATGCTGCATACAGTTCAACTTATCTAATTTCTAAATACCAGAAAACATTCATACATCCCTCACCTGTGCAACTTTGCTCATCAATGCCTTGCCAATGCCCTTTCCTGAATGAGATGCAAACATGGCCATGAAATAAAATAAAAAAAGATTTAATTAAAAAATGACATATTATAAATGTTTCAATTTAATTTTATTTTCTCAGTAGGAAATCCATCAGCATTATTCTCCTATAAAAACTGACCATACTGTATGCTACAGACTTCATGGATACACTGTTAGGAAAAAAGGCATCTCAAGCATTGTTTGGGTGGTTAATGTTTCTGACTTTATTACTTTCAGCCTGTACTGAAGGAGAAAACGTTTGTTTGGCTCTACATAGAAACGGTACAAATTTCCCCAGAGGTGAAGTATTTAAGCTAGGGGAATCTTTAATATTAGGTTTAAAAATATATATAATATTAGTGTAGACATTAGGTTAAAAAATTCTGGTTGATTTAAGATGGTGTAAAATGTTTATATATTCAAAGCAGTAAAAGTAGCACAATTACCTCTGAACTCTGGCATCACATACAAGTCCTCCATGTATACAGCTCGGCCCTTCCATGTGCTATAAGTGTAGCAGTACACAGAATACCCTATTTTTGTATGACCTGAAACAGACATACACATTATGCAATGACTGGAATGTCTTATTTCTTACTCATGAGAAACAAATCACGTGGCACGTGTACTTGCACATTAAATGCATTCCTAAAAAAACATTTTGTTCCTAATTTGTTCCTAGAGATTACTTTTTAAAGGTTCAATTTCAATCCTTCAGCAGAGGGGTTCTCTTTTCCAAGACAGTTTCAAGTAAAGAACCCTTGAAGAATCATTTACAAAGTTTACTTGTATTCTCCCTGTGTAATAAATAAGGCAAATAAGCAAACAAGCACAGTGGGTATAAAAAGTTTCCACACCCCTGTTAAAATTGCATGCTTTTGTGATGTAAAAACATGAAACCATGACCAATCATGTTATAGCTCTTTTTTTGTAATACAGCACCGATTTTGGTATTTCTAGCAATTTAGCACATTTTGATTTGGCAACTTTATTTTATTCCACTCTTCCAAAAATACTCCAGATCTTTCCAGACCTCCTGTTCACATCCCTCTTCAAGCCATTCCACAGTTTTGGTGCTGGGCTCTGAGTGGGCTGTTCCAAACCTTCCAAAAGTCATTCCTTTATTGGCTTGGATTTGTGCTATTCAGCTGTCTAACAGAGGCATGCAGGTTTCCATTGTTCCCTCTATCTTGACTAGAACCCCACTCCCAGCTGAACAGAAGCAACCCCATTGCATAATGCTGTACCCACCATGTTTCACCGCTGGTATAGTGTTCTTTGAGTGATAAGCTCTCTTGTTATTGTGCGAAACATATCTTTTAGAATAATGCCCAAGAAACTCTACTTTTCATTAGACGATAACACATTTTGGCACTTGGTTTGATAAAATGAAGGCAAGCTTGGATAGCCCAGACATGTGAAGAATACAAAAGATGCTTGTCACATGCAGGGAATGACCAGCACTTGCCCTATATTTCTTCTGCTCCTTTAATGTTGCCGTGGGTCTCTTGGCAGTCTCCCTGATAAGTGTTTTTCTTGTCCTTTCGTGACGTTTTGAGGGAAATCCTGTTCTTGGTGAGGTCAATGTGGTGCCCCATTTTCTCCACTTGTTGATGCAGTCCTTTACACAATTTTGCATGTCAACTTTGGGCAGGGGCCATGCTAATCTTCTCTGTATCATTCCGAATTTAGTATATGTGTTTTACAGTGCTCCATGGTACATCTATTGTTTTGAATATTCTTTTATATCCTTCTCCTGATTGATAACTTTCAACAATGTGATCGCAGATGTGCCTGGTAAGCTCTTTGCAGACCATGGCTTCAGAAGTCAGATGAAACCAAGATGGTGTCTGGAAATCCTACAGAAACAGTTGATCTTTATTTGGGGTCAATCAGAATCACTAGACAGGTGTATAATAGTTACTATTGTACACAAGTTTGTGTGTGATTGGTTAATTCTGAGCACAGTCACATTATTTGTAGGCGCATGGTGGCTTAGTGGTTAGCACATTCACCTCACACCTCCAGGGTGTCCCCTGCCCCCTGCCAGGGCCGTGTGCGGAGCTTGCAGGGGTTTTCTCTGGGTACTCCGGTTTCCGCCCCAGTCCAAAGTGAAGGCCCAAATTAAGCCTATTACTCAGAGACAATTTAAATTCAACATAGAAGCCAATGCTCACATCTGTAAACCTGTGGAGTGGAGATAGAAAAAACACCAGCCGTGAGTGAGAAGAAGCAAGGGTTCAGACTTTATTTCCACCAACCGAGATCCACACCAATGAGAATTCTCAGAAGTGATCCCACCACTGGAGCTTAAGCTCTAGTATTTATATCTTATGTACACAGTAAAAAAAAACCGATAAATTTCAGAAAGATTAGGATCTCAATACCAATAGGGTTAAATAGAGCTCATCTACATTCACCATGTGGTTTAAAAAGCTTCTCAAAAAGTTACAATGAGGATTACAAAGGCCTCCCAAACAGTTACTATTAGGGAAAAAAAACCCTCTCAAACAGTTACAATGTTTAAAAAAAAAGCTTATCAAGATTACCAGGAGGTTAAAAAAAACCTACTCAGAAATTTCCCATTAGGATTTAAAAGTTGAGATAGACAAAACAATTCAGAGCGACGACCTTGATCTCACTGCGCAGGTGCCATGTAATTCAACCATTCTTGTAAATGGCTCCTCACGGACGGTTCTCTTGGACAGTTCTCTCTTAAAAATTTAAGGCCCTCGTCTACACCACGCCTAGCCCTTCCTCGCGAGACAATAATCCTCACCATCTGAATTATGAATACGTTTCTTTTACATCTTTCTGTATTTCTGGATTATAATTTACTTTCATATCTGATCTATATTTCATATTTCTATTTTATATATGGTTATGCTGCTTGCAAATGGTTTACTGCACTTCCTACTTCATAATATCATTATATTATCCTTCTAATATCTTAATACTCCTTTTTATTATTCTTATAATGTTATAGTGTTATGTGTGTGTGAGAGAGGGAGAGGCAGAGAGAGAGAGAGTGTGTGTCTGTACGCCTGACCTTGAATGTGCAAGAATGTGTGTTTTATCTATGTGTGTGTGTGTTTCACTAAATCTCTTATATTTCTCTGTGACTAATAAATCCTAGTATGTTGATCCCAAAAATGCAAATCCTGTTCATCTATCTATCTACATCTATCTATCTATCTAATATATATATATATACACATATATATATATACATATATATACACATATTATATATATATATATATATATACATATACACACACACACATACACAGTGCCTTGCGAAAGTATTCGGCCCCTTGAACTTTTCAAAGTTTCCATTTCATTTCAAAATGATCAAAATGATCGCTTGCACAGTGCTCCTTGGGATGTTTAAAGCTTGGGAAATCTTTTTGTATCCAAATCCGGCTTTAAACTTCTCCACAACAGTATTACGGACCTGCCTGGTGTGTTCCTTGGTCTTCATGATGCTCTCTGCGCTTTCAATAGAACCCTGAGACTATCACAGAGCAGGAGCATTTATACAGAGACTTGATTACACACAGGTGGATTCTATTTATCACCATCAGTCATTTAGGACAACATTGGATCATTCAGAGATCCTCGCTGAACTTCTGGAGTGAGTTTGCTGCACTGAAAGTAAAGGGGGCCGAATAATTTTGCACGTACCACTTTTCAGTTTTTTATTTGCTAAAAAAGTTTAAAATATCCAATAGATTTCGTTCCACTTCACAATTGTGTCCCACTTCTTGGTGATTCTTCACAAAAAAATAAAATTTTATATCTTTATGTTTGAAGCCTGAAATGTGCAAAAGGTTGAAAAGTTCAAGGGGGCCGAATCCTTTTGCAAGGCACTGTGTGTGTGTGTGTGTGTGTGTGTGTGTGTGTGTGTGTGTGTTATATATATATATATATATATATATATATATATATCCGCCTAATACCGCTTCTGTGTGTCTAGGTGCCCGCCATTTTTTTTCCCCCTATTTCCTCTATGTGAGGGGGTGGATTTGGATCTGAACACTCTCTATCAGATCGCGCATCTCACTGCTGATTTTCAATAAAATTACATATTACTCAGACTAGGTTTCCCTCGTGTTTATTTTATGTATATTTTTAACCACAACAAAAGACATGCATGGTAGGCTGACTGGCGCGTCTAAAGTGTCTGTAGTGTATGAATGGGTATGTGATTGTGCCCTGCGATGGACTGGCACCCTGTCCAGGGTGTACCCGACCTTGTGCCCAATGCTCCCTGGGATAGGCTTCAGGTTCCCCCCCGACCATGAAAAGGAGTAAGCGGGTGAAGATGGATGGATGAATGGATGGATATATTATTTGCTATTTATTTTGCACTTGTTTGTTGCACGATAAATCATATGATTTATCTTCATTTTAAAGGTTTAATATTTGTTCCAATCACAAAAGCCTGCAAATTTATATCCACTATATATAAGTATGTAATAAATAAGCAAATAAACAAACAAAAACAAACAAACAAATAAAAGCATAATCACTGATGAAACTAGGTTTTACTATTAAGCACTGTATCTGACTACTAACACTGGGAATGCCTGGACAGCACCTTTGATCATGTCACATAGTATATTTCTCACCATCTTTAGTCTTGTGCTGTTCTGGAACCTCAGCGATTATTGCATGGAAAAATGGGCTTTGAGAGAACCCATCCTGCTCAAGGTCTACATTGAGGAATAAACAGAATTTCGTTAATTACATGCCAATATTGCCTTCAATTGTATCTATATTTCTAAACACCAAAACAGTTTAACAATAAACATTTGATGTAACATACCTTTTTGTGTAATTGTGACTTGATCTGCAATTTTCTCATACTCTGTCAGCTCCTGTATGAGGTACAAACAAAATAAATGAACAAAAAAAACAAATATAAATAAAAGGCTAACTACTGCATATGCATTGCTGTACACCAAAACATATTTGGTTTCCTGACTGCAGTCCTGGGGATCAATTATCCTGTATAGATTTATTTGTTCTTCACTCCCCAGCAGGAGACAAATGGTTAATAAATGACCTATATAAATTCAGAGCACGTGTTCATTACTGGTCCTAATTTTGTTTTTGTTTTTATTACCATAAAGTTTTTTAACAAACAAACTTTTAACAAACTGAATTTACTTTTCCATTGTTTTGAGTGCCTGAAACAAAAGGCATAGTACAGAACTGGTGCAACAAAATTATTTTCATAGACCATTAAACTATCAAAATGACCTATTTTTTTCTGAAAATTGTACATTTCCTCATGTTCTATTGTGAATAACATGGGTTTGAGATTTTTGGAATTGGGGTTGTTCATGGCAAATTTTACACGATTTGCTAGTTTATTTTATTAAATATCAAAAATCTAAAAAGGTGTGCATCATAGATGACACCTAGACGAACACTTGGTTGTATGACTAATTCATTCCCTTCAAATGCTATTGAAGTTAGAAACGTGTATACCACTGTGTATGTAACTTTAGAAACGGTCCCTTAATTTGCGAATGTTTGCGAATATCGAACGTCAAGCCAACTTTATGCCAGTGCTTTACTGAGCAGAGCAGAGTCAGTCTGAGAGCATCTCACATTCATATAAACAGGAACAATAGCTCATCAGATGCGATCCGACAGATCCGTCTGTGAATTGACCTGAATGATAGAATACAGCATAAAACTGTCCTACCGGTTAAAAGATAACAGTAATGAACTTATGGTGAATACAAGCCGCAGTTACTTACTGACATCATGCGCATGATGTCCTTACAGTCCTCAAGTATGGCGGCGCGAATCGTGAAGTCCATTTCAGCTCAAGTTGTAAACACCCTGACAAACGCACACAGGCCTTTACTTTACTTCACCTCATAACACGTTTAGACAAGACATATGAATTTGTAAAGGTCATGGTTACCAGTTGATCCAGTTCACTCCTCACTCACTTTTATTGTTGATAGAAACCAGCCCTGCAGGTTTATGTACATTTAACGTTAAAAAAAGCTTCTGTGGTGTTCTGAACAATAGTTGATGCATATATATATATATATATATATATATATATATATATACACACACACACACACACATAAATAAATAAATGAATATACCAATAAATACATACGTATATATATATATATATATATATATATATATATATATATATACACACACACACACACACACACACACACACACACATATACATATATAATATATAAATATAAGTAATAAATATATACAATTATATATGTTGTTTACATATACAATTATATATATATATAAAAAATTATATTTATATATGTATGTATAATTTATATATAATGTTCATACATATATAATTTTATATATATAAATAATTTTATCTATTATATACATATATTATATATATAATTTTATATATGTATAAAATGATAAAAAAAATTATATATATACATAAATATATATATATATATATAATAAATATATATATATTATAAATATATAAATTCATACATATAAAAGTATATATATAAATATATATATAATTTTCTATATCAATAATAAACGTATATTATAAATATGTAAAATCATAACTATATAAATATTATAAATATATACAATTATATATAATTTTAATATATCTGTAATATATTATAAATCTATAAAATCATTATATATATATAAACATATAAAATAATATATATATAAATTATATATATAATTTTATATGTATATATATAATTTTATATATTTGTAATAAATATATATAAATATATAAAATTATATATATATATATATATATATATATATATATATATATATATATATATATATATATATATATATATAAAATCAGTGCTAGACCCTGCTTACTGGGGCCCCAGTAGTAGCATTGTCCTGTCTGATGAGGTAGAATGCGGATAAGTTTAAAATCAGGCTTTCCTATTCACTGAACGTTATCGTTTATATCATTTTAATTATTTAAAACATGAAGGCTTATTGTAAGATCAGCTGAAGCTGAAGAATATCCTCTTATACACATGGGGCCCGTTTCCATAAGGAGGTTCAATTAACTCGGAGTTAAAACTTGAACTCTTAGTTGACTTACCCTGAGATGGGAAACTGAGTTTCCGATTACAGAACAGCTGAAATGAGTTATTAAGTTGACTGACTCGGAGTTAAGCGCGTGCACTACAACTATAAAAAGCCATTATCAATGGAGTGCAGATATTACGAGTCACCATGGCAATAGCATCAGACAAAAAGAGGTCTGCATATTTCTCCCCAGAAGAACTGGATGTGCTTATGCAAGCATATGCAGAATTTGAACACGTATTTATAAAAAAAAAAAAAAAAGCAACAGCGGCGAAGGACAGAGAGTTAGCTGGGGAGAAAATAGCTGCTCGAGTCAATGCATAAGTTTACATTTTAATTACTTTTATACAGTGTTGGGTGTAATTAATTACTAAGTAATCTAAATACTGTAATTTAATTAAAGAATATAAAACAATTCTGTATAAAACAATAGTGGCTTTAACATCAAATTTTAAAAGGTATTTTTTAATGTAACCTTCTCCATGTAGTTACACTCTTTGTTCAATTCAAGAATCATTCATGCAATTGTATATTGTTTATTTGAAAGCATAAGTAGTGCAGTTTCTTGTCTCTCCTTATTGTTCAAGTGGTTGAGGTTGATTTTGGATTTAGAAAGTAATTAATAAGTAAGTAGACCAAATTAATAAGTAGACCAATACTTTCTAGAGATAGTAATTATTACATGAATCTAATTAGACTTGTTGAAGATGTAATTTGCAGTTAGTAATTAAGAACTATTTTAGACTGTTATAACCCAACTGTCATAATATCAAAGGTGAAACTGGAAGAACAGTATTTTATTAAACCTATTAATTTAATTTTCATGTATAGGTGCAATCCTGCAGGCATTAAAAGAATGTGGCAGCAGCTGAAAATGAAATATAAAAACATAATTCAATCAGGTAAGCCTTGAGCATATCATAGGTGTAGGGTACCTGGCATTACAGACACTTGACATATTAAATGACTAAATAGCATTCAGTGTCTAGCAGTGCATCAGCTTTTTTGACATAGGTCTAAATGTTCGTTCTCATTTGACTACTCAGCCAACAGAAAGAAGGCAGAGGCTCGCAAAACAGGGGGAGGACCTGCACCACCACCTCTGACAGATGCAGAGGATATGGCCAGGAGACTGAATGCGGGAAGGCCAATGGGTGAGGGAATTCCTGGAGGGACTTCATCAGAGTCAGTCACTCCAGATTAAAGTGCCTTCATAAAATGTAAGAGTTCTACCTACAGTATGTGTTGTTTTTTTATATAGACTATTTGTGATATTTCCATTTATATTACTTTGGGTTGGGTTTTTCGTGGTCCCAACAGATTGATGACAAATAGTATATAAATAGTATTATACGATGACAAATAGTATATTATAAAGTGTACTCTATGAAATGCTCATCTTCACAGGATGATGGGGATGAAGAAACCGTTTCTGCTGCCACAGACAGGCCTACAGAGGTAATGTTAATATTATGTGACTACACATCAAACAATCTACACGTTCACATTTATTCACATTTTTATGTGGAGTAGCCTATAGAATCTAAGTTTATATCTATAAATGGTCATTCTTATCTCTACTCCTCTTTGATGACTCTCACTGGTCTGTGCCCAGGAAACAACACAAATATTATCAGAAAGCGCTTAAGAGCGAGGCACACTTTCCTTACCGCTCTGCAAACAGTAGCCTTACTAATATGTTCTGCATCCCCGATGTTATACAGAAAACTACCATTTGCAAAGAAACGTAAGGCAACACAAAGCATCTGCTCAGATGGGTTATGGATTATGGATGTATCTTATTGACTGTAAAGAGAAACGGTACCGCTCAAATGAAAATGCATAGGGATATGACAAAAAATCCACTCTGGGCCTCAAAATCCTCTCCCGACATAAATTTAACTCCCTACGAATGAATACAGCCTCTTCATGAACAGGATTGTCCATAAAAGGACATGCCATTTAATTCCCTTTGATGCTCTCTGCGTGGCTGAAATGTGAGCAATGAATTAATGTACCGAAAGAATCAATTTGGTCTACCGAAGAAAACCTGCTCCCGACCAGGTTAGGTTCACAGAGTAAGTTGCCATGGTAACTGACTGAGTTTCTCGGGTTTAACATACCTCCCTTTCTGAAACGGAAAACCCAGAGTTTCCCCTCATTTCAAGGTTAACATACTCAGAGTTTCTGCTTAACCTCCTTTGTGAAACGGGCCCCTGAGCTTCTCTGAAATGTATACATACATTTACATTTATTCACTTAGCAGACGCTTTTATCCAAAGCAACTTACAAATAAGCAAAGCGATATATCAAGCAGGGAACAATACAAGTAGTGCTACTATACAAGATCCATTAATTGAATACCAGAGGAAGCAAAGTATACAGAGTAGAGGTGTAAGTGCATTGTCTGTGTTTTTTTTTTTTGTTTTGTTTTTTAGGAGTTGGTTAGGTGTTCACGGAAAAGGTGGGTCTTTAGCTGTTTTTTGAAGATAGTGAGAGATTCTGCAGTCTGGATTGAGATCGGAAGAGCATTCCACCACTGGGGAACAGTATGCGTGAAGGTTCTGGAAAGGGACCTTACGCCTCTCTGAGTGGGAACTACTAAACGTCGGTCGCTAGTCGATCGCAGATTGCGAGAGGGAATGTATGCCTTCAGAAGAGAGTTGAGGTAGGAGTGTGCTGTTCCTGACAAGCTCTTGTAGGTGAGCATCAAGGCCTTGAACTTGATGCGGGCAGCTACAGGAAGCCAGTGGAGGGAGATGAAGAGGGGTGTGACATGGGTTCTCTTGGGCTGGTTGAAGACAAGGCGCGCTGCAGCATTCTGAATCATTTGAATCGTTTGATGGTGCTGGCTGGGAGGCCTGAAAGCAGTGAGTTGCAATAGTCCAGTTTAGAGATGACAAGAGCCTGGACTAGTATCTGTGTATAGTGACCAGGATATCAAATGGAAAAGAAGCTGTATGTTTTATGGCAGGATGGACCCCCAGCTGATTCTCACCCTAATGAACTGTATGCTAATTAAATTCCAATTAACCAGGGGGTGCCCGCACGTATGTATGTATGTATGTCTGTATGTATGTATGTGTGTTGCAACATATATTGTAAATGTTGGGTCCTGTTGCCTTTTCGTTTTAAAACGCTTTAAAACGTTTTATAATTTTTGCTACAGGTAGATTCGTCAAGAACCTACCATATGACCGTTATGCTACTGTCACGTACCGTGAGTGGAGACGGAGGCAGTCGCGGGTGACAGGAATCAAGGCAGAATAATCCAAAGGGGACAGACAAAGTTCGTGGTCGATAAACAGGCGAAGGTCAGGCAATCGGTCAAACAAACAAAAGGAGGCAAGGCAGAACTCGAAGTCAGGGACGGAAACACTGGTCAAAAGGTAGCTTAGTCAATGTACGAGAAACGAGTCAACTGAACATTACTTCGCAAAGTCTCATCTCTTCCAAAGTCTCTCTAATCCTGTCGTGTGATTGTGTTTGTAATGGCTTGAAGGTGTGTGCTTAGAACTCTGGGGAGGGTGAGCGCATGCGTGAGTCGGAAGTGTCGTTTGCAGCGGTCATGTTGGGAGTGAGTGTTGCCTCCTGGGAAATTGAGTCTTGTCAGGGCTGAGATATGACAGCTACCTTAATCGTATAAACAATAACATGGAGACTGAAACTCATGCTTTGCTGGCTTTGTTGTCATTGTTGTCAGCCACTGTGCAGTTAAATTCGGTAATTTATAATACTGCAGCTGCCTACATGCACAGGAGGCAAGCTATGATTAGAGCAATCGGCAACAAATATTAAGCAGCGTAAGCCTACATGGGACACCTATTTGTTGTGCCTGCTGGTGACTAGCAACCAACTTCCTGATTACACTTGAAAGCGCATGCCCAGTGTGCATGAATGGTCATGTGACATTTGTTTTCGGTCGTGTAGTGTGGATGGAGATTGTTTCTGAAACACAGCAGTGTGGACGAGGATCGTTTTCATTTTTAAATGTTGTTTTAAAACGAAAACGCACTAGTGTAAACAGGGCCTCAGTTTCAGTTTATGATATCAGCACATCATTCATCATGAAATATAACTGAAGATACTTGAGTTTGTTTTTGGATCAGAGGCTGTAAAAAAAACCAAAAAAAAAAAAACAACTCTTCCAACCAACTTGTATGTAGGTGACTTCGGATTATAGTTTTGGATATTTTCTGACCCCAAGACATAACTAACATCTGCAATTCTCCAGCTGTGATCCTTGGAGATTTTTGGCCACTCAAACCATCCTCTTCACAGCGCGTTGAGACAATATAGACACACGTTGATTCATAACATTTCTAGTTGACTGGAAATTCTTAATTATTGCCCTGATGGTGGAAATGGGCATTTTCAATGCTTGTGCTATTTTCTTATAGCCACTTCCCATTTTGGGAAGCTCAACAACGTTTGCGACACATAATTTTAGCTATGCTGAAGGTGGAGGAGGCGCTTGCGAGCTACCTCTCTCCATCGACGGCAGGTAATTTAAGGGGGCCGTCTTTGCCATCCCAGTCACCATGTAAGGTCACTGTGGCATTGGAGGGCAAGGTCTATGTGGTAGTAGCCTTCTTGTGGGTCACTGCAGACAATGACAGTGTTGCAGGCCTACCAGGCAGACCTGCTGAGTGAGCTCGACATTCAGTCAGTTCCTTCCCCGTTGTGTCGCGTTCACCCAGGCATCCATTGAAATTGCAAGTTATAATGACTTCTCCAGTTTTAAAATTATTCAACCCCCTGAATAGAATCTCTCACAACAGCACAAATATGCAAAACAGGTGTTTTTTCAAGCGCACCTGATGCAAATAATCAAGGGCTTCAATGGTTGCACTATTTGTGCTTGAGCTGGAATACATGAAATATCTGAATTGGCTAGGGGCAGAAAAAATATTAAATTCCTGGACGGGGCAGAAAAAGGAAGCTATAAACTACTGCAACCAGATTTCTGTGAAGGCCTGTTGTGAAAAACCCTCGAGTGACTGCAAAAGATCTGCAGCAAGACTTGCTGGGAACAGGCACTGAGGTTTCAGTGAGCACAGTATGATGCATACTAAATGAGCCTCTCTGAAATATATAGTGACCAGGATACCAAATGGAAAAGAAGCTGTATGTTTTATATCAGGATGGACCCCCAGGTGATTATCTCACCCTGATTAACTATGTTAAGGCAAAATGTCTCTCGTATAAACCAGGGGGTGCCCACATATGTGTGTGTGTGTGTGTGTGTGTGTGTGTGTGTTGCAACATATATTGTAAATGTTGGGCCCTGTTCACACTAGTGCGTTTTCATTTTAAAATGATTTTAAAAAAGGTTTTATTTTGCTACAGTTACACCTGTTGTCTACACTACTCTGGATTTGTCGACCCTCAAAAATGGAGACTTTTGGAAATGCTGAACACCCCATTTTAATTTGAAAACTCCGGGCTCACATTTCAGTGTAAATAGACCAAAACAAACACTCTTGAAAACTGAGGCGTTTTCACCCACGTTATTCTCAGGGGAACGCAAAACTTTTGCAAAAGAACGCAAAAGCTTTGAAAAAAAAAATTCTCCCATCCCAAATTTTTTCCACCACCATGTCACTTTAGGGGCTCTGTAGAAAAACAGCCGCAAAACATTAAAGAGCCACTACCATATTTAACCGTGGGCATGAGGTACTTTTCCATATGGCTACCTTTCTGTGTGCGCCAAAACCACCAGTGGTGTTTATTGCCAGAAAGCTATATTTTGGTTTCATCTGACCATAGAACCTGATCCCATTTGAAGTTCCAGTAGTGTCTGGCAAACTGAAGATGCTTATAGTTTTGGAGAGTTTATGACCCAAAGACATAACTAACTTCTGCAATTTCCCAGCTGTGATCCTTGGAGAATTTTTGGCCACTCGACCCATCCTCTTCACAGTGTATTGAGACAATATAGACACAAGTTCAATTCCAGGTTGATTCATAACATTTCCAGTTGACTGGAACTTCTTATTTATTGCATTGATGGTGGAAATGGGCATTTTCAAAGATTGTACTATTTTCTTATAACCACTTCCCATTTTGTGAAGCTCAACAACGTTTTCCGCACATCACAGCCATACTCCTTGGTATTACGAATTGTTATGAATGACTAAAGCTGTGTCTGAAAATGCTCCCTATCCCCTATATAGTGCACTATTGGGTGTCAGCCATTTTGTAGTTGTGTCCGAATTCTGAGTGAACTTCATTCCCTACATACATTCACTCATTTATACCCACAATGCACTCTGATTTTAAGTGTACATCCCATGTACAGTGCATCCGGAAAGTATTCACAGCACTTCACTTTTTCCACATTTTATGTTACAGCCTTATTCCAAAATGGATTAAATTCATTATTTTCCTCAAAATTCTACAAACGATACCCCATAATGACAATGTGAAAGAAGTTTGTTTGAAATCTTTGCAAATTTATTAAAAATAAAAAACAAAAAAGCACATGTACATAAGTATTCACAGTCTTTGCCATGACACTCAAAATTGAGCTCAGGTGGTAAATGTGCACTTATATAGCGCTTTTATCCAAAGCGCTTTACACTGTGTCTCATTCACCCATTCACACTACCAATGGTAGCAGAGTTGCCATGCAAGGTGCTAGCTTGCCATCGGGAGCAACTTGGGGTTCAGTGTCTTGCCCGAGGACACTTCGGCATGTGGGGTCACCCGGGCGGGGAATCGAACCGCCAAACCTATGATTAGTGGACAACCGACCCTACCAACTGCGCCACACCCGCCCCAGGTGCATCCTGTTTACACTGAACATCCTTGAGATATTTCTACAACTTTATTGGAGTCCACCTGTGGTGAATTCAGTTGATTGGACATGATTTGGAAAGGCAAACACCTGTCTATATAAGGTCCCACAGTTTACAATGCAGGTCAGAGCACAACCCAAGCCATGAAGTCCCAGGAGTTGTCTTGAGACCTCTGAGACAGGATTGCATTGAGGGGGTCTGGGGAAAGGTACAGAAACTGGGGAAAGGTACAGAAACATTTCTGCAGCATTGAAGGTCCCAATGAGCACAGTGGCCATAAATGGAAGAAGTCTGGACCAGCAGGACTCTTCCTAGAGCTGGCTGCCCGGCCAAACTGAGCGATCGGGGGAGAAGGGCTTTAGTCAGGGAGGTGACCAAAAACCTGATGCCCATGCTGACAGAGCTCCAGCGTGTCTCTGTGGAGAGAGGAGAACCTTCCAGAAGAACAACCATCTCTGCAGCACTCCACCAATCAGGCCTGTATGGTAGAGTGGCCAAATGGAAGCCACAGCCTGCCTGGAGTTAGCCAAAAGGCACCTGAAGGACTCTCAGACCATGAGAAACAAAATTCTCTGGTCTGATGAAACAAAGATTGAACTCTTTGGCCTGAATGGCAAGCGTCATGTCTGGACCAGGCGCCACTTATCACCTGGCCAATACCATCCCTACAGTGAAGTATGGTGGTGGAGGCATCATGCTGTGGGTATGTTTTTCAAGACATTTTTTGCACCAGATGCAGTTGCGCACATCTGCCCCATCAATAAGCACCAACCAGTTTACCTAAAACCGATTTTTTTTTAAACAATAATATAATATAATAATTAATAAGCATGTATTGCCTCGTCTTAGTGGTTAGCATGTTCGCCTCACACCTCCAGGTTCCAGGGTTCGATTCCCGCTGTGGCTGTGTGTGTGCGGAGTTTACATGTTCTCCCCGTGCTGCTGGGGTTTCCTCCGGGTACTCCGGTTTCCTCTCCCAGTCCAAAGACATGCATGGTAGGCTGATTGGCGTGTCTAAAGTGTCCGTAGTGTATGAATATGTGTGTGTGTGTGTGTTATTGTGCCCTGCGATGGACTGGCACCCTGTCCAGGGTGTACCCCGCCTTGAGCCCGATGCTCCCTGGGATAGGCTCCAGGCTCCCCCGCGACCCTGAAAAGGAGTAAGCGGTAGAAGATGGATGGATGGTATTGAATCGTCAACTGTATCAGTGCTTCTCACTACTCCTGCAGTTACCCTGCCCTGTGTGTTTTCCATGTTTTCCTTCACTACCAAAGATTAACTGTTCCCTAATATCAAAGTGGTGTTGAATGTTGTGCTTTGAATATAAGTGTGTTATTTTGAGGAAAAAAAAGAAACATTTTCAGTACCTGTGTAAGCAATTGTTAACAAAAAAAGAAAAAAAATCACCAATTTTTGCTTGTAATCTGGGCTCTGTTCCATCCTTTGCTCCAGACTATGCAGTTGAGGAAGGTCTTGCAGGGGCAGTAAACCTTTCTCAATATCCAAAAGCTGCACCTGGTCCTCCTGTAGTTGAAGCAATCTCAGTGGTTTGTTAGGCCAGCACAATCACTAATTTAGTCAACAACTCCCTCAGCATGGCAATGATAAAGAAGTTAACAATATTTAAAAATGATACCCATTACAAAACTATGCAACTCCATCTTTAGTCTTATTCCTAACCTATACAAATTCCAGTAAGATAGCTGAGTGGAAATCATGGTTGGCCCTACCTGGTTCTGATGATTGCTGGGGGGCCCTCGTATAGTATGACAGCCTGGCAGCTCTACAAGAGAACACTGTGTTAAGAGAAGTGAGGGAAAATGTTCTACAAATGAATACCTACAAAAGAACGACAATCAGAAAGAAGAAGAATACACTCACATGGCATATCGTCCATCGGCTGCCAGTTCTGCAGCATCTCTGTGAACGAGCCGTGTGCTGCTGGTGGTGGTGGTGGTGTTGGTGGGAACAGTGTGAAAGTGGCGTTTGGGGTGATTGTGGGGAAGTTAACACTGGGGGCAGATGAAAGAATGTGTTTGGGTGGTGTGGCACACATCCTCTCAGTCAAACAAACAATCCACTTGACCTCCAGAGGGCCAATCCGGACACTCCTCCTAATAAAAAAAGAAATTGTTTAAAACTAAATATACACTTCTGAAATACAACTTCAAATACGCCCTCAAAGCATCAAGGAATAATAATAGTCGCAACTACACCTGCTTTCAGCCGAGATTGGCCCACATAACAAAACCCGTCTGTCAGCCAGAAGTGGTGTGAACAATCGGCAGGGCTCTGAGCAATTACCTTTTCAACGATACCGGAATTGAGCTGACAGTGGCGCATTTCTACCAGAATCGGCCCAAATGTGCTTGGTATCTGGATTTCTGGTTCACGATGAAACTTTTAAATTACCAACTGTACACATCAAACGATAATTTGTTATATTAGTTAACACGTGTATGTGTGTATAATACAGTATTCACATATGTATTAGAAAATAATCTATTGACGACTTTTTTCTATTAATTTAGGGACATGTACATAAAAATATATTTATGTACATGTTTCTTACAGGAGACGGAAGGATCTAGACGTCAGTTATATCTTCTTACCGATAGATGGCATCTTCGAGCTAACAAAGCACACCTTAAAGTTGTTGCTCTTTCTGAAATCCTCCGTTTTCTACACCACGGGGAAAACAAGTTTCACTAAAACCAACACTAATCAGACGGAGTAGATTTTACGGTTTGCAGGTAGATTTTACGGACAAGCAGTAGTTTTTGTTCTATTTATTAACTAATAGGCCACAATATACGTGACAGATGAACACAGTGAGAAAATTAACTTTACTGTTTTACGGTAAACTCCATAATGTCCGCGACAGTGCTCTCTGCCTCACTGTATTTACGTCAGCGTTCTCGCTCACTCGTTTTCCCTCACTTCTTTCCCACATAGTGGAATCAAATGTCATTCGCTATATAGGGAATAGTGAATGAGTGAACGAGTGAGTGATTTCAGACACAGCTTAAGGGAATTTGGCCTCATATTTATACACCTGTACAGGAAGTGATGGTTGAACAATTTCCTGTTACTAGTCACCCAGGTGTACTAAAAATAATAATAAATCAATGGGAATATACTGAAAAAAAAAATCATATGAATTCATAGGGGTGCCAATAATTGTTGCACACCTATAGGCCTATTTAACAATTTTTTTATATATATAAACCTGTGTTTGCAATTGCTTGATATCCATGAGAGCAGAGTAGTTTTGTGTTTTTTCTCAAATGAGCAACAGGTTAAACAATAAATAAAATTTTTCACAGCCTTCTTTGCTCATATTTAACAAGGGTGCCAATATTATTGGAGGGCACTGTATATACAGTTGCAATCAAAATTGATCGACCCCCATTGCAGATCAGGTTCATTGTAAAAAATTTATAGACTTTCAGTTGTTAGCAATGAACAAATCAAACAAAAGCAATTGAAATAGTTCAACACAACAAATGCCTCAAGTGGTTTCCTTAAATTTAACTGAAAATGCAACTTATAATGACTTCTCCAGTTTTAAAATTATTCAACCCCCTGAATAGAATCCCTCACAACAGCACAAATATGCAAAACAGGTGTTTTTTCAAGCACACCTTATGCAACTAATCAAGGGCTTCATTAGTTGCACCAGTTGTGCTTGAGCTGGAATACATGAAATACCTGAACTAGCTAGGGGCAGAAAAAATACTGTATTAAATTCCTGGACGGGGCAGAAAAAGGAAGCTATAAACTACTGCAACCAGATTTCTGTGAATGCCCGTTGTGAAAACCCCTCGAGTGACTGCAAAAGACCTGCAGCAAGACTTGCTGGGAACAGGCACTGAGGTTTCAGTGAGCACAGTATGACGCGTACTAAACACATAAGGCATCCATGCCAGAACTCCACGCTATGCTTCTTGTATGCAGCAGGTCATAACAACGAAAAAGTGCTCTACTATGTACTAAAGATGTTTGCCAGGAATGGATTGAATAATTTGAAACTGGAGAGATCATATTAAGTTGCATTTTCAGTTGAATTTGGGGAAACCACTTGAAGCATTCATTGTGTTCAACTATTTCACTTGCTTTTGTTTGAGTTGTTCATTGCAAACAGCTGAAAGTCTGTAAATGTTGACAAGAACCCTGATTTGCAATGGGGGTTGAATAATTTAGACTGCAACTATATATGGGTGGGATAGTTATGTTAGAAAATTAAAGCAGAAGGGGAAGTCCAAACAGTTTTGTTACAGGAGTCTGAGACACACACCGACACACATCCATATCTGAGACTTGGGGGGGAAAAACGTTTTCCCCTTTTAAACTGTAATGACGCATGTAGAGCCAACTCTGACCCTGTGCCCAGAAATGAATATCTCACAAATCATGCCCTCCCAGTCAAAGAAATAAAGTTTTATTAATCTGTGACACAAACGTAAGCATTAAGCCTAAGTTAATCACATTACAGCACATTGCTTTAATAAAAACACACCGGGCTGTTATATAACTGCCTAAATGGAATAAGCTAGCGCTTTACATTAAACATTCTCCCACCAGGATCTAACAGTTTCTAAGAATCAGCTCATTGTTGGCTCAGTTACATGTCTGGGATGAATTCAGTTTGTCCTTAAGTGATTTGTTGGGATTTTTACAGTTTTGTCTAGAACCATGAATGCATTAATGACTTGTATTTGCTCAAACGTAGGACTAATTCTCTAATTCACTGAAATCCATTACACACATTACACTATTACCGTCACATTTAGAGATCAGCTTAGGCTAACCAAGACCTGCAGGCTCCTCTATGAACTGTTAATCCTGTTAGAAAACCATAAAATCCGAGAAAATCTTAGAAAACAGATTCTAGAAAACCATTTAGAATCAGTCATGTCACCTGTTACACCATTAGTGCCTTTTACACTGATATCAACCACACGGAAAGCAAAAAACACCATTACAAAGCCATCAAAAACGTCTTAAAACTGTGACAACGATAATGAGCAAAACACATTAGATGAAATAAACTCAGATGTCCTTTCATTACATAGCTTTAAAGAACACTGTATTAACTGCACATTTACCATAACTGTGTGGGTGTCGGGTTTGAGATTGAAAATATCCCACAGTGCGCGCGCTGATGTCTTAGTGCTAAATATAGCAGTGTGCGCGCACTAACTGAACAGCGCCACCACACACACACGCACACGGAGCGGGGAGGAAATGAGTGGAGCTACACCGTCACTCCGCAAACACACTCTTTTACCTTCCCAAACGGCCCCTTGTAGCAATTAATAGTCCCGTGTTGAAGTAACGAGGAGGTACAGCTCAGTGCTCCTGCTGTCATGTGACGCTGTTTTTCCAGCCGTGACGCACTATCACTGCGCATGCGCACAAGACAAACGGGTCTAACGGTTTTTTAGTCAGCGCCGACTCTATATTTATACATCATCTCTTGATACAGTATATATGTAGGCTTCGGGCCAGTTTCATTGCACTTAAAAAAATTGTGGTTTAAAAAAATCTTATCCTATTATATTTTGCATAATTTGTTTTATAGATATGTTGTCAAATTTTATTATTATTATTATTATTATTATTATTATTATTATTATTATTATTATTATTATTCTCCACCCATCCATCCATCCATCTTCTACCGCTTACTCCTTTTCAGGGTCGCGGGGGAACCTGGAGCCTATCCCAGGGAACATCTGGCACAAGGCGGGGTACACCCTGTACAGGGTATTCTTCTTCTTCTTCTTCTTCTTCTTCTTATTATTATTATTATTATTATTATTATTAAAACTGCAATCAAAAGGAACATAAACCAGATAAATCCAAAAAGAACTAAATTAAAACAGAAAAGAAATGAAATATTTTACACTCTAATTTAGTTCCAATAGCTAGTAAAATAGCCAGACTATTCCTAAATTCACATAAAAAACAAAAAAAAAAAACCCTCAATGCCAACGTCATGGCCTGTACTGTTCCTTATATGCTCAACACACAAAAAATGGCAAATGGAGTTTTAGGAAACTACAGGGAAATTTGATGGGTGTAACCTAATGCTATTAAAATTTTAAACCCACTGAGCCAGATCAGCTTCCAGATGAAGTGAATGCAACTTTGAAAATAAAGACTACTGAATGTAGGACAATTTTTGTTGCATTATAAATCAGTCACACATGACTGGAATGAGTTGATGTGAATTTAATGCTCTTACACATAGATGTCTGTAAATATGATCCCAGATTTATTTTTCTTTTAAGCTGTGCTGTAGGTATAATATACAGTATCTACATATTTTACATTTGGTTTTTAAAATGGGTTGTTATCTAACATAACAAATATTTCAGTTATTCCTATAAGCTGCAATTTGGGAAAATAATATTCAATCATGATTGTGTTTTTTTTTATTGTATGTATGATGTAGTGTTTTTTTTTTTTTTTTTTTTGTATCACTTTTGACTTGTCATCCCCAGATAGAATGTACGTAAAAATGCATGATACTGATCTAAGGTCAGCATTCTCACAGATAATATCACATTATGCATTATGCTGAAGTGAAAAACAGGTTCCAGACCAGCACATGAGAAACCAGAAATACGCTACTGAGGCAACCTCGTGCAACACAGGAAGTTGCCTCCTTTTCCTGATTAGACTATGACGTGGTGTTTCTACTGCTGTGTTTCTCTTACTAATGTCACCAAGATTAGATACTTCAGCCACTGCAGTTACTTTTTGTGACCAACTATAGCTGACAAAATACCCTTTGTTGGGTTAAAGCTTTTTTTCCTGCCACTTAACATTCATATGTATTCATTAAATTGCATACTGAATATAATTATAGCCTGTGGTATTATTAGCTATTTTTCCCCCTCTAGTTTCCCAAACATCAACATGGCTTCACAACTAGAAACTCTTATGAATTTTAGGGCTAAGATTAGGTTAAAGTTGAATTTTAGAATTCACCCCTCAACCTGTGTGAAAACCAACTAAATCCTCACTCATTATAATTCCTACAAATTGGACTAAAATCTGTAGGAATTTTAGCCAAATTGCTCAGCCCCCAACATGTGCAGATGTCCTCACAGGCCATAGCAATTCCAAAAAAAAATACCTTTTTGGCTTACTAATATTTCCTGATCCAGATAATAAGTAGTAAGATGAGAATTACATTATTTTACATGAGGTTACATTCTTTGTGATTACTCCTATTCTTGATATCTCATTGTTATTTCCATGTGTTGTTTGCAGTTAAGTAAGTGGAATCAGTTGGGATATTAAGAGTTAATATGTTGCAATAATAAACATATTTGTGGTAAAGGTTTAGCAAGCAGACAAGCCATCTTAATGGACTGAGTCACATGACCGATGAGCTCATGTCCATTCTCTCACACAAATATGGTAATTACAGTTACTTGTTATTTTCCTTATATGGAAGTTTCTTGATTATAGCAGCAAGTGGGTTTCACTAACCTTTCTAGCTACATACTTGTGCTTTTACAGAATATTGGAATATTTGGTAAAGATACGTTACTACTCTGGAGTAAATTGTTTTTATTTTTAAGCTAAAATATAATTAAATTAAACAAATCTTAACTTAGAGTATAAGATATTGACAAACATACTGCAAATTCTCATTACAAAATACAATTTCAGAACAATTTCAGAAATCGTTTCTTTAAAACAGTGACAAGTGCCAATAGTGTTTATACAAAAACTAAAATAACTCCTGGCAGGAATAACCAAGGGCAGTAACCTTCAATTAAAAATGAGGACACAGGTTACAGGAACTCTCTGTCTGCTGCTGAAGTGTGTATTCAAACAAGTAATTATTTAGTAAGCACACATTTGTTATTAAAACACTCGTGTCTACACGTGGAAACACACAGCTACTGTAAACAAGCAGAACCACCCACATGTCTGTCAGACAAGCAGGTCTGGAAAATATTCTTAGTGTACAAATAATAATATGTTTAAAACAGTGTTGTAGTTGAAAATTAACCATACTTGTACTGTAGTAGATATATTAAGTAGCTAGCATGGCTAAACTGTGTTACTTTGTACACTAGAAAACAGATTAAATTGGCAGTGTACACTTAAGAAGGCCAGTTGTCCTGGGCACATCCTAAAGAGATTTCCACATAAAACCACATCAATTTAAGGTTAATTTAATTCATTTTCTTCTCTTTTTTCATTTCCTCTCAGTTCTTCAGCTATCTTGCATACTTTTTCTTTGCCTCTGTCTCACACACATGGACACAGGACTGCATGCTGCATTTTGGCTCTGGGCCAAAAGGGTGTGTGTGAGAGATTTGTCAGATTTGGGAATGTATATGCTGTTTTAGGTCATTGAAAAGTCACACGTACACTACAAGCCAACAAAAAACAGGCAGCCTGTCAGTAATGTAATCCTAACAATAAACAAGTAATCAAGTAATAAACAAATAACAAGTAATCTCTGTGAGAACGTTTCTATAAAGAACCCTACAGCATTTTTCTCTATCGGAACACTTTTAAGAAACTAAGAACCCTTAAATATCCAACAAACACTCACAGTAAAGAACATTTTTTCCCTAAGAAGGAATGCACTGTCAAGCTCAGCAACAACAAAAGGCCTGGAAGACCACAGAAGACAACTAAAGTGGATGAATTTTTCCTTGGTGAAGAAAAACCCCTTTACAACATCTAACCAAGTCAAAAACACTCTTGAAGAGGTAGGCATATCACTGTCAAAGTCTACATTTAAGAAACGCCTTCATGAACGTAAATACAGTTTACCTCAAGATGTAAACTACTGGTAACATCCAAAACCAGAAAGGTCAGATTAGACTTTGCTAGAAAACATCTAAAAAGTCTGCCCAGTTCTGGAACAATATACTTTGAACAGATTAAACCAAGATAAACTTGTACAAGAATGATGGGACAAGAAGAGTATCTAGAAGTAAAGGAAGGGCTCGTGATTCAAAGCATACCACCTCAACTGTCAAACATGGTGGAGGGAGTGTTAAGGCACGGGCATGTATGGCTGCCAATGGAACTTTATTCGCACTCTTGCTCGTGCGAGATTGCTTAATTCATTAGTGTATCAAGGAGCAGTAAAATCTAAAAGCAAACTGAAATGCATTGAGTGCCACATATGGGTCTTACAAATCTGAGTAATTCGGCTCAATACAAAGTGCATATTCACACATCTACCCTGATTCACATGGCACCACTGCCAAAAATAAGTTTTGTGTGTGTGTGTGTGTGTGTGTGTGTATCCATAACTGCTCAACTGGAAGCCTGTGTGTAAGTATGCATGTGAACACACAGAGTCAGTGTGTAGGTCTTAAAAAGAGGATACAATACATTATGCAATCATTGAAATTATGTGCAATGTGGAAATGGTACTGACTCACAGCACATTTGACCACATGATGAATTGTATTTAAATTAGATACCCACTCTTTTACTGTTTTAGTGAGATTACTGATACAGCCTCAATATAATTAAAATTGGCATCAGCCCTACTCATACAATCCTCCTCAAACCATAATCACTGGAAAATCTGAGCAGAAAATATGAAAGAAGAGAAATATAGGAAATTAAGTGCTGGGTTGGCAAACTGTTCTCTCACAATATTATCTAAGAATAAGTTTTCATTACACTACCTCTACAGTCGGTACGTTGTGAAAATAACTATATTTAACTCAGGATTAGTTGTGAACTGATGTTCTCTGTTTACCTTTTAGATTTTTCCACTTTGCTTGAAAAGTTCTTCTATGTTTAAATACTTTTGATCAATAAGACATAAGTTGGATAGGTGGCCTATGCAGAAACAGTGGGTGGTTGTCTTGATTATACCATCTTACTGATTCAGGAAAAATAATACACAAGAGGCTTGTTATAGTAAATGTTAATTTGCCTTGAATATTAGTAATCATAGCAGAACAAATGATAATCATAAGACTGGTGCAAAGAACCCATACATCTGCTCAAGATAATCAGTAGAATCTTTGCACAGATCCTGGGAAGATTAATAATTGTTTTCAGTGTTCCAAAACTCTTTACAAATTTACACAAGTTCTAAAATACTGTACTGTATAAGTTAATGTACATTATCAAGCTACTAGTTCAATGTTCTCATGCTGTGAAAGGAGGAAATAATGGTAGGGAAACAAATAATTAGTTTGGGAGCAGTACTACATGGGACTGAGCACATGAGCACTTGTATTGTTCCCTGCTTGATATATCGCTTTGCTTATTTGTAAGTCACTTTGGATAAAAGCGTCTGCCAATAAATGTAAATGTAAATGACTGCTGGTAAATACATTACTAAGCATATTTGCATTTCATTTTGACGTCTTCGTGTCAGCATTTTCCTCTTTGGATTAGGGCTATAGGAAAGTTATACAGTAACATTCAGGGTTATAATGACAATTGGACAAATATAAAACTATATTTAGTTGAACGTTTTATAGGAAGAGAATACATGAACATTCACACAGTGAGGAGAATGGTCAGGGAGAAAAAAGACCCAAAGATCACAGTTTTAAAATTGCTCAGTTTAGTTGATGTGGTTGTCATGTTTCAAAATCACGCTGCCTTAAAGTAACCTAAAAACGTAGTGCCTGAACTTCACTAAGCATCATTGGAACTATAATTGCAGTTGTGTTTTGTGGTCAGATGAGACAAAAATGGACCATTTTGCATATAATTGACATTTCTGGTGAAAAACAGGACTGCACACAATGGAAAAAAAAAATATGAATCTGGTTTAAAATATGGTGGTGGATCAATAATGCTTTGGGACTGTTTTGCACTGGTGGTTCAGGGGCTCTTGTGATGGCACCAAGTACCAGGATATTTCAGCCCAAAATCGGGTTACTTTGGCCAGGAAGGTAAGGCTTCTCCATGGACCATTCAACAAGAAAATAACCACAAATATAACTCTAAATCAACACAAAGTCATTGAGGGAAAATCAGTGTTTGCCCATGGCCATGTTAATCTTCAGAATTGGACCAGTATTCTGAGGACAGTCTATGTGCTGATCTAGGAATACCCATATTCTCTTGAGGAGAGGCTTTGGCAAATAGTAATTACCAAATGCTTTAGTAATTTACTTTAGAAATTTGCTAAAGTAAATTAATACTGGTAAGTATAGAGGTGCTGATAATGATAAACCAGTGAAAAATTGCACTAATTGCAGTTAAAAAAAAATCCCATGTGGCTGGCTGCAAGAATGGCAAAACTGTGCAAAGCACCCGCAAGGCTACTCCACAGAGTCTAAATTTGGATTTGTTTAACACTATTTGGCCACAGTATATGATTATACTGTCTTATTTCATATACTAAACACATCCTAAATTTTTCCATGTAGAAAATATTGTAAACAAACAAACCCCTTCCAAACCTTTGACTGGTACACATGTACGTCTTCCCATCAAACAAAGATATCAAAAGATATTCCAGTACCTGAAATACAATCAAACAAAGAAGCAACAGACAGAAATTGCTATTCCCCAGACCCACCCTCATAAAGAGCAGGACTTGTTCTTGTTCAGTTATGTCAAGCGCTGTACCTCTAACAAGAAGTTAGTCATCCTTGTATTTGGTAAAGAAGACAAGTGCCAGGAAAACCAAGCTTTTATGTGATGTGGTGTGTGCATTTATGTGTTAGAGGGAGTAGGGGGTGCAAGTTGCGTCATTTGTACCTCAATAATGGCACTGCTGTGCTGCTAAAAGTAGGGAGGTGGGTGTGCCGCACAGACCAATGCCCTGATTACACAGAAGCTCTGTGTTCTCTTCTACGTCCACAACACATGGTCCTGTTTAGCCTGTTTCACTTCACTGGTTTCTCAGAATGCCCTGAGAGAAACATTAGCTCATAAACCCAGTTTATCAGACCTCATAATCTAGGGTTATCTGCAGGTAAACTGCAGTTCGTCAGTTCAGTCAGCATGACAGAGGGAAGTCAAATTATTGCATAGGTGTGCGTGTTTTTATATCCTTCTCTCCAGTCAGTCCAGTCAGACATCACTGTGCACCCAGCAGTGGATTCGTGCAACAGACTAGTGTTTAGACTGAAAAACACAAAGGTGTTGTGTTCTCTATCGTTCTCCACGGTCAAGCCTACGCTAGATACTGGATCTGTGTATTTACATATTGGTTAGGTGACTGATAGCAGAAATAAAAACAATAACAAACTACGCTTGTTTTTTTGTTTTTTTGAACACAGCTCGTTTATCTTCTAGCCTCGGCACACACAAAGCCGCATACTACCGCATACTACCTATATAAAAACAACATACTGTAGTATTTATCGTATATTGTTGTACTGTGGCACAATATATATATATATTAGAAAAACTCGTGCACTACTTAGTATGCTAGTGTGCGATTTTTGAATGCGGCCCCGCCCCTCACACGCTCGCTCTCGCTTCGTGGTGACGCAGAAGGTGGTCCACGTGCACGTGCCCGGGCTTCTCAAATACAGCGTCGTGGACGCGCGTTCATTCTTACATACTGAGAGGTAAAGTCCGAGGGAAAAGGAGAGAGAGAGAGCGCGCGCACATGTCTGTGTGTGAATGCTTCACAGCGCTGAGAAAGTCCTCAAAGTTATTAGTTCTTGATTAAACCGTAATAGTAGGGCTAGGCTTTTTTTTATCGTCATCAACGCCTACCTTTTTGGCCATTAAAAACAAACTTATTAAAGCAGTGACTGGTTTGTAAATGTAAGAAACCAACAAGACGGCGATACTGCGAGGAAAAACGTTTCTCCCCTTTTCCTTCGTACGGACACGGAAACGTAAAAAGAGCGGATGATCGGTAAATGTCTTTGTTTATCTTATTTTATTTCTCACTGTATTGGATAAGCCCATTTTTGTTGGAAACTTTACATTGGGGAAAAACGTTCCGAAATGAACTTGGGATATAATCTAGCATTGTGCCATGAATTTCCCAGCTGGTTAGGAATACTGTTATTCGTTATTTTAAACACATTTTATTTCAGCTATTACTTTCTAATGAATGCGTTGATATTTCACCTTTAAAGTCAGTAGTATTGATTCACGTGTTTCATTTCATTTCACAGATCTGTAATGAAACATGCCACTCTCATTATTCTCACTTTATTAGCTTTATGGTAGATTATTTTCCTAAATTGCATTCAGTTTTGTAGTTGATTTACATAAAAGCATTTACTTTTACTTAAACTTAATACTTAAAATACTTAATACTTTACTTAATACTTTTACATTTTAATTAAACCTGGTGTTCTAATTAAGCAGTCCCCTGCTAATATCCCTAACAGGGCTGTGAGAAAAACTGAAGAGATGAATGTCGGAGCAATAACAACTGAAAGTTTCATCTCCTGGGGTTGTTTGATTTCTATTCTCGTACCTGATAGTCAGGTCATAGCAAATGTATTGCCTAGTAATGTTGCTATCTAGCACGCTTTGCCTTCCCATTTCATGCAGTGCACCATTTGCTGCTCATGAACAAAGTTAACACTTATTCAGTAAGTGATTGAGATCGCCTCCTCTTTGCACATGGATCCAGCAGCGTTACCTGGAATTATATCACAGTTATCTCCTGTTTGGGTTCCTTACGTGTGATCTACTCAACCAGGCATGCCATTGTTCTTTGGACTAGAAATATTTGTGGGACTGGTCGGGATGTGTATTAAAGCTGTATCCTGTCTGTGACTGGCTCAACAATGGCCATGGCAGCCTAAGCAGTTGGTGGTCATGTTCCTGCCCAATATCACAATCAGTCAGGGATAGTGAAATAATGGGTCAGAAAGGAGAAAGCGGAAAAACACCAAACAATGGTTTACACTGTCGTGTACAGTAAATGCGGTGTGCTGGGAAAGAGAATGTGAAGTGTTTTCAGTAACTGAAGACAAAAGGGGTAACTGACTGTTGAATAACTCTGGTCTGTATATCCACCTCATTCCAAAATTCAGTAGGTTTTGATTTGACCCTCAAATATAGCCAGGGTTTTTTGCTATAGTTGTGTCAAGTGCAAGGTTTGCTTGTTTGAACAGGTGAAGTATTTAGTTACTATAGCAAGACCTGTCTTTGAGGGAAACAGCTGGTTTTGTACATTTGCTTATTTTAAGTTAATGAGTCTATAACATTTCAGCACTTAAGCCACAAATCCAGGGATGGCAGAGGGAACTATTAGGTATTAAATAAGACTTATGTTAAAATTTATTTAAAAAAAATAATAAAAATGTTTAAGTTTTGCATTTTATGCAAAATCTAGGTAGTTAATCTTACAACTATAGCCTTCAAATGTTTTCCCCCCACAAGCTACTGTCATTTTTTCAGTGTCAGGTAGTTCAGTTTCTTTCATGAGTAGTGTGCTGTTGTCATGGAGAAGAACATTCAAATTCACTCACAAGAGTGGTAGGTATTACATATTGGCATGTTTTATTATTGTCCTTTCCTGACAAATCCTAACATGTAAAATACTATACTGTAATGATATAAAATTATTATATCCCATTTTGATGTCCACTTGATATATTTCCATGTTCTTTCTCTCTCAGATCCTGGAGGTAAATCCGAACACTCTATGCTGTGACAATTACTAGAAAACGGGAAGAAGGACCCCTCTTCTCCTAAAAGCATCGGTCCTAAAAGCACCTCTCTCAACATGTCTCTGGCCTCCTTCCAGTTGATGCAGGCCCTGAAGAACTCTCCTGCAGCCCTGCGCAGACACTTTAAACGGGACCGCACAGAAAGCCTTTCCCATGGGGACCCCATATTTAAAGTCCACTATCTAGGCACCAAGAAGATATTCTCCCTAGACCTGGAGCAGGCTGAGGAAGCCATCAACCGGCTCCTGGACGGTGCTCCTGGAAAATTATCCAAAGACCATGCTCTGGTGGTGCGGCCACGATATGTGGAAGTGAAAGAGTTGAGCACAGGGAGGCAGCTCACCAAGACCTACCTCCACGACATTGCCTACTGCGCATCACACACGGCTCATCCCAACGTGTTCCTCTATATCTGCAGGCAACCTGGTCAACAGCTGCAGTGTAGGATGTTCTGGTGTAGTCGTGTGGAAAGGGCAAAGGATATGACAGCATGCCTGGCGAGCTCATTTCAGAGAGCACTAAACGACTGGCAAGATGGCTGTGCTACACTCCCAAAGGCAGAGGGCAAGGCTAAGGAGGATGAGGCTGACATCACCCCTGCTGCTGCCAAAGGATTGACTCTGCCAGCTAGTTTGGGGAAAGGTAATCAGGGCAGAGGGAAACTTATCTTTTTCGTACAATAATGAGAGAAAACCGTTTATGAATGAATCGAGAATACGGTGTTTGTGCTTGAATGTAACCTGTATCTGTCATCTGTGTATGCAGTCCGTTGGAAGAAGAAGGGCTCAATTTCCCACAGTCCTCTGAGAGCAATCACCAGGCGTGGCTCAGCCTGTGAAAACTGGCAATGAGATTCCGAACTACTGGATCTCTTGACCCCTATGGGATCCTACCAACAAGAAGGCACTTTCTCTCCATTCCCACCATCCCAACAAAGTGACAGATGACAACGGCTGGACCTGTCATAGCTTGACTCCAACAAAGCATTCCGGCAATGAAAGTACAGTTTTTGGCTGATGTTAGAGTATGGACTGTTGCCCAAGTTGCTGTTCTTGCTCCTTTAGGGCAGAGACATTGATTACTGACAAGGTGGGGTGAGCCAATAGTTCATATTATATGCTGGTCATTTTTATTTCATGTATTACTTGTGTAACTGATAGCAGCATTGCTTGTATTTTCATCTCAAGATTTAAGGCCTTTAAGGACTTGTATGCACGTACATGCAGATAAATATTTATATTATCAAAGTGAAGTAAAATTGACCTAACCAGTGGCTGAAAGTAAGGAAGGTCTTTTGAGTAGGATTATTAAGAAATAAATACAATATGCTTGGATGGTGAGAAGAAACACTGAAACCAGGAATGGGTGCTTGTATTAGGTATGTTGCATCAAGGATTTGTGTAATAACAGGGAGGATGCAGGAACCGCAATGTTGCAATGGAAGTTCTATCCCTATTACCACCCAAAACCACAGTTGCAAACCACTACAGTTACAAGTCACGCAGTTTCATATATACTTTTGGTGCAATTTCTAACCAGAGGAACAAAGCTACACTTCTTTAAACATGTGCAAATAGCTTTTGATATGTTTAAAATGATTTAGAGGATTATGCGGTAGAATATCCATATTGAGAATAGACTTGATCTTCCAGGGTCTTTTTTTCATCATTTCATTTACTGCTAACCATAAAGTGGGTTAATAAGCCAGAACCTTGGAGAAAATAAGTAGCACAGTTTGTGTGTGCACTGAGTGAGAGAACATAATCTGCCCTGAGCAGTCTGTGTAGGATTCATGCCGTGCACCTGCATTCCAATAGAGCCAATCTGAACTCCTATATGTTCCTTCCCATCTCCAGTCTACTTTCTGCCTTTAGAGCTGCAGGTTTTGAACATCAAATTTTCTTTTGTTTTTTTAATTTGCATGATGTTAAGATAGTGGCATCAAAATTGTAATTTGTGTGTGCAATTGATCATTAAGAGCAAAAATTCTGTATACGTTTGGCTTACTACCATAAGCCAAGTATGTTAAACAGGATTAAATGCTGCATATTTGACTGCTTTACATGACCTTGCAAGTCCATAAGTTGCTATTTTACAGCCAATGTTATTAATGCATATTCTAATTAGAAGTATCTGCATGTTCAATGTTGACCTACAAAGCCTTAGTATCATAACATCCAGGTAGTTGGCTCTGCTGTGTTTTGGATATTTTATCCTCATTGGTTTTAATCTAATTTATATTCAAGTGTAACCCATAATACAAGGACACCAGACCTGCCTCCAGGATCTGTGTATCTGCTCAAGGGATTTTTTAATGTCTAATGAATGTGCATGTTTTTGTTTTTTATTTTTTGTTTTCATATTTATATATGTATTTTTAGAAATTAAAAATTTTATACAGTAATATGTGCCATTGCCTCATCTCTTTCTGTATTATTGGGGGGGTACAACATACTATGTTATTGCTGAAAGACCATAAGGAAACTTGTCATTGCTGACTAATTTGTCCTGGAATTTTACACAAATAACACTAATACTTTTTATACAATTGGGCCGGAGTGGGACTTAGTTGAGTGTTTATATACAGTGTCATGAGAAATTATGTTCACTTTTTGCCAAGACACTGAAGGGCTTATATCCTCAAAAAAAAAACCCACCTAAAATCCCCACATCTTTGGCAAGCACAGCCTTAATCATCTTTCAGATACATTTTATAGATGGCAAACAGTAGCCTCAGATGAACAATTAAGCAATTGTAATAATTAAGCCAAGCAGCAATAATTGGCAATAAAATGTTCAAGGTTCGTTCATTTCTCAAGTAGATGTCCAGCATAAAGTGAGTAAAATACCCATGATTCCAAAAGTTCCTAATCTACAGTGACATAAAGAGAACTTCTTATACATTTGGAAGAATAAAATAACAGGACCTTTTGGCTTATATGCATCTGAATATCATCTTGGTTCTTGTCACTAAGAACCTGCTACTGTTATATTGTTTTCAAATACTGTTTAGTCATCTCCAGATCCATGACTGTTTGATGAAGGCTGCTGCTGCTCCTCTGCAGAGTCCAGTTTTGAGAGGCTCTTGCTCTGGACATTACAGTGTTTCGGGAGTTCAGCGAGACTCTGAAAATGGAATTTCCTCAAGGACTTGGATCTCCTCCACAACTAAGAGTAAAAAGCAAAAGTTAAGCATTTGGCAATACAATATCCTGTAATTTTTAGAGGATCCTATACCTTCATAGATCCTATTAAATAAGGACTGTCCACTGCTTCTATTCCATTAACAGTAAAACCAGATTCAGCAGGCTCAGAATTTCAGGTATGGCACCCACCCATATCATAGAATGGTTCCTTGTGACCTCCTTGAACCACAATCATCTCCAAGAAATTAAGTAGTGCTCCAGTTGCGAGTAAGCACTCTGGGAAGGGAAGGGTTTGGAAGTATGCATATCCAGAGAGAAATGATTATCTGGAGGGGGCATGGCGCACAGACTCACCAACTCACTAACGACACCCCAAAACCCTGTTTTTTCAAAAAAAAAAAAAAAAATTAATTTTTTTTTTTTTTTTTTACAAAAAATTATTTATTTTTTTTTATTTTTCTAACAAAAAAAAAAAAAAAAAAAAATATTTAATATGGATGTATAGTGAAATGGAGTAAAAGTCTACCAACCTTGATAAAATCCAGCCTGTGATGGATTTGAGTTTCATTGGTGTATCTATATTGGTGGCCAGCGAGTCAGCACCTCCGACACTAATCAAACGCTCATGATTGGATCATATCCATGCATATGGCCATCTATATTTAGCATAGCCAGCCAACAGGAAAAGGGTCTGATTCATTTCCTGTATTTAGGCACATTTTTCATCATCATCATTAGTGCAATAATGAAATCTCACTGCTAACACAATAAGATAAAAATATCATTCAAGGGTAGCTCACTGGTACAGCGATCTCCTTCTCACTGGGTGAAGTTGGGAGAAGATACAAATCATTACTCCTACAACAGGTATAACAGAGTTGTGAAAATGTGCTGCTCAGATTACTATGTGAGATTTGATTTTGTTTTGTAAATTCTGCTTGGCTGCTGTTGAGAGGTCTGTGGAGACTGAGGTCTGGACCTTCGCTAGGTAATGGAAAGCTGGCATAGTCACTGTCCAGACTGTAACTGCTACTGCAAGTAGGACTGGTTCAGGACGACACAACCGAGGCAGGAAAAACAGGAGAAGGCCATCCCTAATGATACGTTACATTTTGAGAGATAAGACCAGATCAAAACTCTATAGTGCATCGCTGTTCCCATTCCAAGTCTGTTATACTCATTACCACCATTAGTTAAGAAATTGAATTTATGACCACTGATGTACATCAGCAAAAGTGGAGGAACCCACCAGATCTTCATTTAAAACCCTCTCAGCCAAGGCTGAGAATAACGGAAACCCTGCAAAGACAAGAGAAGCATAAGCAAAGCATATCTGATTCTTTAAGTACAGTGACGAAACACTGTTCAAATGAATGTACTGTGTACTAGCTTTGCTCTTAAACCTGTAAGGATCCTAATATTGCCAGGTCTGACAGAAAATGCTGTAGTCTTTTCTTCTGAGGTCTCTCCCACTCCTGTCTCCCACAAAACCACAGTAGGCATTTAACACAAGATTCTTTCTTTAAAAACATTCATTCTTGGCTGCAGCTTCTCAGCAGAAGGAGTTTATTCATTGAGAGAGAAAAGGACTACATGTAGGGCCTAAATACTGACGTCAACAAAACCCTACCCTGTCTCCTAGCAACGCCTTTCAAGTGAGACCTGATGGAAATAAAGCCTTAATAATATTTCATTAGCTCTTCAATTGAACTGGCTTATATTAAATCGGAGATGTTGCTCTTCAACACATTATAAACTCAAAAAAAGATTACTATATTTAAATAAAGTAGAATTACATACAAACGGACACGCTTGTTTATGTAGCTCACTTACAACTGAACTTATATACTCGCATATACATTTTAAACCTGTTTTAATCTAAAGGGGCTCTTTTCTTTGCATGCAACAATATATGTGTCCGTTAACATTCTACACTGAAACTAAATGTTTTATACATAAGCGTTTTTCCAAGCGTATTCCTGAAACCGATTCGCACCTCACGCCGGCGCGGTTAAGGGATCATCTGAATGTTTACTTCTTTCACCAACTCGCAACAAGAGCGCACTGGCACATTGCTTAAGAAATTGAACGATAATTTATACGGAGGGTGCCAATGTATCGCACTTTAGATGGATTAGATGTTGTCTATACAACAATTTGATGAATTGTTTGATTAATTATGCGACTTTCAGAGGCAGGTGCCACCTTAACGAGTTGGGTGTGTTTGAGTCAATCAAATTTGCCAACCTACGCGCAGATCTATTGGACTCATGGGTATCACGTATATTTCGCAAATTTTGCACGAACTCTTGCGTTACTACAGCGCAGCCTTTAAATGTTCAAAATGGCGTTTGGCGCAAAACCAACTTCGACCAATTTTCCAGAACGTTACAAGCTATCCTTAAGAGTTAACCTGAGATAAACAGCAATTGTTTACTACCACCCCCCTGAATATGTTTCTGAGGTAAGCAACTTTTGAGGCAATAATACTCTATCCATACAGAAAAGTTTGTCTTCATAATGTTTTTTACACTGTTATACTTTATAGACTATTGCTCATAGGCCTTCCTCTTACCAGCTGCTCCATCCCTGTAGTACCAGCAGGTAGGATAAGTAATGGATTCATTGTTTATTGTATCATGCATTGACTCTTCAGGCTTTAGGAATTCTAGTTTCTCTTGCAGAATCTCTCATCATTACTTACTGAAAGTGCACACTCTCTGACAAAAAGGGCACTAAATTGTACTTTTCTTTGTCACTGGGGTACAATCATGTACCTTAAATAAGTTTAAATGGGTGCACTACATCATCAAGGGTCCTAAGCTTGCGTTAATGTCTGTGTGAAGTTTTGCATGTTCTTTCCGTGTCCCTGTGGGTTTCTTCTGGGTTCTCCAGTTTCCTCCCAAACTAGTTGGAATGGTTATTCGAATTAGCCCTAGGTGTGAATAAGTTTGCATGTGCATGGTGTGCACGGTGCCCCGCCATACACTGGTATCCCATCCAGATTGAATTCCGGCCTTACGCCTAGTGTTCCTTTGATTGGATCCTGAGCAAAGCAGTTTACTGAAGACCGTTAAATGAATGTATACAGGTAAAAAAAAAAAAAATGTAAACTTGAGGGCTTAGTGACCGGAATGGTAAAGTTAGGCCTTTTCTTTTATATGAAAAAAATATAGACAATATTAGACCGTGATCTAGACACACGTTAATGTATCTAAAACAATACACATATAGATGCAAGTACATAAATACACTGTTACAGTAGCCTAACTAAAGAAAGTTAATAACATTACAAAATCTTTCCAAAGAATTAGAATGGGTCATATTTCAGATGTGAGACAGAGAAAATAACTACCAGAAGATGTCTATTAATCAATTGGAGACGTAGTCAATAGACATAGAGTTGAGTGGTATGCCATCCCCACATGACTTAAGTCTAAGATTTTAGTAAGGTGATGTCATTTCGTTTCCTTAGTCACCACAGCAGGAAGTGAGCCTACTCAGAACCATTTCTACACAAATACTCTTGTTATAGTTCACTTGCATGTCTCTCTCACAATGTCTCAGCTCAAGAATCCCTATCTACAAACAGTTTTCAATAAGATATTAACCTATATATTAATTTGCCTGCCAGTGTGAGTAGGAGAGAGCTATTAATGTCTGACTCCTTTTTGATGTCTAATGTTGATGTCATCTATAAAGGGACCTTCACAATCAACTGTCATGAACGCCACTTCTGGTTGTCTATCAAGGGCAGCTTTCTGGGGGACATGGTGCAATTTTACATTGAAGGTGGTTTATTTTAATTTTTTAAAAAACATTAATAGGAAGTCTTATTCAATAACTGCCCTGTCTTGTCAGCAATACAAAATTACCTAATTTCCTGTCTCACAGACAACACTGGTATTCACTTCCTGTCCAGTCAGAGGGCTGCAGAATGCGGCTACACTGTGGTCATGAATCAGCATGCAGACCTTGTGTTCCGTGCCTCGTACCTTGCCTGCTATGTAGAGAATAGTGTACGTTATACACTCCACTTTTCTTGAAATATACATAACTTATACATAAGGGTGTGTATTGTGTATTGGTGTCTGGGCAGAAATGTTGGGTTGATGTTGGCGTAGATTTGATTATGAGCATGTGCAGTGTTCACTGACACAACATAGATCATGCACGTGAACATAGTGCACTATTTGTCTAAAATCATGTTACTTTTGTGCATCTCCTATAACTTGGCAACAGAAGCTTGCAAGTAATTTATTTTCTGTCTTTATTGTGAGGCTGCAGGGAGACACTGAGTTTAGTGTCAGTGTACGGTTTGTCAACATGCAGTCTGATGGCCGTGTTAATGCTTACCCTTTCATGCTTCGTTGCTCTCTGCTTGTACCTTGGAGCCTGAGAGAGATTGTCTGTGAGGACAATTACATGGAGGTGAGACTTCAGGGAGTTTCCCGAAACTAGAATTGAGACTAAGATAGAAACTGAGATAAATTATCTCTTTTAAGGTTTCCGTTAAATGGCAGATCCCGGTTGTTTCCCATGAAGGAGGGAAATGGCTTGATCTGCAGTCTCGGGTATATGCAGATCCCCTAACTCCTACTTTGATTCTTGTATAAGATGGTGATGTATACATGTGTCTAAAAGAACAACTCCTAGTGGGCATTTGTGTAGTGCACATATTGCTAAAGTTTATAAAGTCTGTCTTTGACTTTCTGCTCTTTACCATTTATGGCCTGTTTGATTAACTTAATTCAGACATTGGAAGAGAGAGCTAAGCAGCTCAGAACAGGGCAAGTGATCTTCTACCGACCAAATGTCTTCGACAAGACACCCCGACAGATCGAGGATGTTGAAGCTATAGGGTACCACATCATTGCCACTGATACTCGAATTCTTCTGCGCTGTGCCTACTCTTCACTTCTGTCCTATACCATTAAGGTTAGAATCAACAACAGTTGTCCATCAATTTGTGCATTTATTGTAATATGAATATACTTTCTGAATATGCTTGTTCTTTAGATGAAATTTATTTTAACCAACAAGACATGCACTGTTAGAATTAGTTTCACAGATGTGTATTCACAGATGTTTGTTCATTATGAGTATTGAAAAAGTCAAAAGGTGTTTAAGATATTAATAATGTATTATTAAAACTGTTTTTAATGACGTGTGTCCACACTTTGTAATAAAAGATTATCAACATGTTTTGCGTATCCTGTAAGGGTACGAATACAGACAGGCGACAAATGAAAGGCAAAACTGAGGACTCTGTGTGAGGCATTTGGTCTACACTGCCATCATCAATATATTAGGAAGAATGGTGTTTCTCCCTCTAGTACAGAACCACAGATGTGTAGAGTCTAGGTCAAGGTGTACTGAAGCAGTGCTGGTGGTTCAACACCTTTCTCACACAGGTTATGTCGGTTTTTCCTTTAATTTGTCACCTGTGTGTCTATTATGTAATGTTTTGAAGTGTTGACTTAATGTGGGTAGCCAACACTCACAATTTAATTAAAATATTTGGCAATTTCCTTTTTATATATATATATATATATACACACATACATATAATATAACCATGGGGATGTAATCTTTTGCACTCAACTGTGTATAAGTAAATGGTCTTTTTATTGCTTTACCTCCTAATTTATTTTGCTCTTATCCATTAGGAAAAGAATGTTCAAGTGGAGGCAGTTAGAGCCATCATAATTTTACAGCTTGAAGGGACATCATCCATCCCTGTTGAGATTTCAATGGCCTGCGCAAAGAGTTCAGCTATTGTTTTATCCTTATATGACCAAGTTCTATGATATTTTATTTTATTTTATTCTATTCACTACCCTGTGTTCTCTTCTGTTTCTTAGCTGAGGCTGTAGTTGATGGCCTGAACCTTCTATGGTCATTGCCTCTGGCACTTTCTCCTCTGGTGCGAGATTGGTTCAGAAATGGTGCAATGAGATTGGGAGTAGATGGCAGAGTGCTGAGTGACTGCGAGATGCACGACATGGGTTATAATGTCTCCCTGAAAGACCAGACAGTAAATATTAGGATTCCATTTGATAAAGAGGGAGCAAAAATAAAGGTAAACAACCACAGATGGTGAATCATTCCATTTTCAGACTTTTTTTTTTTTGGTCATAATGTAACCCTTGCTATAATGCAATGAAGTTCTGTATTCTTTTTGGAAACCTGCACTTTCTCTCACAGACTAAAGTATTTTTTTAAAGGAATTATGTGCATGCAATGCTGACCTCTTGTTCTTATCTGCAGAGTCATGTCCTTAAAGGCCAGTATGCTCAGTCTGTGTCTGTGGAGTTCTTTTATATGTACCATTGGGATGATGCGATTTGGCCTCATACTCAACACCGTAGCTTCCTACTCCTGCACACACCATATGTACCTCGAACACCAATTGTTCTCAATAGTAAGAATCCACTCACGTGTCATAAGGGAAAGGATCTAGTCATTCAGCATAGCCATTTTGGAAGGATGAACTTGTGCAGATATAACATTTGTATTTTTAATCATTTTAATATGATTGTCTCACTCCAACAAACCTGATCAGTGTTTCGTTGCTCTCTAAAGACACAGATCCATCCACAGAGATGTTCTCCATCACCCTGGGCGTATTTCCTGCTGATGTGTCACTTCAAAATATTACACTTGGGGATGACACTATAACATGGACAGAGGCACAACACAATATTCATTTGAAACAGATATTCTTCAGCAATGGCAGCCATGCCTATGAACTTCAGGTCCCCTTCACTCACCCCATGGTCACTCAGAGGGTGGGGCATTAATGTTTAAAACTTATACGGATTTTAAAAATTTTCAGACATGAAATGCATCAGTTAATTTTTTTTGATTTTCTAGACTAAGACCTGTTGATGTCAGTTTATCTTTGTTCAGGTAATCAGTGGACATTACAGGAGGCACAGCTTGACCCTGACCTTTGACCTTGTCATCTTCCCTGAAGAAGAGCACTTCAGCTATAGAACTAATGTAATGTTTGATCAAAAAGAACCAGGTGAGCTTCTGTTATTATTTTTTTTCCATCTGCTATGTATTATGTCCTGTGTTTACCATAATCCTAACAGCATATAAAATTGTAAGTACTACATACTTTTGTCTGTATTTCTCACAAATAATAGTACCCACTAATATTACCCAACCTGAAATTTGTATTTATTTATTTATTTATTTTTATTTTTTTTATAATTCTTTTTTTTTTTTTTTCAACAACGTGTTGCTACCAGCTCTTCCGGCTGTGCTGGGGGGCAGTTGTACAGAGAAAGGAGTTCTGGTGGTTCTGCACTACGGCTCAGAGGATGTGCCATGGGATCTGTATGTAGGGGGCCATAAGCTGGATTGGGAGCTTGGGCAGCTGGGAGGCTACAGGCTGGATGGAGGAGATGACCATTTTAGCATAGAGATACCTCTCTACAGCCCTGGAATAGCTTTTGAGGTGTGGAGAGAGTGGGGGTGATTTAACAAAGTGTCTATATTATTCATCAGTCTTGGTGAAATTCAGTTTTTAGTGAATCAAATGTTTGTTCATTAAACTCAAACTCCCTTAGATGAACAGCAGCCTGCATGAAAATCTCAATGATACACTGTTAACATACAGCTATCGAAGCTTGTGCTGCTTGTGCAGTTTGTGTGTGTGTGTTAGGTGTTCGTGCATTCAGTGTTCTAATGATCCTGAAGATTAACACTTTCAACACATCATTTTGAGTCGCTCAGTGAATCAGAAATTTGGAAATTAACCTGACATGACAGCAGTAGTGGAGCAGTTTGTAAATATTGTAAATAAATTGTAAGTATAAAGTTCTGTTTGATGACTTGCATTCATTTCATGATTGAAATAGCCATTAGAAGATGGGTAAAGTTTGATCATGAAGGGATGAACATAGGCAGTAACAATATTCAAATAGACTGGCATTCAAGCTATGATTGATTGGTATTAATGGGCCCAAAGTTTGCCAAGAAAACATTCCCCACATCATTAGGCCGCCTCCAACAGCCTGGACTGTTAACACCCGTTTTTTTTCGCTTTTTTTTTGGGCCCCCCCCCCCCCCCCCCCCCCCTGTGCCCCCCCCAAAAAGGGGCCCCCCCCGCCCGTTTTTTTTTTCCCCTTTTTCCCTTTTTCCTTTTTTTTCCCCCCCCCCCCCCCCCCCTCTTTTTTTTTTTTTTTTGTTTAAAAAATTGTTTTTTTTTTTCTCCCCCTCACCCAAATTTTTTTTTTTTTTCTTTTCCCTTTTTTTTTCCAAAATTTTTGTTTTTTTTTTTTTTTTTTTCTTTCTCTCCTCCTCTTCCTTCCCCCCTCCCTCACACCACCCAAAAAATAGAACACCACTCGCGCGCTGTAACCTTAACCGACCGCATGGCTTTTGGCCTGTCTCCTCCCCCAACATTACAAATCTGAAACCCTATACATACTGGGAACACCCCACAAGAGCATCCGTTTTGGAAATCCTCTTACCCAGTCGCCTAGCCATCACAATTTGGCCGTAGTCAAAGTTGCTAGGATCTTTAAGCTTGCCCGTTTTTCCTGCTTCCAACACAACAACTTCGAGAACTGACTGTTCACTTGATACCCAATATATCCTGCCCCTTGGTAGGTGCCATTCTAATGAGATAATCAGTGTTTTATTCCGTCACCTGTCAGTGGTTTTCATGTTACATGTGTGAGTGTGTTCCAAAAGACCATTATTCACAACTTGAGTGAAAAGTAGAATTTTTTTACATTTTGACTTTCTTAGTATTTGGTTTGTCCCCAGAGTACAGCCAAGCTTGTATGGACTCCACAAGTTTGTGAAAACCTTATGATTCATTTTAGATCAAATCCATTGGCGTGTAGACTGAACACATGCAGACATATAGCGATTATCTCCAAATCCATCTCCTACATACAGTGTTAGCGTTCATGTAAAATAAATACCGTATACTGTATTGCCTGTGCTGCCATCTTGTGGTTTGTTGCTTTTATTCTCAATTCCTCTCTTATTCAGTTATAAGATATTGAATGACTGATGCTGTTGGTATGTGCAGGATCTGAATTTGAAAAACATGATTGTCAAGGTGGAGGTCAGTGCTGTAAACATGGTGACTCTAAAGGTGGAGCACTCCCTTGTCCAGCGCTGCACATTTCCTGTTCGAGATTTTCTGGGTAAAGCATGTACATTTTATTCACTAAACTATTAGTCACTATTAGACAGAAAGCTTGTTTCCTTTCTATAGAGTGTTTTTTTTCTGTTTTTTGTTCACTGAATACTGTACATGTCTGTACTTATCACTTAAAATTGTCCTATGATGCATTTATTTACCCATATTCAGTTTGCCTGCCAGAAGGAAGGATAGTGGTGGTTACAGATACAACTCGCTCCATCCCTCCCACCAAGCCTAACAGCACCAGTCTCCTGGACACATCCTGTAAACCCACTGCCACAGACAGCTCCAGAGCTCTGTTCAACTTCAGCTTGGACTCCTGCGGCACCACCATGACTGTAAGTGAGCTCAGCAGAGTCTACACTGGGAAATTGGAAGCAACCAAGAGATAACTGTGCAAATATAATATTTCGGGCAAACTGTGCCTTGAACCTTGGTCCAATTATTGCAAATTTTTGTTGCTCTACTGTTTTACATTTTCCTGATGATTATTTATTTATTTGTTTGTGCGTTTGTTTGTTTTTGTGTGTGTGTGAGAGAGCGATTTACCTCTATGTATTGCCATTACTTGGCTCGACTACAACGGCCATCTTTGGGTCATGTCACATGAAATATTTTGGTTATACAGCTGTTTTCCAGAAACATCAATATCCTGGCTCAGGATGGGCTTAGCTCCTTTGAACAAAAAAATAGATCTCTGGAGCACATTACGTGTTTTTAATGGTATTTTACAAATGAACAGTGTCCTAAACAGAGCTGTGGTGGTGTTTCTCCTGTGATTAAAAACAGTAAGTCACTTCTGAGCTGTCACTCTCTGCTTTTTATCACAGGTGTGACTACAGCTCAGAAGTCATTTACTGCTTTTATCACAACACACAGCTCTGTCTATTCTATTCAAATGAATTTTATTTGTATGGTGCTTTTAACAGTTGGCATTGTCACAAAGCAAGCTTTACAGAAATATATATACATTTTTAATTTATGAAGCTTGAGGCATTTGTAAGACACCCAACTAAATTCTGTAATTCCATATTTGGATAAATTCAGTTCACACACATCAACTATACATATGTATCAACATTACAGATCAGGGTTTTTGAAATCTGGCCATCAAGGTCCACTCTCCTGCAGAGTTTAGCTTCAACCCTAATCAAACACACTTGAACAAGTGAACCGAGGTATTCAGGATTACTGAGAAATTACAGGTAGGTAATTTTAGTAAGGTAAGTTTAGAGGTTGGAGCCAAACTTTGCAGATTTGAAGAACCATGTGATGGATCATGCTTCACTGTTGCCAATATAGACCTTATTGAAGAGCATAAGCTATTTTGTCAATTATAAAAGTAATTACAGTAATATGCTGTTCATATTTATTTGTTATACATGTATTACAACTGTTGATTTCTCAAAATGCATGAATATAGTAGGTTTTTCCCCAGATTTCTATTAGCCCTAGTTTTGTAAACAGTAAAATCTGAAACTCAGTTTGTTTTTTGGTGTTTTTTTTTTTTTTTTAAGTAGAATGACATTCTAAAAGACTTCAGGTTTGTATCTGGTCCCCACCAGAAACATTCAACCTGAAATTGAGGGGAATTTTCTCGCCCCCATAAAAAAAAGTTAGAGAAGTCTCAAACCTGAAATGTTTTGCATGCACACTATATTTACCTAGGTACCCCCTTAAAAAACCTGACCCTAAAAGTGGAACTGTGAGCAATCTTGAGCATTACATTTGGACTTAAGTCTGAGGAACAACAATGTGCAAATCTTTATATATATACATGCACCTTTTCTAATGTGCTCTGGAGATCAGTTTTTGTTCCAGGGAACTTGGCCCATCCTGAGGTTTCTGTAGCTGTATAACCAAAATTTGTTGTGTGCCATGACAAAAGATAACCATCATAGTTAAACCAAGTAAAATAAAAATGAATAAATAAACAAAAATAAAATGTGGTTTTGTAATCGCAATACCTAGAGGTAATCAAAGTTTTGTGGAAATTAAAAATGGTTGCTCAACCTGCACTGGACCACTTGAGATGGAATGACCCTGTTAATAGTATAACACACACATTTTGACATGGAAAAAGTTCAATTAGATGTAATAAATGTGAACCAGGTAGAAGGCAACTCTCTGCTCTATGAGAACGAGATACGATACAGCCAGAAATTTCTTCCTAAAGAAGACCCCCTCATCCACGTGGACTCACCATTCAGGTAAGTTAGTGCAGGCAGCTATATCTCTCTCTATGGATAATTCAGGCTTATTCCATATACTGAAATTATTAACTGACACAGTTCCTTCTGAAAGTTGCTGGTTTTTAATATTACAATTTTTTTATGTCATAAATGCAATGCTCCAAAAGGCTAACACTACAGTGTCGGTACCCACTTAACGGCACCAGCGCACTCATGCTTCATCCCACAGCTAGAACAACCAACAAACATCCTTCATTACCACGAAAACGGAGACAAGGGCACTGGGTGAAGCCTTTAATCCGAGGTATCAATGCTTCACAACTGATCTACTATACAGTTGGTATTTCTAGCGAGTAATTGCAGAACTATGGTTGTATATGATCTAGATTTATCATGTGAATATTTTTACAGGTCAAAGAATACCAAAAGGCCTGAAAGGTAGGAGCTATCTTATGCATATAATGGCAAAATTACTTCCATAAGTATTCCACATTTAAATGCAAGCATTGACTTTCTTTTTCTTAAATGATTAAACAAAAATATTGAATAATTATTTCTCATTGTGTTTACATGTAGACCAATGAAATAAAAGATGCCTGTGAATCCTGTAGCTGCTTCATATGGGATGAGGACATGCAGTTCTATGTGTGTATACAAAGAAAGACTAATAAAATCAATATGCATATTCACAGTTTATGTATTTGTGTCATGGGCTGAAAATAATTAGTAGACTAGAAATGGTTTTGCTATCCTTCTTGCGAAATGAGGGCTTTTGTGTAAAATTCAGGGTGTTCACATTTGAATGTAATGATCGAGAGAAGTCAGTACTCATCCAAGTTTTGCATACCGTCTGGCCTGATGACATGGCAGCTCTACCTTACTTTCTGTTTGCTACTATTTTAAGATTTGTCTTCTGCACTCCTTTTCCTTCACAAATCAGGTTCACAATCAAGCTTGAGTTTTGAATAGCAGTGTATTGCTGGTGAAGAGTTTGAGATAATGTTGTGGAATAATGTTAAGATTAAGTATTGGACCTGGATGTTGCCTGAATGCTTAGTAAGGACCTAATAATTCATTTCTAAATGGCTCACTTTGAGCTAAATAAATCCTTTTTTTCTTCATATTTATTTATTTTTTTAAAGAAAGTTTTGATGGACATAACTAAATGATGTTTCCAAAGTGTTGTAGAGGATTCACCAGAAATATCACATGCTGGTGTTAATGCGGGACCTATTGCAACCCTTCTGTCCTTCAGCAGTCCTCTGTCACCTGGTGAATTTTCTTGTACAAGGACATGGTTACACTTTTGCCTGCTCTTGCATGTGCCTCTTCTGGTTTTCTGAGATAAGAATATTTGATGGCAGAAAGACATGGATAGAAAGATGTTAAAAAAAAAAAAAAAAAAGTTAATTTCAGACCTCCCAGACATTTTGTCTCTGGCCTTTTTTGTAAGGGGATTGGCATTGCAAAAAATTTTTGAAATTCAACAATTGTTATCCTTGGAGATTTTTTGCTCACTCAAACCATCCTCTTCAGTGCGTTGAGACGATATAGATACACGTTCAATTCCAGGTTGAGTCATAACATTTCTAGTTGGCTGGAACTTCTTAATTATTGCCCTGATGGTGGAAATGAGCATTTTCAATGCTGTTTTCTTATTGCCGCTTTCCATTTTGTGAAGCTCAACAACCTTTTCTGCACATCAGTTCCTTGGTATTACCCATCGTTATGAATGACTAAGGAAATTTGGCCCATGTGTTACCTAATATTTATACCCCTGGGTGAACAATTTCCTGTACTTAGTAATCCAGGTCTACAATTTTTTTTTTTTTAATTTTTTTTTTTTTTGAATATCTGTGGGAAAGTACTTCAAATATATTTTTCTCACTATGTATGTTTGTATGTATGTGATCTTTTGAAACAGTGCCTATTAATAAAGTTGATATACTTGAACAAAATCACAAGGAAAATGATACTTTTCAATCATTTATTCAACAGAAATGTCAACAGATGTGATATTCTTCTGTGGAATAAGTACAGTAATTACACCCTTGGCCTCAGAAGATAGTATTGTCCCCTTTATCAGAAATATCTTTTTGTAGGCATTTTGCATAATTGTTTACCAGACTTGCTGGAATTTATGACCACTCTTCCATGCAATATTCTTTCAGTTGCAATATGTTTTGAAGGGTTTCTTGCATGTAGGGGGATTTGAAACAGGCAGTACATCATTCCAATGGATTTCTAATTTGGGCTTTTAATTAGGCCATTCCATAACCCTCCATTTCTTCTTTTTGAGTCATTCCTTGGTTGATTTTGCTAATGTGCTTAGGATCATTATCTTGTTGAAAGGTCAACTTTCGGTTCATATGATATGGTATTGGTTTGATATGATGCAGAATTCATAGTTGAATCAATGAATGTAAGCTGTCCAATCCCCGAGGCAGTGAAGCAACTCGAAACCATAACATTTCCACCACCCTGCTTCACAGTTGGTATGAGGTGCTTCTGCTGAAAATCTGTCTTTGGTCAGCACCCAGCATGTCTGCTGATACTGTGGCCAAACAACTTCTTTGATTCGTCTGTCCAGAGCAGATTATTCCAAAAGGCCTGGTCTTTTTTTATTGTTCTCCTTAGACAGCAAGTGCTTTTTCCTGGCACGTCTCCCATGCATGTCTAATTTTATGGATTTGAAGGTGTGATGAATGTGAGGGTGTACGTACGTTTTCCATGTGTCTGATCCGGGGTTTATTTTTTGTTCATTTAAATTGTAAAAATTACTCCAAAATGTAAATTTTATGTTTCATTTGATGGTGTATGGTCTTTATTAATATGCACTGTTTCAAAGAGGGTCAAATGTTTGCTTGACCAAACATGTTAAAAATAATAAGTTTCCTTGGTGTGTACTTATTTTTTCACATAACTTTATGTATATACGGTCAAGCTAGAGTTGCTAGACAATTCCTAAGACCCTAAGGTGGTTCTTGTGATCTAAATTTAATGTTCTGTGCTTCAATTCCATAATAGTCTGGTTCAATAACCCCAATGCTGTAGTGTGTTAAGTCACTCACAGCCTTTTTCTATAAGTAATAAATTGTGTGATGTTTCACAATTCCTTAGTAAATGGGACAAGCCAGCCTGCAGATTTATTTCTAACAAGACGTTTACATGCAGGTTAAAACACTGCAGTGACAATTTTCTTTTTTACTGTGGCCAGTCTGTATTCAAATTCCCCAGAATGGTTTTAACTGAGATTTTCAGTCCTCCTTAAGAGGATGTACAAATAGTCTTCATGGTTTTAAGGCAGATACATTTCTACAATGTGTTCACTGAGGTAGGGAATGAGTGACGTTACTGACATCACCAAAGGTTTTCCACAAAGCAAACTCAGCCAGAAACATCCTCATGTACGGTAACCAAACCAAGGGAGACTTATGAGAGCAGAGTACACCTTCTCTTTTAGACTCAATACATGTGTAACCAGGGCCAAGGTTTGTTTCATAAATCTACATTATGGACTCTGGCATGTTTCATACTTAAAACAAGTTTCTTTGCAATAAACCTTCAGTCCATATCTCTGCTTTACAGATTGAAGATAACTTGGTGTCTTATGTAAGTGAGATCCTGGTGGTTTCATATTTCTCTGAGGATTTTTATTTTAATATTGATTTGCCTTAAGTATGAGTGAATGATTTAAAAAAAAAAAAAAAAAAACCCACTGATGATAAACATTAGGCAATCGTGTTTAGTAGGAGACCAATTATCCAAAAAGTGTATGAAATTAGGATCATTGTTATAAAGATTTAAAGACAACATGTGTGTGAAGTCAGTAGAAACATTTAATGAACATAGTTTTAAATTCAGTTATGTACAAACTTAACCTACATGTCAGTTTTACTGTTCCTGAAATGGACAAGGAGAATTATCATTGGGTTGTAGCTAAGAAGTTAAACCTGAATCCCCACCTGTGTTCCTCTATTAGTCGTAATACAGACCAGACTCCAAGCTACCATGAATGGCACCCCATGTCTGTTGGGGGCTCCTGTAAAGTGGTAGAGCTGGGGCTTTGGGAGCCATCTGTGGGCTTTGTGTGGAGTTTGTACTGCTGATGGCAGTAGTGAAACAAGGACTTTGAGTCTTGCTGTTCTGGATAAAAGCGAGCTGTGCCTGTGACTGCACCAGGTTCTGGATCAGGCTTTGGGTTAATAACTGATTTGGGTGACCTTGCGTAACAATCTGGTTTGGATTGGTCAGGGTTCGGTTTTGGTTCTGTAGGGCCTGGGTCAGGCTAAGGTGATTGTTTGGTTGGATTCTCTCCCTCCAGTCCTCCTGCTGCTGCCGATGGATCTTCATGTGAGCATTTCTGCTTTTGATCTTGTAGAACATTCTGAGAATGATGTATGCAGCAATGTGAGAGAAACAAACAGGAAATTAATGTTCGCGATTTATGATTTCTATATTTTAAGAAGGGTTTAATGACTATTCTAAATTTGATCAATTAATCCTTGCTTTCCATGTGTCAGAAATCTTCTCTTAAAATTAAAACATTCTGAAGCATAATAAATTAGTGAAACATTCCCTTAGCTGAAGAGCCCATAATTGTGTTGAGACTTGTTTCATATATTAGGTATTTGATGTATTTACAATAAATGTTTGTCTTATCCTGCTCATAAAAGGTTCAAGAATGAGCTGGGTCAGGAGGATTAAGAGCAGGACCATGGGTCCCAAAAGACCAATGTTGAGAACCTCTGCCTTATACACAGTCAGGAATACACTTACTTTCCGCATTGTTTGCAGGGAAAGCTTGGAGCCAGTGCTGGTGTATGAATTAGCCTGTCTACATTATTAGGGTTCATCACCATGACCTGTAAATAAAGGACACTTTCAGTTAAGCTTACTTTATTGTTTAAATGCTTTTATTACTGTTAAATGACTCTGTGGAGGCAGAATCTATCAACATTTTGTAAAGAAATAAATATAATTTTACCTGGTTAGTTGGAGTAAGTGTTTCTGCAGCCATTTGTTGTTGCAGTTGCGCTTCTTTCTCCTTTAGCTTCCTCTGTTTCTCTCTGAGCCGTTTGGAGTGATAGTAGAATTCAACACACTGTGACACCCCCTTTGTTTGCACCTGTGGTGTATTGTCATGTTTGAGTTGGGCTGTCAATATTTTTAATATTAAGGGTGTGTTATGATATTAACATACCATTTTGTGAATGAATGAGAAGTCTTTTCCATACATGGCGAAGGCCTTATGGAATAACTTTTGCTCATTTAACCGCCAGATGTCACTGCCTGTAAGAGAGGGACCACAGATGGAGGGATTTCATTACTTAGATTTGAAAGTTGTGAAACATACAGAGTATAAATAAAGCATCCTTGATTTTTCTCTATCTTCTCAAAAAGACAGAAAGATGACATGAAGCTTAATGGAAAATAATGCGATGTACTGTTGAATTTAAAAACTGCAAATTATCTAAAACCTACAGTCCCATTTATGTAACTTGGAGGTAGTCATAATTTGGATATCCATGTCAAACTAATTAATTTATATGATCATCACATATAGGCCCACTGTTTTCTAACTTAAATATACTAGTTCTCTTGGTCCCCATTTTCTGTGACAATCATAAGAGGTAGAATCATACCACAATAATGGTAGTCCCTAGAGGGTTTTGAGTTTGAGAAAAACATCATCTCCAAAGCAGCCTGTAACAGAAAGAGAGTGTGTAGAAAGACAATGATGTCAAGATCAAATTTCACATTTAAATTATGACTAAGGATTTTATTTCTGTTTTCTTACCAATACATTTCCTTGGCATAAAGACAGGCTATGAAGGGCAAGCTCCAGATTAGCGACACCTCCAGGTAGAGCAGTAGAAGTACTGAGATCTAGAAGATTCTCCACTGAGAGAGAATTTCACATGGTTACAAAAAACGTTTTGGGGGAGTGCAGCTTAAATAGCATTTTAGCTTAATAAACAGCTTTAAATAAACATTATGCCTTGTGCCTCTGTAGATTGATGCTCCTATTATCAACTTGTAAAGTAGTATCAAAGTTATCAATAATATACCCTTTTCATGCAATGCTTAAACTAAGTGTGACACCTTTGACAGCTGAATATGCACGGGCATGGCTTAAAAACTAATAATGAAAGAAATTCAAAGCCACAGTTAAGCGTAGATAACATAGATGTACATAATAATCGACCTACAGAACTAAAGAGTAGCAAGTTGCCTGTACCAAGTTTTATGAACAGATAAATCGTGTAATATAATTCATGTGCCTAATCATCTTTGAAATATGCATTATGTCAGCGCTTGAGATTTTGATAACGAGGTTTTGCTTTTAGTGGTTTAATTCAATAATAATATATTAATAAATTAATCACATTTAAAGTGTAATTAAACATGTGATGCTTATTTTCTAAAGTGTTGTGGAATGCATTTGATTATGCTTATATGTGCAAAACAATAAAACCCACTGCTGAGCTGAATAAGGAGTTCGACAAACACCAGAGGAAATCTTCTAGACTTGATAAGTTGATACCCCAATTTATATACAGTAAAGCAAGTAGTTAATTTGCAGAAAAGGGAAGTGAAACTTTAGGTGAATATAGAAAAAGTGTCACAGAGCATTTCAAAGCGCTTCGAGGATATTTATTAGACTGTGGAATGTAAGGTGAAGGTAAAGAAATAAGTGTTTGCACTACTGTAAATTTAATGGTTGAACTGAACATACAGAGAGAGCCACAACAAAAATACATTTCATATTCGTGGGTAGAACATGTGGTGGCATATGTTGGTCTCACTTGTGCTCCTTACTCTTTATAGTAGATTGGGTATACACAAGGATAGTGTCAAGAATAAAGCAAATCTAACAAGATCTGAAAGAAATCTTCAAATCTGTCCTGCTTTCAGATATTTGACATCAATCAGTTAAGAGAAATCGTTTGGCTACTTTTGTTTAGCAGGTCTAATTAAAAGTCTAAAGGTATTTTCAATATAGTTTAAGGTTAACATTTCTTTACTGAGGTACTTACCCTGTTCTAGTAGGTCATCATTCCCCTCTAATTCTGCCCATGGTTTCCAAAGTAACTCCTCCCGAAGTGGTTCCTCAGACCACAAGTCTGTCTGCTCAAGCAGATCAGGTATCTCAGCCTGAAACTCTGGCCCTATATTCACTTGCCTGGAAAAACAGAGTACAAGTGAGTATGCTGTTCATTTTCAGTTAGTCTTAAATGTAATTTAATTGATTTTTTTTAGCAGGGAACAGGGTGCTACAGGGTACTACACAACAGCTGAGGACATCTCAATTCTAAAAGACTGTACAGACACGTTCTCACCGCTGTTGAGCACGATGTCCTGCTTCCTCTGACCACGGTTTCTGGTGGTTCAGTGGAGGCAGCAGGTTACAGTACAGTCCTGTTCCACTGCGAGTGGGATTTAACATGGGAAGTGGAGTGTAGTGATGAGTCACATGTTCCCGATCATCGCCCAGTGCTCCTGACTGTAGCACACTGTGGAATGGAAGGCCAGTGTAGATTGCCAAGGGATTGTTCTAACAACACCAAAAGTCCAAAATTTAGTGTCATTCACTGAGCCTCCTTATTTCTGCTGATACTTGAGATCAGTATTTTCCTATTATGAATCCTTCATACCTGTGAGCTGGACAAACATAAAAACTGTGTTCGCTGGAACCCTGCACTGGGCTTTGTGTCCTCATGTACCCTCAATCCCTCTGCCTGAGTGTTCAAATGATGGATTGAGGAGCAAAAAGGTTGAGATGATGGCATCATCTGTGAGGAAAAGGTTTACAGATGAGTGCTAAAAATGAAATAATTGTATACGTTAGTCAGTTCAGATAACTGACCTAGAAAACCTACCTGGGACCATGTCATGTGGTGATCTGAAGTCACAGGGCAATGCTCCCTCTCATGTTTTTGAGCAGATTGTTGGGGTGGATGCTGCACCAGAGGTGAACATGGAGAAGTCTCTAGAGAACAGTCTGACACAGGAGAGACTCTGTGTTTATCAAAAATTAGGTTCTTATAAAATCAAACAAAATCTGTATTTTCCTCAAGAGCTACTTCAATTACCTGTATCTCCCTCCGTCGCACTCAGCTGTCTTAGATGAATCCCCACCCCCTCTGGGTAGACTGCAGATGGACCCTGGTCTTGAGGAAGGTGCTGTGTTATGTCTCCACTCACACTGTTGTCCGTGGAAAGTGGGAGCCAGTGAGTAGGAGTGAAACCCCCGGGAAGAATGGAACCGGTACAAGAAAGAGATGGAAAGAACCGCAAAGTGCCTTCGGAAGGGGACTGTGATTGTGTGTGGCTCAGTGACTGTACAGCAGGAGGATAAAGCCCCCGTTTAGGAGGAGAAAGAGACTGCTGAGGAAGAGGCGTAGGAGGAGGACTCAGAACCAGAGGGAAAGAGAGGGAGGGAAGAGGTGGAATGGTGGGAGAGTTGTTTGGATCAACACTGTATCCAACCTGATCAACACAGTTGGCAATTCTAGAAATGCTTCGGTCATAAAATGCCTCAGAGAAAGAGTCCAGTTTCTGATGATTCCCTCCTGTTGTACCATAATTTTCTATTGCATCCTGCTGATGGGAACTGGAATTCCATTCTTCCTCATATCGTTCGCTGTGGGCTTTGGTTCTGTTGAATGCACCAGGCTGAGACGAAATCAAAGACTCCATGTCCCAATATGCAGTATTTATCTGCTCACCAACTCCGTTCATATTTGTTCCAACATTGGCACAATTGTCAGCAGGGTCATTCAAAAGGCTGTTATCTTCATACTGGTTTATTCTGCTCATAGAAATGTTCTGAAAGTGGTTGTAGTTTGATCTTTGACCTTGTGTCTGAAGGCGGTACATGGCAGAGAAGGGTGGAGACTCGGAATGGATGGAACTGTGATCAGCCATGATGTTTAGATAAGTGTTTATCCCACAGAGGAGTCAGAGGCCGTTTTAAAAGCTCTCTACTTGCCAAGCTAAAGTCATACGGCAGTCATGGCATCTTTGTAATCTGTAATGAATAAGAGAGAAGCACACAGTTGTACTTTCACGTTAAACCTTAATACCTTAAATCAGTAAGTAAAACCTTGTAAACACTAAGTAAAACCTTGCGAACTGAAACAGGGCAGAATTACAGACTCGAAACTTCTACCTCAAATGTCTGTTATTTTCCTGTTTACTTTCTTTAAGATCTTTCCTGCTTCAGTTTTTTTTTCCAGTTATTAAATTGAGTGTCAGACGGATAAAAGAAGCAAAACTATGAAAGAGAGGAAGAGAGATAAGATGTATTTTATTTAGCTAAATACTTTCAATTGACTTTCACATCATCATTACATTTTATCTCGTAGCTCTTCAGGTTTTTCTTCTCTAACTTTGCACATACCTGTCTTTTGTTCTCCTTTCTTTTTCTTCAACGCATGATATATACACAAAGATACTCCGTAGTGTGCAATCTCCTCTGCTTACAAATGAAACTAACAGACTTTCACACGTGCAAACTTTTTCTTTTTCTCTCCCCCAGTTGTCCCTCGCCCCTCCGCCCCCTACACATCTTGCTATGTAAAAACATTTTCATATAAACATGTTAAAGAAGCACACCCACACTCACGCTGACAGGAACACACGTGTGAACACACACACACTAACGAAAGCAGGTGCTGCCGATCAAAAGTAACTCTTATATTTGTCACAGAGAGAACCTCACCCCTAAAACCCCGAAAAGCAAACCACATCCTGGGGAAAGAGTCACGGATCTCCCTCTGTCTCTGTCTTGTTCCATCCCTTTTTCTTTCTTTCCCGCTCAGTCTGTTTATTATCGTTTCCCAATTTGGTAAACAAACAAGTGAATGTACTCACAGCACATAGAGCATCAGAATCTGATTTTGCCTAACGTCTGGTATGTTCTTGGTTGATTTGCAGATTGTCTGAATGTAGATATCCTATATGAGAAGTTCTGGACAAGAATTGAACGCAAATATAACATGTTGCTGAAAGCCGGGGTAAAAGGTTTTTATACATTGTTAGCTTGTTCGCCACCTGAGTTTAACGATATCTACAAGTGACCACAAAACTGATCTCAGATCATGGTAAAAGAGCATCCTCTGCCAAAACCATTGTTCACAAGGTTGAGTGCGTTATCTTGAGCATCTCATGTGGTGAGTGACTCACTTCGTCTTAGGTCTGAAATGCGTATGAGTCGACATGTAGGCTTCATCAGGTAGAGCGTAGGCGTGTGTGTGAGTGTATATACGATATGCGAGTGGCAAAGCTTCCTGTCAACACTGTGTGTGTGTGTGTGTGTGTGTGTCAGAGTGTAAGCTTGTGCATATGTGTAACTGTGTGAGAGTGTGAGCATGTTTGTGTGAGTGTCTGTCAGTTTGTGTGTATTTATGTGCGTGAGTAGAAGAGTTGTGTTTATGTCAAAGTCACATGACAGGAAGTTGACCATGAAACGACGACAGTGCAGGAAGTGGACAAGGGAAACCTCCGTACATCCCGCCTCCGCTCTTGTTTGTTCTCTCTCCATCTGCTTCTATACATGCATCTTTCTCCTTCCCACAACACACAACACATGTATAGTTTCCATACAACACTTGCATAATTTACTCTCTACCTATATTTGTCTGCACACAGTGGTTCCCCTGTGCAACTCCCTTCTTCCTCTCCCACTATCTCTGCATTCTACAGCATTCAATTTTGTTGCCATTTTTACATTTTCTTAATGGGAGTAAATCTAATGGCAGTCCAGGAGTACCCAGTAACCAAAATTCCCAAATCCCCACAACAAAATAGTGAAAATTTGAATTTGGAAAGATGCAAAAATGTGCAGAAAAACACTGCAGCTTTGTCTTACAATTTTCTATAAAATGTAATAATGAGTGTACATTATCCTTTGCTGGATGTTGGTAGGAAAACATACCACATGTACAACATATTACTACACGTTACATCAGTTCCCACACACTGAGAAATTTAAATCTCCTTGTCCTGTGCATCTTGTGGGTTCAAAAAGCCAATGTAGGTGTAAGGTCTGTACAGTGTGAATGTATCTATCATGATCCACTCCATTAACCTCAGCATTATCATACAGTATTGTGGGTAATAAATCAAAGGTGTAAGACTATGTGTAGATGGTAGAATATATACTGTATGCATTTTGGCCTTATTTCGCAGGCCCAGATTTTGTCTGGACTGCCACATGTCTTATACCTTTGATTTCATACCCACATTATGATAATGCTGAGGACAGTGTGGGTGAGCACAAACTGTGAGGTGTGTACAGTGTGAATGTCTTTAACTCTCCTCTCCATTAACCTCTGCATTATTATAGTGTAGGTATGAAACCAAAGGTGTAAGACCTGTGGCAGCCTAGACAAAAATCTAGCACCATGCATACATTGTATACAGTTTAAAAAGTACCCTTTTTTTTGTACAATTACTGTGCATAAGTATCTGCGGCCGATTGCTGCAGCTAAAGCCAAGTTTTAAAACAAGCTATAGTCTAGTTTTAATGTAAATGGGTAACTACTAAATGATAGTTGCATCAAGCAATAGTTTCAACATAGAATTAAGCTGGAACGCAGCACTGGTAGGTGCAATGTTCATCACAAGTAAAACTACTCTGATTCTGTTCAAAATAACTATATACACAATCTAAAAAAAGAATATTTGGACTTTAAATGCATTTAGTTTTATGGATTTCTTTATGTAGATAGTTGGTCTATGGTCTGTGATGACTGGATGTGGACACTTCTCAGAGATCCAGTTTCTGTAACAGTCTTTTTTTTATATAGTCCTCGAATTCATCCGTTTATAAGTTCTGTTTTAATATCAGGGAGTGTAGGGAGGAATTTCCTTAGCTAGTGCAAAATATTAGCGAATTGTGATATTAGGAAAGTATTATATTCCACAAAATATTTGACCATTAATGTAATATTCTACTGCCTGTCAGTTTATTCAAATGCAGATTAAGTTTGCAGGCATTAGTTATTTTTCATTCTTATGGCTCATTATTGAAATTGCATTAAATTTGTTGCACTAGAGCAAGCAGACTGGCATAAAATACAAAACCAAGAGATTGATAAGTTGAGAAACCACTTGTAAAGCCCAATCCTTTTGATTTTGTTGATTTGTCTACAGTTAAAATATAATGAATATGAAGTAAATGTAGAACAGTGATAAAAATCCCATGTCCTGTGTCTTCACGCGTCTCGATTGTCGATGTAATGTTTATCATTTATGTTCATGTTTCTGATTGGTGCGTGATGGAGAAATACATCACTGTATCCATGATCACTTTACAAAATACTAGTCCTGATCTCCCTTGTAAGTGTCTCTGGTGCAACCGAAATTCTACCATGTTGTTTTTAAACGAACTACTCTCAGCATATGGTTTAGGACCGACTTTACAACCTGAGTTATGACCTAACATTCAGCAGGTGCAACAGGGCCCTATACTTTGTTTTTGTTTTTTTTCATGCAACACTTGGGTAAAATCTCTACTTTCTAATCAATCACTACATTTTGAAACACTACATCACTGTTTCTTTTACTTGTAAAGTCATAAGACATCACTGTAATCTATCTTGTCCGATGTACGCAGGTTGTATTGTGACAGCTAGCTATTAGCGTTTATCTAGTTTGTATCGTCAGAATTATCATGCTAGAGAACATTTGATATATTGTTTGAGCTGCTGTTAGCATTTATTAATGTTTTGCAACATTCTTTGGTCCCTTGGTGAAAGGGCACTAATTTAATATCAGTTAAATCATATGCAATGTGAGGCATGGGTCTTTTTCTTTCATGAGTATTTTTGTACTTTTATTTTCATACTGTAAGTAAATTGAAGAGTTTATACTTTTCTACATTTAACTGGATTGTTTATTTAGTAATTGCAATTTTAATTGAGTAAGCAATCTGTGTGCTTTTTCACCTCTGCTTATAAGGCTGTGAAAATGCAAAAAAAAAATTTTTTATATCTATAGAAATCATCTGAACATTTAGATTTCTATAGATATCTATTTTTCAGACCACAAAAGTCTTTGCTGAGGCTGAACTATGCAGGCGTGTAACACGCAAAAGTCTCATTAAAACACAAGCATGTAAAGGAGGCAAACAGGATGACTGACTGGAAACAGAGGATGCAAAAGAAGGAAAGAATGTAGAGGTTTTTGGTCTAGTTTTCTGTCAGATGTGTAAAAGAGTGAACAGAGGAGGGGGAAAGTAGCGGAGCGGTTTGGACTTTTTTCTCGGTCTCCACAACTCTACATCTAGTCACACTATGAGGCCATTATTTGCCTTATTCTGCATATGTAAGTGCAGAAAGGGAGGCGAAGAATGGGAAATCCAAACGGCGCACACTTTTTTTTTTTGCACATTTTAAAGGCTTATTTTTCTCATGTACACTGTAGGTTTTGTGTCTTATGTGTTTAGCTCTAAGGCATATGTAAGCGAGATTTCAGAATCATTTTTAAATTATTGTTTTTGTTTTTATTTAAATGGGTTTGTGATTATGGGAAGCCTACTGGTGCAGTAAATAATCTCTCACCTACAAGTAGGGTAAACCGCAATTAAGAACACCCGGTTTCATAAGCTTTCTTACATTTCAATTTCAAATTAAAGATTACTTCTTCCTCTTCTTCAGAATCCCCTGGACTCCTGTCTCAGAATAATTGAACAGAGAAGTTGGGCCATTCAAGATTTCAGTGACTTCTGCGGAGACAGGTTAAAGAGACTTTCTCGTTCTTTACCTGCAGAAAAAACGCATCACTCCTTAATTTCTCACTTTCATATTGAAATAATCAGAAACAAATATTCAAGATGGTTAACATTACTGCGTTAATATAAATCTGGCCGCAGCTAAATATGTGTATCATATTGAATCTTGTAGCGTTGTACAGGGATAAAAACAAATTGAGTACCTAGATTAATGCCTGTATATTTAACAATTTTGACATCTGAAATGATCATGCAAGTTTTGTGTTCGCACGTTTACAAGAAAGAACACACATTTCCAAATGTCCCTCAAAGATTAAATATTTAGAATAACCAACTTACTTATATTCACTCACAAATTAGATATTATTTAATTTAAATGCTAAAATCACAGTTAATTAAATAAATAAACGAATTCTTAGCAAATTCCTGTTCTTTCAAATGCTTGTACTATTGATTATCCATAGCTACGCTACAATTTTGTTTTGGGGTTGTTGTTTTTTTGTTTTGTTTTTTTATATACATGTTGTCAGACGGCATTGAGGCCTTTGGGAAGACAAGGATACTGGCACATTTAGATTGATACAATACATGAATCGCATATTTAACATATATACTGTATTAAATAAGTCACGTCACAAATGTAAATGATATGTCCGTAATATGAAATAAAAAATTTTCTCAGTTTTACTATATATAACCCCAGGGAGAAAACACTACAACTTTCCTGACAGTGTGCGATAATCTGCTAATTATCTAGCTGCTAATGTACTGTACTCCTATAGATAAATCAAATAATAAATAATGAGCACTTTAGACTAAATATCTAATAATGCCGTTTTGACTGTGTGTCAACACTCTAGTTAAGATGTTTAAATCTTTATGATCTGTAAATAAATCTTTGCCAGCTTTTGCTGAGCAATCAGAATTTCCTGACCTGCCATCTAGATGATGATGAAATATGTAATGGTGCAAACTGGAAGTGGGACTATGCAAAGCATAGGAGAAAGTGAAATAACGCCTTGTAAAGTAATTAGTTAACAAGTTTACATCAGATTGTCCACTCAAATCCAGTCAAACAGGATTGGAGGAGTTCTCAGTGGAGACTGTTTAATAGCCAAGAACACCATCCAATGTAAAAATATTTTTCATAGAGCGCTTATGGACCTTGTATCATTTTTGGACCTTTTTTATGAATATCATCCAACCATTCAACTATTAAGCCAATATAAACCGTCATACTTTCTTATTGGAGAATTTTAAGGTTATTTTTATTCCGTAACATTACACCTAATCCAACTCAAATTACATACATTGAGTTAAAGTGTTGTTTTGAAGCATTTTGTTTCAAAAGTTTGTTTGCTTTTTTATATAAAACTTGCAAATAGATTTATCATTATTTATGCACATTTTCAATAATCTAGCTTTACATTAAATCCTTTCAGTTCAAGTGACCAGGTAATTAGACTTATAAAAATGAAATAAATGTTTCACCTAATTAGTAGTTTATATTGAGCTCCATAGCTGTCATATTAATTACTATAAAATTGGATATGACATGACTTTTGCAGACCCGCTGGTCCGCAATCCCCACTTTTTGTGGAACAAAACTTTTAAAGATATCAATAAATCACCAATCTACTTTACTTTTCAGTTCTTTTTCTTACCAATAAGGCCACAGTCCTCAGAATTTGCATAAAGATCATAAAGATTGCATAAAGATTGCATAAAGATCATAAAGATCATTTGCATACAGAGTTTGAATTTGATAAACTCTTATAGAAGCTGGGCCCTTTAAATGCCACTAGGAAAATACACATAACACCATTATCCACCCTGATTCTTTCCCAACATCCTGTCAGAACATCTAACAACAGAAAACATCCCAAGGTTGGCTTTACTGTAGATTCATTTATATTTAGAATCATTCACTATAACACTGATTCTTTAAATACTGTTTACGTTATAGGCACGGGTATAAAACTTTTCAAAGGATCGCTCTTTTGTATTTTCATGTCCAAAATGTCCTGATAACCATGCATTAATGATTAACAGTAAGTGTTAGCCCAGTAATCATTTTAGCTACATTAAAAAAAAAAAAGTTTAGCCCAAACACAAGCCATCACATCTATCTATCTATCTATCGATCGTATGTATAGTTTACAGTCTAATGCTCTTAGATTCAAATAGTCAAACACAAATGAATTAATAAACACAGGAAAATGATCTGAATTGCAATACTTGCACTTTCTTAGGAGGGGAAAAGGGTTCTTCATGGGGTTTTTTTTTTAGGAGTTCATTATATAATTAAGGTTTCTTGGCCTCCTTAAACGGTTCCACCTGTAACCCTTTCTGATAAGGAAACACTTGGTTGTAGGCTTCTACATAGAACCTTAAAGGTACCCAGAGGGACAACCAAAGAATGCTTATAGAGTCTACATTTTGTGACTGTGGACATATGGTAAAAAATTAACATTTAAAACTGTTAATCTGTGAATAACTAACAGTGTACATCAAATATTTTCACGTTGTAAGGGCAATTTTGCAGTAGGCCTTTCCATTTATCATTTTTCACATATTAGAAACAATTAAGCCTGAAGGAGAAGACAGTTTTTTTTGCATTTGTCTACAAAGCTTGCTACAGGTTCCCATAGTAAACTTGCTGAGTTTTAAAGTGTACCAGTGCTCCCATAGGGGAGAAAACAGTTGAACCTAAAACCAGCATGGATTCTTTGGCTGTCTTTCTGGGGGAACCCTTAAATGTTGTATGCACGTAGAACTATACAAATGAGTCTCTCCCTATCAGAAAGGGTTCCAAGCAGAAGCCCTTTAGGAAGGTAATAACCCTTAACTGTCCAAAAAACCCTTGAAAAACTCTTGAAGGATGTTTTACTTGTAGAGCAATAACAGCGATATGTTTTCATCTTTCTGGATTATATTTATATGCATACAGCACGTTGTTAATGCAGGTTATATGCGTATAGAATGATGGCAAACATAAGTGTATGTTATGGGAGATTTTATCAAAAATATGGAAAGATATGACTTACCTTTCGAGTTTTAGTCCAGGCCTGGGGGTTACCGAATGTTGTCACAGAGGACATGAGAGACTGTGTGTGTGTGTGTGTGTGTGTGTGTGTGTGTGTGTGTGTGTGTGTCTGTTTGGGCATACACCCGTACAAGAAAAGAGCGAGACAGTGGAGGCGTTGGTAATGGTTTGTGCTTTGGTATGGTAGTCTCTCTTCTTCTGATCTCTTGAAGACTTCGTCACTGGGATCCTGGAAACAAAAAGAAAAAAAACATCACACAGAATAAAAAAACATGTAACGCGCCAAGTCAACCCATCAGAGCAGCTCTCAGTTTGACAAAGCGCTCATCCTTTCCCTTCGCTTATCTTTTTTTCAATCATTTGTCTTTTTGCATTTATTCTTTTTTTTTTAACAATGTCATTTTACTTATTTTTCCATCAATATATTTTTAAAAGTTTTATCTAGTTCTTCTGAGTATAGATATTATAGACAGTTGGGAGTTTTGCCCCTTTTTGTGTGTAATTAGGGTTAAACATCCATAGTGTCAGTGTAATATTTTCAATGCTCGTTTGTAACGTGTTATAATACATAGGGGTTATGATATGTTTGTACAGTTGCTGTAAAACTAATATAAATTCACACTGGTAATGTAGTCCCTTTAATTGGTAAGCTGATGGTGAGAGTGAAGGGTTGTGCTCATAGCTGCTTACAACAATAGCTACAAAATGAAATATTTGTTTTTGTTTTTGGAAAACTGAACCTTATAAGGCAATTATATATGCACTGTTGCTGTACAGGTCATAATGATGAAGATTAAAGGTGAAGATAGCAAAAGTTAGCTGGAGTGTTGTGAATGTCAGTGGGCTGACCCAGTAAAACTGAGAGTCGGGGCATGACTATGCATCGCTCCGAGAGCAGTTTCACATTGTCAGGGCAAGAGGGGGCGTTCTCTCTCATTAGCTTCTGGTGGAAGACAAATAGGCAGACTGAGTTACAGAGAGACAGCGAGAGCGCGACGCTTCATGTTCATACCAAAACCATTCATACAAAAACCAAGTGAGCAATTAAACAGAAGTTATTATAACAATATAAAATTGTTGAAGAAATATAGTTTACTTATAGAAGCAGTGTAGATGATTATCTTATTATCTTAATTCTTATTGCAAACTCAACTGCTGTGAAAAACCTTTAATTAAAAAAAAAGATCTGACTGTTAGATTAGTCTCTGCATAAAAGACCTTTTCTCGAACCCACACAAAAAAAACCCTATTCACTGCCGTCAAAAGCTGACCCGAGTCAAACTGAAACACCCATCCCCACTGAAAAAAATACACACACACACACACACACACACACACACCACACACACACCTTAACATGTTATACCCACAGCTCCGCAACCACACATTGTCATAACAAGACAGCACCGTCGCGCTTTACCAGAAATCTGTCACACTCTATGGTATAGCATCAAATATCATCATGTCCCACTGACAGCTGGAGCTGAACAGACACACACACACACACACAATGTATTGTGGCTTCTGTACAGTTACATTATAATTCTAGTTCTTGGTATGATCTTTTTCAACCCCTGATATTCTTTTTTTTGTCAAAGCAGTCTGATAATTATACCCATTTTCAACAGAGCTAAGAAGAATAAAATTTCATGTGTCTCTGGAACACAAGTCTCCCTCTTATGTATTTGTCTACGGGTTAAATTATTTTCAAAGGCTTATATATACACTGTGTATATTTTTTATTTATATATATATTTATTATTATTATTATTATTATTATTATAACAAACTTCAAGGTTATTCAAAGGGGTTCAAACATCTGTTTGATAGGGGTAAACACTGAATGTTCTCATAAGTCTTTATGGACACACAAATCCACGATCTCACATGATGAATGCAGAATGTTATGTTTATAGCAGCAAACAGAATGATTTCTCCCTAACAAATTAGTCCAGTTTTGTTCAGTTCAGAAGACTCATGAGGCAAATTTAATATGAAATAGTTTACATTTAAGCAGAAGTTTGTTTATTTCAGTGGGGGAGGGGAGGGGGGGTTCTAGTATTAATATTTTTTTTTTCACCACTAATTTTTTTTTTTTTTAAAGGTTTAAGATAATAAAATGACTTGGATTAGTTTTTTGTAATAAGATTTTTTTGTTATGTATAGTATTTAGTAATATTTATAGTCATTAATTAATTGAAGTATGTTTTAATGTTTTAGCTACCGTTTATCTATCTATTGTACAATTTTGTGACCAGACCTACACTAGTCAGACCAGTAGAAGAAAGAAAGAATGAAATGGGGGGAGCTTGTATACGAATGGCTTAAATACATTTGCTGCCTGTTTTCCACTGAGAAAAGGTGATAAAATAATCTTCAATTATCTCTTTATTAATTATATTTTATACTAAGAATTTTGTCACCATCCAAACTCCATGAATCACCGGACTGAAGAAACGGCTTATTAGGAGACACTAAAACTTTTAATGAAAAGCTTTATTGCTTTTTGCACAATTATAGTGACCTTGCCTTCATATTTATATATATATATATATATATATATATATATATATATATATAAATTTTTTTTTTTTTACCATTGTTTCAAACTTTTAATATTTATTTTTAAATTAATTTACCAGTTTCCTTATGAGCCAACCAAGAATTGTCTGTGATATGAACACAGTTGCTCTGAGCATTAGGCTTATTTGTTCCTTGATTATAGTGATTCTGAAATATTTTACAAATGCTAAATATTTGTTTATAAATCTATTTGTGTGCATGTATATATAAATTATATCAGTAATATTCACCTGCAGTGTTTTTGAAAGATTAATTAAAATTCTGAATTTATAATAAGTTTTGTTGCCTGATAAAAGCAGTATTCTTAACCACCTGATTTTTTTTTTCTTTTTACAAACCACTGAATTTTTTTTTTTTAATCAGTGAGAGGAAATGTGAATGCTGCAATACGTACCTCCAGATTCACACACTCGTAGAGCCATGCTGTAATTTTATTAAACTGTGAAAATGGGGTGCTAAAAGAATAGAAATGAGAAAAGAGAATGTGGGCAGATATATACACCTCCAGAGTGTTATATACTGTGGCTCTATAGCATCGCTATGCTGTAACAAACTGCTATGATCTTGATCATTGTTTAAGATGATAAGCAACGCAATAAAAGGCCTAACAGCTTAACAACAATTATTTAGCTAGGACCCTTAATGCAAGTCTATCACCACCACACAAGTGAGCACATCATACAAGTGAGTTAACAGTTACTAAAGTTAGACAACTTACTAAACCAAACATAACAATTAATTACCAAGCAGACTGCACCAAAACATTGTTGTATGGAGGAAAAAAATGCTTTTTCATCTTGAGCTTCAGTAAAGAGGAAGTACTTGAGTTTTATTTAGTACGAAATAGTGGTGTGTATGACATACTTAGACACACCTGTACATACTTATACTCTTCCTTTTCCTGCCCTGTAAAATAACGGCAGGTGGCACATGGCCAAAAGACACACTTTGTGCTTTATATCAAGTCACATTCACAGAAATAAAAAACATGTACATCGTATCCTAGTCACAAGTAGAGAGAGAGAGAGAGAGAGAGAGAGAAGTTACATGACACCAGATGTATCATATTCAGCTTTTATTTTTTTGCATTTGTTTTTTTTTTCATGGTAGCTCATACACACACAAAGCAATAATGTCCTATCCAGCTGTAATAATACTGTTTCAGTGAATCCATTTCACTCTTATATGTTAATATTTGAACACAATTTCTAAGAGACTAATTTCTAAAATAGACACTGCATTCTTCAATGTTCCAAAATGAGCATACCAATGAGCACAAACAGAGCTTGTTTAACATTAACTTTCTATTCTGAAAAGGAGCCTTGTGTTATTACATGCGTATTTTTGCTAATGTTCCTATCCTGTATAAGGAAAGGACAATAAAACAGCTTGTTTGGCGTTTAGCTCCAGATTCTGCAAAGGCACTATGCTGTCCACAGCTAGCTTCTCTGTATCTGTACTGAGACGGACACGGGCCTCAGCAGGCACATTGACCCTAGTCAGCCTCAACGTCACAGGGGTAGTGCCCCAGTTTAAGGCAGTGATGAAGCGTTCACTCTGATCCCACAGGCGGAGGAATGCAAACGAGGAGTTGGAGATGGATAGGGTCTTATATTCACCATGCAGCAGGGCTCTTTCTTTAACTCTAAGGTCACTGAGAGTCTTAAAGAAGCTTCGCAGTGAAGTGCGTTCTGCTCGCACATTCTGAGAGGAGAGAGAGAGAGAGAGAGATGAATGGACTTATTGGGTTCAAATGAATGACAAACTTGCAATGTACATTTGGTCCTGTATTTGTAAAGCTTCTCAGAATTACTTACAAAAATATATTGCTAAATCCTACAGAGCAGCATTATATTCTGTAATCCACATATTTCACTAAATGAACCTTTTCATACCTAGGCTGAATTCTATAAATAGCATAATCCTTTTGGACCATTTGCTCCCTACTTAGTCCGAAAAGCATATTTCACAGTATGTTTAAAAAAAAAAACCTACTGTAAGCAATTAAATACAGATAGATACACAGACATCTCATTCTTGCTATAGGCATGGTCCTAAATTAATGTCAAATCAATTTATTTTACTTTTAATTTATTTTTAAAAATTGCATCAATATTGTATTGCAATTACATTTCAGCAAATGGTGTTGGCAGTGTGAATTGTAAATACTAAAAGTGGTGAACCAATTGATCACGGACCTGCATTAATTTAACAATGAGGTTTTTTTTCATCATGATGGTGCCACAAATTATTAAGATACCCACAATAACCTTATCTGGAACATCTGTGATTGATCAGACTTGTCACAGACCACATTACTGTTTTGTTTTTGTTTTTTTAAGAGTTCTCATTTGCATATTGCATTATGAGCGGAGATATCCGTACTGCAAAGGAAATGTAGACCTGCGGTTAGATACAATAAAGGAACTATTTTAGTGACAAATGTAGGTAGTGCAATAACATGTTTGTAATCACCTTTGCTGTTTCATTGTTGCCCTCAGCTGGATTTTCCAAGTCCCAAATTCCCATAGGGGATTCCTAAGAAATATTTAAATAGAATTAGGCCCATTCAAGCAAGCTCATCAGAGAAAAACTAAGCAGTGTAACTATTTTTTCCATATATATATCTATGTTGAAGATATTAGTCAGTCTAGATCTTTTCTATCTATCCACCCATCTGTACTCACCCGCTCCTTCAGTCCAACCTCATCCCCTCTGTTGAATACTGGGGTCCCAGGCAGGGTGAAGAGTAGCATATGGTAGAGGCGTGTGGGCAAATCTGAAGTTTGTTTATTCAGACTCCAGGCAAGTTTGGAGTAGGTGGAATTGAGCGAGGTTAAAGCTTTCATCTCATGCATCCCGAAATTTGGCAGTGTAGTTTCCACCAGATCAACTCCAGAGCTCATCATCAGCTGAAAGGCATCGTCTACTGACTGACTTCTGATTGAAAGTACCAGATCCCTGTGAAAGAACAAAGGCAGCTATAGTAAGCTCTAGATTCACTTTTTTAATAATACTCGACTCTAAGTTTTATTATAAATGTGTCATTTGTTATATAATACCAAGTAAATAAATATAAATCCAGCATCATAGAGTTAATGTATATATATATTTTATATTTTTACAGACCATAATCTACTTGGGCAAGGAGGAACAAATCCAAAAAATTCTACTTCTGAGTTTGTGTTTTGAGAAAAATAATGGTGAGAACGTTCTGTAAATAAATAAGTTTTTGTTTTGCCATTTTTTATTTTCTCCTCTGATGTTGGATTTATGATACATCCTTATTCCTAATCTAAGTGTTGTTGGTGGGAACATGCTATATCACCAAGATACAAGCAGGGGGAACTAGCAGCACTGTTTAAAAAAAAAAAAAAACATTTGGGAAAATACTTCAGTGTAACCACAAGGTGTCTCTACAGCACCATTTACCGTTTTTGAGTCCCGTCTGTGATATTGGAATGAACAATATCGTGGATGGACTGCCAGATAGTAGTTCTGTCAGCATGGCTCATATCAGGAAGGAGAAAGCCGTCCACACCTTTTTTCAGCCAGAAGGCACATGCATCCTGGGAGAGAGAGAGAGAGAGAGAGAGAGAGAGAGAGAGAGAGAGAAAAAAAGATTCTTCTATACAGTCATATTTTCTAATGCAAGAAATATGACCTTATTTGAACTTTTGCTCACTCATTTTTTATATACTCTCAGATTCTGACTGGTGCCTACCTTAAGTTTTTCAGCAACATCCGGAACTTTGCTGAACCAAATGTCTATTCCATTATAGTTGGGTGTCAGATCCAGCACTATAGACATACCTGAGAAAGTGTGTGAGAGAGATAAGTAAATATGCCACAATGCAGTACAAAATAAACCAGTTCCCCTGGAGTGTACACATTCATACACAATGAAACATTCAATAGTGTTTAGTTTGGAGAGTGGTTCATAACACAGATGGGGATCTGCCAACACACTGACTGACATATGAAAGCACGATGGATGTGACTAGATGCTGTCACTCTGCAATGAGCTGCTAAACAATATCATAGTGGGTCATGAGTATTTAGGGACCCTCACTCTTCTTGTGGGCTCTTTCCAGCAGGCTGACCAGGTCACTCTCAGTGCCCACCATAGTATCAATATCTTTGAACTGCAGTGTACTGAGTTGGTCTTTCTGAGCAATGTGCACTGGGCCCAGGATCAACCCTTTCACTTTCAGCTGGTTCAGACTGTCCAGCTTGTTTTCTATTCCTGTAAAGAGAGAAAGAGAGACCACAAATAAAATCAGTACAACATATCATACTGTTCCAAACCACAGCCCCATGCTAAATCTTTATCCATTAACTAGTTATTACGACCGTGTTCATACATATTAAACATTACAAATGTTTTTGTTGATGATAACTGATATAAGGCCACGAGCATTTAATGGTTGAAAAATTGTAAAATATTTTCATGGGTTTAACTGTACACAGTACTTCTGTCTTTCACTGCAATTACCCAACACAACAACAACAAAAAAACCCTGAACAGGCAATAATTTTGATGAGAGAAGCAGATTGTGGACTATTTCTCAATTTCAGCATGTGATCTCAAGCATGAGGGTCACAAGACACTGGCAAGTTTCACAATAGCTTTGACTGAGGCTGTACACCAGTCTACCAAACCTAGTGTGAAAAAAATCAACAAAGAATTACATAGTGGCATCCATTTGAAATGATCTGGTATTTTGGCCATAGTCAAAATATAAGCTTTATTTCCCTAAGGCATTGTAGCAAATTTATATCTGGTACTTTGACACTTTAATATCCTTAAACAAAAATTATTCAGTTACTTGAAGCCAATTATTCAGTAACTACAAATTTGCTCCTGTTAGTGCCTTGCATGGCAGCTCTGCAGCCATTGATGTGTGAATGTGTGTTTGAAGGTGTGGGTGAATGAGAAACAGTGTAAACTGCTAAGGTTTAAATAATAATAATAATAATAATAATAAAATAAAACACTATATATGTGCAGACCATTTACCATTTTACACTGAAACTAATAGGAATGCTATGTAGTTATGAAAGCAATGAATGTAAGTTTAGTTCACTGAACTCTTATCATGATGCATTATGTTCTAACTAGAAGTGCATGTTGTGCCAGGATCAAGATGGAAGGACACTCTGTAACATATCAGTGATTTAGTGATTACAAGAAGATTGCTGGGAAACAGGATAACATAGGAAAACTTGGGTAAGTCCAACTTGGTTAAGAAGTTTTTAATTCTTCATAGAAAAACATTTTAACTCGTCTCTGAAAAGCTACTATAATTTTGTAACTGATTTTTTTTTTTTTAACAAATGCAGACCTAATGACCTGAATGCCAATTTGACCTAAAAGCACAGTTATGGCAATATTTCAATACCTTTAATGTTTTCAAAGGAGTTCACCACATCAGCTATCTTGTAGAGTGGACCCTCATTCCACCAGTGCATTTCAGGAATGGGTTTACACCGTGGAGCCTGAACAATGATCACCACTGCCCCGGCCAGCATACCAACCCAGCCGAGCCAGAACAGAACCAGCAAGACCCAGCGAGTCCGCACCCATCTGAATAAACAGCGAGAGTCAATTTCAAACTAGGGGTAAGAATTAAGGCGTAACAATCACTTGTCAAATCCGAACACAAACATTGCAATATTATCCCCTCAAACAATTTTTATTTGTGTATAAACTGACTGGGCTCACATTCTAAATATACATCTTCCAGAGGTAGGGATTGTCTTAACTCATGAATAAGGTGAATCTAAATTGTTAGCAACCTTATTAAATATTTTAGTCACTTAGAGCAATCGAAATTTCTGCAATTTTCAGGGAAATTAATACAAATATTTAAGCCTAAGTTTGATGGTTTGTGACATTATGCCTTCATATGTACGGTTTGGTGCATTTGAGAGCACATACCCTGTGGTGCCTGCTACTTTCATCAGCTCTTCTTTACTCAGGCCGGTGAATTTGACCTCTTTTTCCTCCGGCACCTTCACTTTCACGCAGCCGTTCTTTTCCGTGTCTGTGTTAATAGACTGCTTCTCCTGCTCCAGCTCATTCAGCTCCACCTCCTTCATATCAGCCTCTTTACTCATGGTGTCTCAAGTGAATTCTTAGTGACAACAAAAGACATATACTATGAAATTAAACTGCCGCAAGTTTATTAACTAAACTGGTCCTTTAGTTCAGGTCAATACATAAGCTACATCAAGATATCAAAATTCTGTAAAATAAGAGTATTGCTTGAAGTTTACATTACCGATAAATATGGTGAATAGATCTCTTGTAACAGGGCCTCAGTGGGTTTAAATCCTGCCACTTACATCAGAAGGTGCTGTGGCAGTGACATTAGCTCTTATATAGTCCTATAGACCAGCCCCTGCTCTAAACTCTGCCCCTGCATTACTATTGGCTGGACATGAATAAAGTCAGAACAGGGCTCCTGAGAAGCTACCATCGTTGCACGCACTGATAAGCCTAGGCAGTGCTGTCATTAAATGATAAGACTGCCTTTTTCAAGGCCCCTTGTTGACATCCAGGGTCGTAGGCACATGGGTAGCACAGTTTGGCAGCACTGAGAGGTTTATTACTCCTGTACAATAAATACAGATTTAATTAATCATATGTAGCTCATTGTAGTATTGTAGGTACTGTATTTCAACCAAATCATTTGCGTATTAGGAACTATTAAGCAGCCATGAAACCAAGTCTTTTTGCAGCGACAGACAAATTATCCTGTACACATTCAACTTTATCCTATATATAATAAAACCACAGAATTATTGCAGTCGGTCCACTATAGTGATGGGAATTCCAGCCCTTTTACTACACATTACTAATTACTACTTTAAAATTGTAATTTGATTACATTAATGATTACTGCATTTACATACAAAGATACACTACAAAATGAAACATACTTCTTTCAGTAATCTTGGGGCGTGACGATGTATGACATGATCAGAAAAAGTCGGATTTATCATAAAACATGCCTCGGGTGTTGTCAATGTTTGTAGGAATACCAGTCTGATAAAATATAAAATGTTTCTAACTAGGCTAGTTTGGTGTTGCTAGCCAAGAGAAGGCACAACTAATCTATTATTATATGGGTTTAGCTGCTACAGTGCCATGAAGTTCATTATCTTTCCTTATACTCTGCTCATATCATGTTCAAGTAAACTGGAACTCATATAGACATTTATACACCTTGTTTTCCTGCTCAGCATCAGAGGATGTTACTGTTTCAGTTTCAACCCATTTACTGGTTAAAAAAAAAAATCAGCATATATCCATTTTTCCTCACTCTGATTTTGAGCTAGTGTTGGGCAGAATTGAGAGCTGTCAGCCAATAAGATACAAGTGTTTCCATGTATTTTCCTGTAAACCTGACTGATTGGTCTCACCTCCATTCACTAAAGTTATAAAATTACAACCACAGTCTTCTTTACTGAAGTTTAGTTACGGAGTGACAACCTGCTCCAAGTGGAGAATTATTCGGGGCTAAAGAAAAAATCTTCAGGGGAAAAATGTGATTTTTTTTTTATTTTTATTTTTTTAAGTATTTTACTTAATATTGTTTTCTTAACACTAAATTTGTGAGGCAAGTAACATAATTTTATTCACATCAGTAACTGTAGTCAAATGATGTATTTAAAATATAATGTGTTAATGTATTATCAGAAAAGTAATTAGATTACAGTAACGCATTACTGTGTATACCTAACTCCTGCGATAGGCTGTAGGCTCCCCGTGACGCTATGTAGGATAGGCAGTACAGGAAATAGATGGATGGATACCATGAGCCCCATTTGCCTTTTTCTAAATAAAGTCTGATATTTTTGACCAGTGATTGTTCCTTTTTTTCTTTTGCCTATATTTACATTTACGCCATTTGGCAGAGGCCCTTATCCAGAGCGACTTACATTTATACAACTGAGCAGTTGAGAGTTAAGAGTCTTGCTCACGGGCCCAGCAGTGGATGCTTGGTAGTGCTGGGATTTGAATTCACAACCTTCCGATCAGCATCCAATGTCTTAACCACTGAGCTACTACTGCCCTATTTGTCTGAATTTGTGTTATGAATTTACCCTAACATCTACGTAATAAATGAACATTACTTAGCATTGCAAGTATCTATTTAAATATTGTACATTCAAAAATTACTACAAACTACACTGACAACTCCAGTATGCATTCCTGCAGTAATCTTACTGCGTCTGTGCTTCAATAAGAACGATTCATTCCCATTTATCCCAACAAATGAACCCTGTTCAGCTGTTCGTTTACTTGGCTCATTGAAGGACTTGAATGAATCAACAGTGTACCTTGAATAAAGCTGTACTGGTAATCAGCAATTATGTTGACCTGTCATAAAATATTACTTAATTGAGATTGTGATCAAGTTCAAAGTATAGTAGTTTACCCTGAAGAACCTTTGTCATTATGATATCTGTTAATGACCTCAAAAACTGTAAAAGAGTCAAAGTACAGTCATAAGCCGTCATTTCTCAGTAGGCCTAATGCTGAGCTGTTTCTAAAAAAGAACAAGCATAAAATTCTCATATTTTCTTGTCTTGAGTCATTGCAGTCTCCTCACTTTAGCTACCAACCTGCCAAAGTAAAATGAATGAATGTGGCTGTGATACAAACTATTTATCAGGTTCTCTGACATTCTTGGTTTAATATGCTCACGCCAGCACATAATCCCCCCTCAGCACCAACCTTTGCCCTAGAATTTCCCGTAAGCATTCTTCTTTAAACTATTTTTTCATTTTCCTTTGCACCCATTCTCAGTTCTCCTTCCGCATGGAAAGAGGAAGATTGTGAAACCTGATCTATTTTTTCTCATGGCACAGCAGGGGATGCAGGGTTTTACAGAGATATTCAACAGGGGTTAGAGAGGACCCGCCATAGCCTGCCTGATCCTGCGTTCTTAAGCCCAGCTTCAAAGGCATGAAAAAATAAATAATAAAAACTATAGTAGACTGGATTGGTCCTTCAAGAGGATTGTTTTTCTGCCTTTTATGTTTTATGTCATTGTTAGAAAAAACCTCAAAGCTGCAGTATGATTATATTTTCCTTGCAGGATATACAGGAAGCCAGCAGCTTTCATTTGTGTTTACGGCTCTGCATTTCTATATACACTGGAATTTACTATTTTATTGCTAGGAGTTCATATGGAATAGCAATGCCAAAATTGTTTTTATTGCTGTGTTCCAAACAATATAGGTTAAAGGTTCAAATAAGTATAAAAAATAGATGATATAAGCTACACACCCTATGTTGCTAAATGCCATTTGAGTTTTGCGTTTACCTCTCAGGGCCCTTTTTTTTTTTTTTTTTTTCCATTTCTTCATAAAACAAAAAAATGGAGAATGGCCCTGGATTTTACAACTGCACGCAGGCTTGTTTCCCTCAGGACACCACATGTTCTGGTCTTGTAACTATTTAAAATAACAGAAAAAATACATTATTAATATTAATAATGTAACAGGATTTTGAACCTGGAATCAAAAGTTGACGCTTCATGTTATCACACAGATCATTTTAACACCTGTAGTAGGTCAGGCCATACAGTTATGTGCCACCAGTGAAATAAAACATGATACCATGCTTGTATGATGCATGTCTCAATTTATATAAAACGTTTGTAGTACATAAGCAATACGGTATTTAAATACAGAATGTGTGTAAACAACAAAGCCAGTCCCAGTAAAACAGTGTTAACTGTATGAGTGTGTGTACATAAGAGATGAATAGGTCCTGTTGAATCCTGTATTTGCTTAAGCCAGAAAAAAAAGCACTCTCACTGCTTCTTATCACCTGCTTTCAGCTGCTCTCCCCTTACTGAAATGCTCCACAGTGTTATTACACCAATGTGAACATTGCTTTGCCAGCTGTTTTATTGTCTCCTTTTGTCTTTCCCTTTTTATCTCTTCATGTCTTATTTCTTATCTGCTTTTCAGTTCTGTTCATTTTTAGCTTGGAGATGAGTGTAATTTTCTTACTCTCAGTAGTACCTCATGGAAACAAAGTCTAGCTTGTAGTCGTTTCCTTTTACTTCTGTTTTTATGGTTCATTCTCTCTCACTCTTTTCCCTCCCCCCCTACTCTCCCACTCTGTCTCTCACAGAGAACAATGTCAGAGTGTTTTCCAGGGTGACAGAACTGAATGTTGTCCCCTCCGTATTGCAGAGGAGAATTTCAAACAGCCCTGAGGGGCACCAGGGGCACATGGATCAAGCCCACACTTTCCTTCCGCTACACTAAGCACTTTCTATTCAGTTTCACAAATTAAGGAAAAAGGTTTCTCTGAAAGATGATGAACACTCAAATGACTACTCTACATAGCTTTTGAATATTTATTTATTTGATTGATTTGGTAGGGAAGAGAAATAGCTGATTTAAATGCTTTCAGGTTTTAGTTTAGTGGAGTTCTAACAATAACTCAATTCTGCTCCACTTGTTCTCATTGCTCCCTCTTGTGGTGCATCTTTAGCTACATGGGTCTTCTGATTCAGTACCAGCAAAGGCCAGCTTTCATGGGTGTTAATTGTTTACTGACTGATTTCAAGAGTTGATTGATATTACTAAATGAACATTTATATACCTCTAACTTGATAATACATGAGGACATGAAACGTTTTAGAAATGTATAAATTGAGGCTATATAATATAAAATATCCCGCTACATGGACCACCCCCCACCCCAAAAAAAAAAAATTTTATTCAAGTTTTTGATTTTGAACATCACAGAATGTTGGAGTAAGTGAGCAAAAGCTGAGTAAGAGTAAATATTTGTGCAACAATCCTTTTACCAATCTTGCCCATTCCTGCAGGAACCTTGATCAATCTTTTCTGGTTCCAGTTATTTTTACACACTCGTTTGTACCTGCCCACAATATCTCCTAATAAGCTTAGTTTATTCCCCAACATTTAAATAAATTTAATTTAAACTACAGTGAACTTTACCAGAATAAAGCATTTCCTGGAGATAAATTAATTAATGTGGGAATGTGTCACACAAAAGCATCACAAAGTGCCACACAAACAACCAGCCACTTCCAGAACGGTCCCTGAACTTTCTTTGTCCAGCGAGGTTCAGATCTGACCTCCTGCTCCCACCTGCATGGGAGTTAAAAACCACCTGGTACCGCCACTTTTTAGCAGTCATGATGTACACCTCTAATTCAGAGTGAGAAGGACAAAGCCCTAGACGAATATGCTTCCCTCAACATATTGCCAAAATGGCATGAGCCTTACCATGTGACTGCTATAGCTGTAAAACTCCTGTGGCCCTCAGCTACAGCTCTCTGTATGGCTTTTTGCTCTGCACATGCTGTAAGGCCATAAGAAGCATTCTCTACATTGCAGCCTGATATACACACATACACACAATGCATGTTAGAGTAGGTCCTGACAGGTGATCAACCATTATTATGAGTTTAGCCTAAAAAGTATACGTAGACAGTTCCAGTCCTGGAGGTCAGTAGTACTGCACGCTTCAGTTTTCCCCTATTGGCATTCGTGTTCAGTGTATAAAATATGATACCTGCAGTCCTGAACTGAAAGTTCCCATCCGTAACCCATACATGTGTGCCTGTAATTATGGCACCTCCTGATGTCAAAATAGCAGCACCAACTGGGAACTGGCTGTAGGGACAGTATGCCATGTCTCGTGCCTGTAAGCATTTTGCTACCAGTTCTGCAACTTGAGACATAAACATTAAAGGACAGTATCTGAAATAAATACACTCACTGAGCACTTTATCAGGAACACTATACTTATACTGGGTATGACCTCCCTTCACTCTCAAAAGAGCTTCAATTCTTCCTCGCATGGATTCCACAAGATTTTGGAAACATTCATTTGAATGTTTCCATATTGATATGATCGCATCACACAATTCCTGAAGATTTTTCAGGTGTACTTTCATGCTGTGAAACACCCCAAAGTTCTGTTGGATTCAGAGCCGGTGAATGGGAAGACCACTGAAGAACACTGAACTCACTGTCATGTTTATGAAGCCAGTCTGAGACGATATTTGCTTTGTGACATGGTGGACATACAGTATCTCACATAAGTGAGTACACCCCTCTCATTTTTGTAAATATTTGATCATATCTTTTCACGTGACAACACTGAAGAAATGACTCTTTGCTACAATGTAGTGAGTGTACAGCTTGTGTAACAGTGTAAATTTGCTGTCCCCTCAAAATAATTCACACAAGCATTAATATCTAAACCACTGGCAACAAAAGTGAGTACACCCCTAAGTTAAAATGTCCAAATTTGGCACAAAGTGTCAATATTTTGTGTGGACACCATTATTTTCCAGCACTGCCTCTTCGGCATGGAGTTCACCAAAGCTTCACAGGTTGCAACTGGAGTCCTCTTCCACTCCTCCATGATGACATCACGGAGCTGGTGGATGTTAGAGACCTTGTGCTCCTCCACCTTCCGTTTGAGGATGCCCTACAGATGCTCAAAAGGGTTTAGTCCATCACATTGACCCTCAGCTTCTTTAGCAAGGCAGTGGTCGTTATGCCAGTCTCCAAAGGGAGACGATCATGCTCTGCTTCAGTATGTCACAGTACATGTTGGCATTCATGGTTCCCTCAATGAACTGTAGCTCTCCAGTGCTGGCAGCACTCATGCAGCCCCAGACCATGACACCCCCACCACCAAGCTTGACTGTAGGCAAGACACCCTTGTGTTTGTACTCCTCACCTGGTTGCCGCCACACACACTTGATACCATCTGAACCAAATAAGTTTATCTTGGTCTCATCAGACCACAGGACATGGTTCCAGTAATCCATGTCCTTAGTCTGCTTGTCTTCAGCAAACTGTTTGTGGGCTTTCTTGTGCATCATCTTTAGAAGAGGCTTAATTCTGGGATGACCGCCATGCAGACCAATTTGATGCAGTGTGCGGTGAATGGTCTGAGCACTGACAGGCTGACCTCACACCCCTTCGACCTCTGCAGCAATGCTGACAGCACTCATATGTCTATTTCTCAAAGATAACCTCTGGATATGATGCTGAGCACGTGCACTCAACTTCTTTGGTCGACCATGGTGAGGCCTGTTCTGAGTGGAACCTGTCCTGTTAAACTGCTGTATGGTCTTGGCCACCATGCTGCAGCTCAGTGTCAGGGTCTTGGCAATCTTCTCATAGCCTAGGCCATCTTTATGTAGAGCAACAAATCTTTTTTTCAGATCCTCAGAGAGTTCTTTGCAATGAGGTGCCATGTTGAACTTCCAGTATGAGGGAGTGTGAGAGCGATGACACCAAATTTAACACACCTGCTCCCCAGTCACACATGAGACCTTGTAACACTAACAAGTCACATGACATCGGGGTGGGAAATTGGGCACAATTTGGACAGTTTCACTTAGGGGTGTACTCACTTTTGTTGCCAGCGGTTTAGACATTAATGGCTGTGTTGAGTTATTTTGAGGGGACAGCAAATTTACACTGTTACACAAGCTGTACACTCACTACTTTACATTGTAGCAAAGTGTCATTTCTTCAGTGTTGTCACATGAAGTATATATACACTGTTATATATATATATATACACACAGTTATCTGCTGTTCAATATAACTGACAATATACAGTTTTAAAGTAGAATTTTTTAAAGTATTTTTTTTAGTCTGAAGAGTGATTCACATGAAAGAATAACATGCAGTGTAATATTATTTATGAAATTATTAATGTGTTTGTTTAGCATTTGCTGAACCAAATATTTCTTTCATTTAAAAAGGCCTGTTCTGAGTGGAACCTGTCCTGTTAAACCGCTCTATGGTCTTGGCCACCGTGCTGCAGCTCAATTTCTTATAGCCTAGGCCATCTTTATGTAGAGCGACAATTCTTTTTTTTTTAGATCCTCAGAGAGTTCTTTGCCATGAGGTGCCATGTTGAACTTCCAGTGACCAGTATGAGGGAGTGTGAAAGCAATGACACCAAATTTAACACACCAGCTCCCCATTCACACCTGAGACCTTGTAACACTAACAAGTCACATGACACTGGGAAAATGGCTAATTGGGCCCAATTTGGACATTTTCACAAGGGTTGTACTCAATTTTGTTACCAGTGGTTTAGACATTAATGGCTGTGTGTTGAGTTATTTTGAGGGAACAGCAAATTTACACTGTTACACAAGCTGTACACTCACTACTTTATATTGCAAAGTGTCATTTCTTCAGTGTTGTGTTATATATATATATATAATGTGTGTGTATATATATATATATGTATATATATATATATATATATATATATATATATATATATATATATATATATATTGTGTATATATATAAAATGTGTGTATATATATATATATATATATATATATATATATATATATATATATATATATATATATATATAAAATGTATATGTGCCAGGTGCAAAATAAATACAATGGACTATCCATCAGCGGATTATCACTTGCAGGGGAAAAAACAAAGAAACAGACACTGCTATTTAGTGTAGAAAACAACACTGAAAGAATTAAATGGATCATTTATAATATATGCTTGCATTTCAGTGTCGTCAAAAAATAGCTACAACATAATAAATACACATATATAGTATTTAGTGTGTTATTTTGAATCTGCGCTGCAATCGTCCCAGTGTGAATAAGACTTTACTGTAGTCTTTCTGTCAGCTCGAACTGTCTGGTCATTCTCCATTGATCTCTCTCATCAACAAGGTGTTTCTGACTGCAGACACGCCGCTCACTGGATATTTTTTCTTTATTGGACCACTCTGAGTAAACTCTGGACGCTGTTGTGTGTAAAGATCCCAGGAAATCAGCATTTATAGAAATACTCAAACCAGCCTGTTTGGCACCAACAATCATCTCATGGTCAAAATCACTGAAATCACATTTTTCCCCCATTCTGATGGTTGATGTGAACATTAAAACTGCTGGCCCTCATCTGAAGGACTTAGCCACACGACTGGCTAATTAGAAAATTGCATGAATGAGTAGGTGTACAGGTGTTCCTAATAAAGAGCTTGCTACGTGTATATGACACTGTTTTATTTAAAAACAACTGCAAATCAAAACTCCCTTTTTTCTATTACATAACAATGTCCAAAAACTACCCCATACCATAGTAAAGAATTGTATTGTTTGTAGGGAATCGGGAGTATGGCGCCATTGTGAACACAATTTATGTTTATTCACATAAGTAATGTTAAGCCACAACATCCCACACTAAAATAAACAGAAATAGGTTAGATTTTATACTATTTTGCACCCATGCACAAAATCCAACAGACGAGTCTTTAGCTTTAGTAAGCCTACTTTGAAACAATGCTACCTCCTACTGGACGTAATTTGAACTACAACAGTGATAAAAAAAAAAAAAAAAAAAAAAAAAAAAACAACTTTCCAATAGTCGTTCTTTGGAAACACCAAAGTAGCATTTATTTGAATCCTGTAAAATGGCAGGCCAATCTGGGCCAAGGTTCACCTCCATAACCACCTGCTTTTCCTAAGGGTTTTTCCTCTCTTTTTTGGTGTTTCGAGCACAGCCATTTGTAACTGAGTGTTTAGGACACAGCCCACTGTCGCTGAGTGTTTAGGACACGGCCCACTGCCGCTGAGTGTTTAGGACACGGCCCACTGTTACAGAGTGTGTAGGACACAGGCCACTGTCACAGAGTGTGTAGGACACAGGCCACTGTCACAGAGTGTTTAGGACACAGCCCACTGCCACAGAGTGTTTAGGACACAGCCCACTGCCACTGACTGTTTAGGACACAGCCCACTGTTACTGATAGTCCTTATTGCCGAACAGATCACAGCAAGGTTCTGCTCTTGTATGGTATGAATTGCATTGTGAAAGCTCATCACAGACTAAATAAACTAAAACTTATTGTAGATAAGTATCTAGTATATGTGTCATTTGGGCGAAACCTACGCCTGATTGTCGATACAGCGGACACTTATGATCAGATCATCCTCGGATATTCTCTATAAGCCCGAGGCGTGTGCAGGTAATAAACAACAACAACTCTTCTTTTTAACATGACGTGTACTTACCGGCTATAGCTTCTAAAAGAGCAGGGACGCGTTATATATGAGAATTTAAAGCCTAAAACAGCCCTCCTTAACTTCATAAAATCAACACTCCCGTGTTTGTGTCTAAAAGGGCGAGGTTCCAATAAAAATTATATGATAAAAAAAAAAAAAAAACTCGCCATTGGCTGGACACGGATTACGTCATTGTCAAGGGCACCTATTGGACCAAAGGCGGCGTCTCAACCAGAAGAGTTGTAATATTATAGTACAAGAAAACAATTCTATATAAAACAAAATGGAAGTAGTGGATGTGTCATATGAATACAAAAGTTAGAAAAGTATCTATTTCAGTATTTGAACAAATATTACACAATTTAAACGCTAACTCAACCATGATATTATCCGTATATTAAAGCACCCTTATATATAGTTATGTACTGTATATAATTGTGTATGTGACAAATAAAAATCTTGAATCTTGAAACCCTATGGACAATATGCAGTTCTAACACATTCGTACAAAAAATAACAAATACAGCAAGGAATCAAAACAAGCACACACAAAAAGCACAGGATATTGAACCAAAAGGCAAACAGGTAAAGACTCCTCTGACAGTAGTGTCTCACAGCTGAGGAATTGAAGCTTGGAGGATATATGGAGTAAACCCAGACTGTTCCTGAAAAGTAAAACATTGGCAGGTTGAGGACCACTGAATGAACCACTGATTATGGAAATATTTATACGAGTCATTGACTAGGTTTACATGCACAGCACATTCCTTTTAAGGTCAATATGCAGGCATATTTGGAGCAGTGTTTGATGTTTATATGCATAAAGGCATTTGAATATTCCTGTATACATGGTTTTTGTAAGTATGCCTGAGTTGCCATTCCTAAACAGCCTACAGCTAATCTGTTAGCACACATAATTCCTTGCAGACTGAGCATGCTCTCAAATCTCCTTTCAGTGGATTTTCTGAACAAGGTGTTTACGTGCAGTACATTTCCAATTAAAACAGGCATATTCCAGGGCTGGGAGTCAGAATTTGGGGAATCAGAATATTGTCTTAATCGGAATCAGGCAATCCGATTGAGTTGTTTACATGACTCAATATGAATTGGAATATTGATGTGAAATTCATCTGCATCTAACATTCAATGCAATTCAATGATTCAGTAACCATCTTCTTAATTTTTCACTACAATGTTTTCTTTACCCCCATCTTTCATCTTTCTCTTTCTCAGACTATTTCTTACCTGTAAGAAACCAGATGATGCTGAAAACAACGATGCATAGAATACACAGTATGCAGATCTGTTTCCAGAATCCTTCATGCAGTGTGTTGTTCCAGTAGGCCAACATCAATAAAATGAGCCCACACCCACCAATAATAATCAGATATATAGGAATGTAGGACTGAACGGGGCATTCATTGAAATGAATGGCTCCTAAATAAATCATGGGATAAGAGCATACTTTCACGACACAGGTAATATAAGACTCAAAATCACAATGCTATAATTATGTTTATTGTTTGAATCAATATAACCCAAAGGCATAAAAACAAATCTTATGAAATTATAAATGAACTGAACAGCGAAGAACTTGTGGATTTGAGAAAACAATCATTTTAGAACTGTTTACCTAATCCCACAGCTGTTATCAGAACCATCCAAGCAATCAGATTCATCAGCACTAAAAAGTAAAACAGCCAACACAAATAGTAAATAACACACAGCCTAACTGCTCTCAAACTCCTTATGTATTTAATCAGCATAACTCTTACCAATGAATGATTTATGACCAGCAGTTCTTTCTTCTGTTTCCATCTTCAGTGATTGTTCACTGAAAGCTAATGTTCAAAATGACTGAAATATAATAAAACCGTTCTTAAAGAAGTTAATATGGCAACCAAGAACCTATGTAGTTTTATTGTATACTGGAAGTTCATCTTTTGTTTGCAGCACTGTTATATCTTGCGTAAACACTTTGACACATTTTCCTTCCTGAGTTTAGTAGTTGGGCAACCTGTCTTTACAACATAACAGAATATTTCTAATTATTTTCTGGAGCCAAGAGGATTCTGTAGTGTATGCACAATAGCCCTGTTAAATATTTAGCTTTTATGATAGCTGTTAGTTCTTTATTGATAATGAAGGCTTTATTCATACTTTTTAGTTGCACATAAAATGTTATGTTTACAATATATCATAGAACATCTTAGTGGCCTTCAAATTATACTTCCCTTCTATACAGTATGTAATATCACACCCTGGCTATAATCTGTCTTTTATGCTGTTGAATTGCAATAGAGCTGTTGGAAAGACTAAATTTTGTTCAGATAACGAAAAATCATGCATGGAAAAATGATCGTGTGTTGTTTTTGTTTTATATAAACTTTGATATTCTGCACCACAGCAACAATATATGTTAATTTATTATGCAAGCAAAAACAGTTTATAAAAAGAGTAACCATATTTTGCTAGATTTCACTATTGACTCATATTTAGATTTATGTCAAATGAACTTTCAGTGAAATTATAGTAGTTCTTGAGACCGCAGGGGATTATTGTATACTGATACAGTGATGTAGCTTGTAATCCTAGTAGTGACCAACATCTTTGTGAAACATGGACATATTACATAATGCTCCTTGGGACACAGGGTCTTAAAAAATCACAGATAAAACAGAAGGAAGTACAGCTTACATTTAGGCACAAATGGCATCACAAACCTACAAAATAAAGTACAACAGTGTTATACCAGAGTAACCCATAATATCAAATGACCTGCACATGATAGAAATATATCCCATGATGATTAAGTGCTGAATAGATACGTCATTTCCCTGAACCTAAAGAGCAGGTTCTGAGTAATTACACGTTAAAAAAAGCAGTCAGGTTCTGAGTAATTACACGTTAAACGCCATACATCATCTTGAGACCATGAGTCCTACTGTAGACCAAGTACAAAATGAGCGTAAACGTTTTAAATCTCTTTGTTTAATCACATGAAGTACAGTAGTTGTATGCTCTGTAGCATTACAGTGGTGCTGGAACGTTTGTGAACCCTTTAGAATTTTCTACATTAATGTATCTACATAAATATGACCTAAAACATCCTTTTCACACAAGTCCTAAAGGCAGACAAAGAGAACCAAATTAAACAAATGTATGAACCTCTAGGATTAGCAGTTAACTTGAAGGTGAAATTAGAGACCAGTGTTTTCAATCAATAGGATGGTAATCCGTTGTGAATCAGCACCCTTTTTATTTAAGGAACAGGGATCTATCAAAGTCTGATCTTCACAACACTTTTTGCTTATTCACATCTGTCCATGAACTGAATCTCAAGAGAAAGTGGGTCATGCAGCAAGGCAAAGAATAAAGTTAATGTTTTGGAATGGCAAATGGAATGTCAGTACAGAAAAGGTTTAATGGGATGTTGGTGGGTTTTCTCACATGAACTGCTTGCTTCGGGTCCTTTCACAATATTTCTATTGGATTAAGGTCAGTACTTTGACTTGGCCATTCCAAAACATTAACTTTATTCTTCTTTAATCATTGTTTGGTAGAATGACTTGTGTTCTTGGGGTTGTTGCCTTGCTGCATGACCCACTTTCTCTTGAGATTCAGTTCATGGACAGATGTGAATAAGCAAAAAGTGTTGTGAAGATCAGACTTTGATAGATCCCTGTTCCTTAAATAAAAAGGGTGCTGATTCACAACGGATTACCATCCTATTGATTGAAAACACTGGTCTCTAATTTCACCTTCAAGTTAACTGCTAATCCTAGAGGTTCATACATTTGTTTAATTTGGTTCTCTTTGTCTGCCTTTAGGACTTGTGTGAAAAGGATGTTTTAGGTCATATTTATGTAGATACATTAATGTAGAAAATTCTAAAGGGTTCACAAACGTTCCAGCACCACTGTAATGCTACAGAGCATACAACTACTGTACTTCATGTGATTAAACAAAGAGATTTAAAACGTTTACGCTCATTTTGTACTTGGTCTATCTCTCTGTCCTGCTCCCTCTGCAAAGTATTTTAAAATACATATATAAGACCATTTAAATATTTACATGAAATATTTACACCATCTTTGATTACAAAAGTAAAAACACCGTGCTGGTGCATTATTTAAAATCCTTTCATTTCATTCACAACATTTTCAAGAAACTGTCATTATGACACAATTCTTTTGTGCTCTTTTGTTACATAATGTATAGAGCCGGCTGCAACAGAGTCCGAGCAGTGCCATCAGAATTGCAATGTATATAGCGTTTGTAATCCAGAACGCAAACTTGTAGACGGTCCTCTCACAGTAGTCAGCAGACAGGCGAAAGTCGTAGTTTGGTTCATATGCCAAGTATACAAAAACGCTACCTGGAATAGAAAGTGCACAAGTTTTAATTATAAACATATATTATTTATATAAAATATTGAATTCTGTGAGAGCAAATATAAAATCTACATTCTTATCCACATTCACTCTTTTTATATATCTTCAATCAAATAGCTTCAGTTTTTTAATACAGAGGAAAAATATGTCTTATTAATGTCCACATTTTCTGAAAGCCAGTGTTGCTAGCTAGACTTATCAAATTGAGTAATTTTGATTATTAGTTATTTTCTATTGATTTATGCGATTTATTATAGAATTAGATTACACTAATTCTACTCTCAAATGCTATTTAGTATGGATAGTAGGTGAAGTGGGACTCAGGACCAGACTCTTTCACAGTTACACTCAGCAGATTATTGATCACACACACCTGGGGTCAATCACAGTCACCACCACATATTGTATAAATAGACTTGGTCTATTTATACAATATATGTGAATATGTAAATAGTAACTTCCCACATTCATTGTCAAGTATACGTTCGTGTGTCATTGTGGCAGTTGAGACCAAGCCTTGTTTAACTGTTTGCTTACCCACTTTGATCTAGTTCTTGTTAGTCATGGTTTTGCTCTTGCCTGCCCATGTTTATATTATTTGCTCATCTGACCTTTGCCTGTTTTATGACCTATTTTACATCTTTGTCCTGTTTGCCTTGATTAATAAAACCACTGAATATTTACATTTGCGTCCTCAACTGTTTTCTGGCATACTTGTATATTTACAACATTGGTGTTGAATTTTGGATTTATGGTGGTATCTGATATTCACTCTGTGCTATATAGTCACTTTGTTTCTACCTCCAGTGATTCCACTGCACATTTTATCAGGTTGCTTGCCACAGTCTGTCTCTTAACATGACCATATGTTTCCCCAAAATCCTTACAATGCTCTTTTTCTCTGATTCTGAATTAGCTGCCCTTTAGATTTTATCTTATTTTTAACCTTGTTTTTTAATCACCACTACTTCATCATCTCCTCTCTGTAGCTCCTGGCTAACTTTCACTCTTACCTGTCAAGAGCCAAATCGGACAAAAAACGAGGAGCAGCTTGTGAAGAATACAGCACAACAAAGCGAGTTTGCCATTTGATTGGTTGCAATATAAATGGGGAAGAATCTGGATAATCAGACAGACCACTCCTCCTACTAGCAGGTAGACCGGAACCATGGGCTGCTTTGGGCAGTCATAAATGTGTTTTGCCCCTTTAAGAGAAAATGTAACAAGACCAGTCAACCACAATTCAAAAGAAGAGCATCTAATAACATCTGGATGAAATTTAATTGGGTATTTTAATGATGGATGATGTTAACATGAGCTCAGGTTAATCTCCCTCACCTAGGCCAATGATGACAGTTGGTAAAAGGCTCAGAAGAATTCTTATTCTTCCTGGAAGATATAGCATAGAAAGATTAGTTAAAAAAAGTCTTCTGAATTATGGATGCACTTCATTTTTAGTACAAATACACTTTTATAATGACTTTGCTACAACTCATGTATGAGGTATTGCAGAGAGTAAAGTACAGTAAATGACTTGATATTAGTCACAGGCAAGTACATCTTCACAGCCAGTGAAAGTAAAGTTTACTGTCAGTTTGCGGAATTGTATTTTTTGCTTTAGCATACCCCCTTTATTAAATCCCTTTAGTAAAAATTATAACAGTTTCAGTTGAGGATTTTCCATTATAAAGGCTGTAGTATTTCAATACTATAAGACGTAGTGCTGTTTCATTTCATAAAGAACTATTCTGGCCAGTTGTTTCACATGTTCTCATCAGGACATAATCATTACACTACCAAGGTCCCATGAGGGACCCGAGAAACAGGAAGATTATTCATATAAACCCTGCAAACTTCCACTTCTTCATTTAAAACCTTGTGAATTATAACCGCAATGCAATAAAGTGTTCTGATACGAGTTTATTTCACCTTACTTAATGGAATTGACCTTATTTAATGTGGAACAGAAAATAGACATGAGTTTGCTTTTCTGATTCATGAATCATCCACAAGTTTGTGAGAGGAGTATATAATTAGATATTTAAATGATTAATTCTTTCAATACATCATCAAAAAAAAACTAAAAGAGAACCATCTTTTAAAAGTTTTCTTTGTTGCATTTACATTATATTCAAAAGTATGTGTTCACTACCATGAACTATATTAATTCCTTATGTTTGAAAAACTAGGATAGCAGTTAACAATGAGAAATAATTTTTAGATCTGTCATTGTATGAAATTATATCTGAATTTAAGCTGAATAAAACGGTGTAAAATTGTGAAGTGATAAATAATGATATAACTTTGTTGCTATTATTGATACTATCTCATTGATCACATCACAAATGTTATTTCAAACAAATATCTTAAAAATGTATTTTTTTTAAACACTACACACTAGCCCCCTTTTCCCTAAAAGTGTAGCAAGTTAATTTTGCTGTCTTGCTAGTGGCAAGGCAGACCAATATGGTATACAATATAGTATTGTTCTAAAAACAATACAGTTTAGTGATAAGGTAGACCATATTGATAATTAACAAATAGCAATTGCTACCGTAATTTATTTTTATTTTATTTGAGATCAAACTTTGATCTCAAATAAAATTAAAATAAATTATGGTAGCAATTGCTATTTGTTAATTATCAATATGGTCTACCTTATCACTAAACTGTATTGTTTTGAGAACAATTCTATATATTTCATAATAGTAATAATAATAGTGTATATTTAAAAATGCTAGCTTGTTCTTTGCACAGAAATGTTTTCACCTTTCACTACAAACTTTCACTACAAAAGTTCAAAGCTATATTAACAGCTGTTTTAAACTTAAAGGCATAGCTCGAAAGTTCAACAAGAATGAAATTGTTAAAAGATTCAGCATGTACCTGTGAAAATGGAGCTACAGACAGATATAACATCAGAGACAAACACCATGTTGATCAGATGTCCGATTTTTCTACAGAAAATTAGAGAGAGAGGAAAAACCCCACAATATTCATTAGCCAACAACCTAAGGAAGGGTTAGTTCTAGTTAAACAAATTCAGTCTTAGTTCAGTCTAAACCATCATGAGCATTTTAAATCAAAACGATGAATCTCAGTTCCTAAAAATTACTATTTCTCTGACCTATGAGAATATAAATATTAGCCATCAAGGCTGACGATTTTCTAAAGTCAGCAAACCAGTCATGTGAGCTAACTACATCTAACAAAGGCACACCTGATCTAACACCATGTGTGTGCTGGATAATGCAAATAGATACCAGTTGTGATGCCCTGTGGTGCTTTTTTCCAAAATGTGTCTGTTCACTCAATATTTAGTTGTTGTTTTTTTTTGACAATGATGATGAAAGTTTTGCCATTATTTATGAGGTATTTTAAGCTAGCAGTAGAACACTACAGCAATAGTTACAGTTTACATATGCCTAGGCAAAAAATATTCAATCTTAGTTCACATCTCCCAACATTTCATATTAAAATGCATTTCTAGTGGCAAGACAATTAGAGAATTAGGCAAGTAGAGAATCTACTTTGTTCACTTCAGAGGTAATTTAAAAACAATCAATCAGAGACAGCTTTTCTTTCTGCTTTAATTCACTATATCATAATTCCAGTGGCTCTGTTTACATACACCAAGTTGTCTCTTTAAACAGTCTGGAGGATTCCAAAAGTTCATGTAATGCCCTTGATACCATGGCGAAATCCAAAAAATTTAACCAAGACCACTTATACAATTTGGACACCCAAAAAACTTGAACATTGTAAGAAAATGTCCTAAAAACTAAGTGAAAGTATTGGAGTGGCCATCACAAAGCCCTGACCTGAATCCCATACAAAATTTGTGAATTGAACTGAAAATGCTTGTCTGAACTGAGGCCCACAAACCTGGAAGTTCTGTCAGGAGGAATGAGCAAAAATTTCAGCAAAATACTATGAGAAGCTTGTGAAAGGCTATACCAAGCGTTTGATACAAGTTCTAGCAATGCCAACACAATGCTAACAAAGTGTATAGAAACTTTTGTCCCACTGACAATCTGATATAGTAAATAAAAGCTTAAATAAATCTACCCTTTGCTATTACTTTGAAATGAGCTCTTATGCAAATAAATTTGATACCCTAATTGACAACATAGTAAATGTAGGATAATGTGAAATGTGTGCAGTTGTGCAGTTTGAATGTTTTTAGCCTACGTGTATGTAAACCTTTGACCTTAACTGCAGATTATAGGTCCTGCAGCAGTTCAGTTCATAAGTAAGGGGACAGTGACACAAGTTTTGCTCTTTTAATTCCACACTGCTAAAAGCTGGCTAGGAGTCGAATTAAATTAGAAACTGTTAATCCCACCTGGAATCACAATTGATACTCTGTCAATTGATCTGACTGTTGCAAGTAATACACATTCAATGAGAATTCAGGGCTTCATTCCTAACCACACTGTATGCCTAATTCAATGCCCAAGTAGCATCGACCATTCATGCATTGTTGTATGTTTTGGTGAAGCCTATAACAAGAGGATGTAATTATCTTCTGCCATTGTCATTATCTCCTCAGTATTACACACTAGGATAGATTAGATTAAGTTAGATAATAAAAATTTATTGTGCAGCTGTCAGGCAGTAGAAACGGTTGCAGGTGCTGGTAAGGTTTAGGTTCAGCAAACAATCCAAATTCAGGGTCAGAAACAGGCAGGTGTTCAAGTGATCAGCAAACAACACAAAAAGGGCAATTCCATACTCGTGAAAACTAGGAACAAACACAGCATGAACATTAAACAAGGGCTTGGTAAGTCAGGCAAAGAGAGTGTTACTTTGCACCGGTGTGGAGTTTTATGCGCGTTTATATAATGTATGGTGATTGAGTTCAAGTGTTTGCGATTAATAAACGGGTGACTGTGAATGTGAGAGCACTGGGAATTGTAGTCCATGGTGGCCATGTTTGTAGGCGCAAGATGTTCTGGGAACTGGAGCAATGACATGACAACAGACCACTTTAAAAATACAGTACACTCTTAAAACAGATGTGTTAAAAATAAAATATAATGTGTTCATTGTTAACACACCTCTATGTGTTACTAAAATGCTCACAAAGTAAACAAATAATTGTGCTAAATTCAGGTAGCACTTATTAAAATCATTAAAACATTAGACAAATGTAAGAATTTGAGTTAATGTGTCTTCTTACAAATCTCCCTCCATCTAAGACTGTTGGTTAATTGTTAGCTACAAAATTTGGACAAATGCTTTTGGGTTTTAACTGAGAAATTGTGTTACAGAATCCCAAAATGTGTAATTTTGGAAATGTGACCTCCTCTCTCCTAATGAACAGAATGGCGCTGTGAACTCACCAGGAAAATCTAGCTGATTTGTGAATATTTATTTTAATGCATTTAGCACCTCACCAACCAACATTACAGAGATAGTGGAAAGCATTACAACTTTCTGTAACCCCCAATCTCTCTTTTTGTCATATTAACATTGTGAAGAACCTTTGGCCTCGACATTACTGAGCTAGCTAAGCTCTGTTAGCCACTGATTGTCTGCACCTTTTAACCAGCATTAACATTCACCGAATACATGAAGAAACACGGCCCTTACCCATCCTTCTAATGCTATTTACTACAGCTTGCCTCGTCCAAAACACTTGCTAAATGCAGTTACCGTTAACCCACTCTCTGTATTACATCATGATGAACAACTGTAATACTACGTTATCGTTAACTCTCAAAAAGGGAATATCTAACATTATAGTGAGCTGTATGCTAAAGTAATGTTATTAACTCAGGTGAGTGTCTAGGTTATTATCACCCATTTCTAATGTGATTGGTGACAGATAAGCCTCAGATAAAATACAGACCCAGAGAATTATAGAATAACCTCAGTCCATATTTCACAGCCAACATAAACTCATGACACTAGTAGTGTAACACCAACACCGAGAAAGTAATACATGATATTAATTTTGAAGCCATCGTGATAGGTAAAGTTAATTATCACTTGCTGAATTACTGTTTTCCAATGAATACACTTTCGAGAGCTCCCTGCCTAAATATCACAAACTCAGTCAGGAATTTTCAGTAACATTAACAACATAGTGATGAATGCTAATTTACCTGTTGTCATTTGGTTTCCCTGCCTCAGGACTCCGACTCCACAGTCACAGTCAAAAGGTCAATTCAACGATTATTCACTTTGAAGCGAGTTCAGAGTTGGATGATGAGTTGGCAGCGCAGTCCACAACGTGATTGGAGAATAATTTAACACGTGTTGTGTTGGTCACTCGTTTTGTTGGTCATACTTTTTGTTATTACATAGTAATAACAAAAAGTATGTAGGATATTAACATGAATTTTTTCTCAAAAAACAAACAAACAAACATAAACGATGATTACTGAGTCAGATGAGAATACTCTAACTGTGTATTGACTTGACATTCACAGACATGGTAAGTCTGCACTAGTGAAGGAAGAGCAGAACACAACCCTTGTTATGAAAAGTTCTTCCACAAGTAACTACAATATTTCTATAAAGCTGCTTTGAGAAAATGACTATTGTAAAAAGCGCGATACAAATAAAATTGAATTGAATAGCATTTGTCTATCAGGATGAAAGTCTAGAATCTACTATCCAGCAGTTTTAACAATAGCTTGTCTTTTATTTAATGTGCTTACGCACAGGAGGAATAAGAGCTGCTTTATTCACATAGCAAAAGAATCAAGCCTGAAACAGGCAGTGTGAAGGTGTAGGTGTGAGTGGTATGTTGTTGGGACTGTTGAGACAGGCGATGTGTTTGAGACAGAATTTTTAACATCCTCTCCCTTCCGCTTTTGTAACACACCCGTTTTGCTTTGAAAATCACAGAGGATGAAACTACTAACTACGGTAACAGATTACCTACGAAAAATGTTTTCTGACCTGTAGAAAAGTAACATTAAATGAGCTTGCCTTACATTGGCTGTACAAAACACACCTCATCAGAAGTCATATTCTCTCAAAGATACATGCATCAACTTTGATTCTTTTTTGAATGAGTGAAAAAGCAGCACTGTCTTAAAAACTGAGTATTCAAATAATTATGCATATATTTCTTCAGCAAATCAACATTTTAGTAGAGTGTATTTGTCTATACTCACCGTCATGTGGTTTTCATCCAGATTTTCATGTATTGTTTGTGTCTTTTCTGTTGTCTATATCTGTATATTCCAGTCCTGTTGCTCGGCGTATTGTGCTTTAGCTCTGGGTGTTGTTTCTTTTTTGGCACAGGGTGAAGTCTGAAGCAGACCTCTTTGACATAACAACATGATCAACCGGTTATTGAAAGTCTGCAAGCATGCAACTGCTGCAGGCAACTGCTTGGGCTCCTTGCCAGTAGGGGCCCCCCCAAGGGCTGACAAACTTTATTCCACAGCAATCTCAAAATGTGGCAACTGCCACAAGTGACAATGGATAAGTTGCAGTGACATGACAGTAGGAAACCTCCTGAAAGGGGCCCTATTCCCATCGTGTTTTCGGCTGTAATATTTGAAAATGAATCTTCACATTATTCCAAAAGGCCTGGGCTTTGCCTATATGCTAATTGGCAAACTGTAGTCTTGTAATCTCTTTCTGATTGTAGAAATGTGCACTTTGACACCAACAATTGCAAGATCCTGTGATGAAATTTGGGGTTTCTTGGAGATTCTTTTTGCACCAAACGGTCTGCTCTTGAGCTGAATTTGCCCTGACGGCCAGTCCTGGACACATTGGTAGTCGTTTGAAATATGTGCTATTTGTAGATGATTTTCCTTACAGTGGAATTATGTATTTCAAATAATTTAGAGATATTTTTAAATCCCTTGCCAGACTCATAGACAACCACAACCTTTTTTTCTGAAGGCATTACAGAACTCTTTAAATCTTGGCATGATGACATCACAAACCTCAATAGCAAAGGGAACACCAGACATTAGATATGAGAGGGGTATAAATAAGACAGGTTCCACCTGCATTACTTAAGCAGGTTCTAATTACCGACACCCAATCTTGAACACCTGACTCTAATTTTATGGATTTTAATTTGTGATAAATGTAGGGGTGTACTTACTTTTCCATGTGACTGATCTGTTTTTTTTTTGTTTTTGTTTTTTTAAACTGAAAATTACTACAAAATGTAAATTGTATGTGTCATTTGATAGTGTATCAGAGGATCGAATGTTTGCTTGTGCAAATAAATAAAATGAATAAATTCCATGGGGTGTATATTTTTTCACATGACTATATGTGCACCTTGTTAGTGGTGGGAAACACACCTGCTGTATCAAATACAGCTGAACAAAAGGTACATTTAAAACTGTTCAGAATGAACAGCTAGAGCATATACTGGATTAGACTGTACAGTTTGTTGTTAATCTCGACTCGTTCTGATTCCCTGCTTTGTGGATAAGCTTCAAAGCTCTGACACAGTAAGTGGAATGAATGAACAAAGCTGTCAATAATAAAACCATAGTCCATAAACTTTGAGTCCACATTATATGTAAAAATGGGCTAATACTTGTTTCAAAATGCTCATCTTACATAGTTAATTCCCCTCTACCATAGAACACAATAACATGTACCCAGGATTAATTAATTTAAAAATAATTATTCTGATTTTCGTGCAAGTAGGCTAAACTGCCATGCCGCCAATTAAATTAGCATAACTTCAGCTACAAATATTGTAACGGATCGGGAGTGGAGGCGGATGCAGGTACAGATCAAAGTCTTTATCAAACACACAACTCTAAACCAAAGTAAACGCGGTCTTCACCGGAAAACGATAAACGTTGCATAAAATGAGATCATCCGTCACGGCATGGAAACAAACGATATAAACAATACAACCAACACAAACGATACAAACAATAATACTGAGCGAAGTGCTCAGTAACCGAGGGGTTTAAATTGAAAACATAATCACAATACCATGGACACCTGGGGCAAATTAAAGACACTTAAACTAAGTACTCAAGCAGGATGCGAGCGAACCAACACAAAAAGTCACGTGACTCGTCAGGAGCGCCATCTGTTGGCCGTGGTGTAACAAATATAAGTAATAAAAATAAAACAAATTCCAAATATTTAAATATTGTTGCATATTCACATTTATAATATTCCTCACCAAAAGGTATTTTTTTAATTATTAATAAAATTTTAATGCTTAAAGTCTTTTAAAAAATCTTGTGTCCCTGAATTGACTCTTTTGTCTATTGTCTCTTACTCTGACGGAAGTCCCTCTGAACACACCCCTTGACTGTTTTTCTAGTCTCATGACTCTCTCAGGAAGTCGCATGACTTTTTGGCTGAAAATGATATACAAGAAGCAGAGCAAGTTTTATTTTCTAGAATGGTTTACTGAAGTGGTAAAGCATAACATGCAGCTGGGGCAGACATCCACCAAAACACACCAAAACAATAACCACCCGTATTTGAAATCGACCAATTATAAAACAGAACATGGCAAATGGCGCACTTATCCAAAGTGCTTTACACTGTGTCTCATTCACACACTCACACACACTCACACACCAATGGTAGCAGAGCTGCCATGTAAGGCGGTAAACGGGAACAATGACACTTCGGCATGTAGAGTCACGTGGGCTGGGAATCGATTCGTGGACACTATGATTATGACACTATGACACTATGTGGACAAGCCCCAGAACAGAACACCAAAACCCATTTGCAAGCTCTTCAATTCCACCAATAATAATAAAAGCAATACATACCAGATAGCAATAAAAATATGTAAGGTTGTAGCATATTAAAGCGAACTCACCATTAAAATAGTTAAAGGTAGTGGGTCTACTTTATCTTTCCACTCACGTAGACACTTGTGTGTGAGGTCCTTCTCAAACGCGAGCTGAATGAGCTATGTGTGGCACAGAATGTCTGTTCTGTGAATACATTACTCAAAACTGAAAATGAAAATTTCACACACAATCGCCAAGTATTAATCCGGTCTTCTAAGATGTCAGTACACTTGGCATTGCTTCAAATGAAATAAACTGTTTAGCAACAATACACTCCATCGATTTTGTTATTGACTTGATGTGTCAAGTGCACTGTAATAAAGCCTCCATAGCTCGGTCTTGTCATTGTACTTTTGTCCTGTTGTTTCTTCAACCAAATACTGGTGTAAATTCTTATTTAACATGTGCTGCCTTTTTGAAGATGCAGGAGTAACATCCAAATCGGTGACCGCATGGCTTTGTTGCTCAAAATTTGATTTTGAGATTGCAAACTATGTTCAGCTGCGCAAAGGAGTCACATATGACATAAACCTACAATACTGTATGCTTACTGTATTACTGTCTTATATGATGTAAACATCATGCTACACACAAACTGCATATTGTAATTTTAATAAACAGAACTACTTCTAACACAAAACTATAAAATAAATAAATAAATAAATAAATAAATAAATAAATAAATATTGAAAGCTCTGCTGCTGGACACTTACCACTGGCTGTTGTATTTGATCAATTAATGAAGTAGGTCTATCTATGGGGGGTCTGGTCTCATGATGCTACATACTAAGATGGACATTGTCACAAAACAGATTTACAGATATTCAGATATAGATTAATATTTATCCCAGATGAGCAAGTCAGAGGTGAGATTGGCAGGGAAAAAGAACATCATTTATACTTATGTGTAAATGGGTGGGTTTAAATTTTTTCCTGCAACTAGGGGGCCTACTATAAGGCCTAAGAGACATTTTGGCTTCACCTCTACACCCCTGTAAGTATGTCCACCCATACACTGCATACAGTCATTGGTCAAAGCAGAGAAAATCAGTCACTGGCAAAGAGAAGGAAAATTTAGGTGAGACCAATAGAAATTGCCATGAAAAAATTATTTGTTGACAATATAATTTATACTGCTCAATACAGTACGTTTTTCCAAAACTCAGGGAAGTGCCTAGATCAGCCACCATGATAGTAAAAATAACATTAATGAAGAGACATGCACACAAAGAAGTCATTTATGTTACATTTAATGTTACACAAAGAAATAAAAACCCTTGACACCTGCTTTGAAACCATTAAAAGAGCATTACTACTGGAATGTTCCCAGAATGTTTGTTACAAAAATAGCACTTAAAAGCAAACTTTGCCAAAAGTCATAAAATCACAAGAGAATATTTAAAAGTTTTGGGAATAGTGCTGGTATTGTTAACCAAAACCCCCTCCCCACACCTCCAAATGGCCTGAGAATTTACGTAGCATATTTTCACATTTTGAAAACTTCATAGCAAGTATGTAGTAAGGTGTCAGACCTTACTTTACTTTCCAAATAGCCTCAGACATTCCTGGAACACTGTCTTCCACTTGAAGCAGCAAGGGAAGGCTGACCCTGATAGAACCATCAGGAGAAGCATTCTTGAATATGTTAAGCAGTGTTTATGAATCAATTGTCATGTATGAAAATGTAAAACTTAGTGTTTTTACACAGGGGACAGCTTTTTCTCTATAACATAATAGTCAGGCTGGGGTAACCTGTTCAGGCTGGTCTTCTGACTTGCATACACACATATATACGACACAACAACAAGTGCCCACTATTACTACTGCAAATAAGATGTACACCAGCGTAGTGGTCCAGAAGGCAAACAGGTAGAGAGCCTTATTGCAGTAGGGCACATCCACCACAGTGGAGTTGTAGTTGGGGGGGTAGATAGAGTAGACCCACACACTGCCTGTAAGACAATGAACAAACTCATAAAACAAGTTCAATGGTATTCATATGGCAATTCAATCTTCTCCAAAGCTGTACATTTTTCCCATGAGAATCTAATTAAAATTTTCTATAACAAGGCTACATCCAGGTAAATCAACCATACATTACTTTTATTAATGTGTTTAGTGAGGTATTATCTAATTGTAGATGTGCACAGCACGGGCATCATTGTGTTTTGAGAAGTGCTGGGGATGCAAATGATGACTGGTCAAAACTTACAACGGAGAAGGCAACGCTTCCATGTTGACCAGCAGCTGTTCAAATCTTTATAGTAATAACAGGATGGTTTGGAATCTTTTTAAAATGTAGTTGTTATGGTTACGTCAAAACCCATAATCACATTTTTGATATAACATAAACACATATTCAGCAGCAGCATAAGCACTCACTTTGGCACAGCAACACCACTGTATTATATTAAATGTTTTAACAGAACACAAACATTTTTTAAAAAAATGTTGGGTATATGTACGCAGAATCCCTGTATAAGTTGTTGCTGTTGTGTGCTTTTTTTCAGTCTTTAATACTCAGTTGCCTCACTATTCCTTCATAAATTGTAAATGGTGCACTTATATAGCGCTTTTATACAAAGCGCTTTATACTGTGTCCCATTCACCCATTCACACACACACACACACACACACACACACACACACACACACAAACACACTCACACACCAATGGTAGTAGAGCTGCCATGCAAGGCGCTAACATGCCATTGAGAGCAACTTGGGCATGTGGAGTCATGTGGGCCGGGAATTGAACCGCCAGCCCTACAATTAGTGGATTAGTGGACAACCCGCTCAACCACCTGAGCCATAGCCGCCCCATATTCATATTTCTCTTGCTTTCTTTAAATCGGTTTTCCTCACCAGCAATGAACCAGCAGATTGTGAAGCCAGACAATAGGCTGTTCCAGATGGAAGAGAGTGTCTTCAATGTTGAATTATCGTTCTGACCACAGGGAAGACAGGCAAACAGGGCCATGATCATGTGAAACACTCCAGACACCAGCACATACACAGGGATATAGTTCTGCACGGTACACTCCTTTAGATACTTTGCACCTGAGGAAATGGATTCAATAGAAATGTTAAGAATGTCACAATAACTTGTTATAATGTATTTTGCTTTCTACACGACTTTCAATAAGCATTTACATTTCTCATCATTAGTATGGGGTGCCAGATTTTCTCTCATGAGGTGACTCGTGCCAAATAAGAGTTTTAAGTTTCAGTGTAAATTTTAAATATAAATATCAATGTTAAACATAAACATAAAAGTAAAACATAGAAGATAAATGTTACATTCATATACCACCCTCTTAGAAAGTGCTTCTCTGGGAAACATGGCTCCGGTAGGGTTTACCAGGGGTGGGCAATCTTATCTGGAAAGGGCCGGTGTGAGTGCAGGTTTTCATTCCAACCATTCCAAGGTGGAACACCTGATTCCACCTGTTTAATCAGTTGATCTTGGCTTTCAATAGATTCAGGCATGGCTTCTGCTTGGTTGAAATGAAAACCTGCACCCACCGCACCCCATTCCAGATAAGATTGCCCACCCCTGGTTCACACCATACTATAATAGTTTTGGAACAAGGATGAGGATGTGAAACTATTCTGCTGGTGGCAATAAGGTTTATACTTAACATTTAGATTTATGTTTAACATTTACACCAATTAGCCATAATATCAAAACCACTGACAGCTAACGTGCATAAGATTGATTATCTCTTTAAAAGAGCATATGTCAAGGGGTGATATAGTAGGCAGCAGTTGAACAGTCATTTCTTGAAGTTGATGTGTTGGAAGCATGCAAAATGGACAAGTATAAGGATCTGAGAGCCAAATTGTGATGGCTAAATAACTGGGTCAGAATATTCCCAACACATCAGGTCTTGCGGGGTGTCAGAATGGCCTCAAATCAAAAAGAACATATATCTTAGGCTTTTCACAGAGCTCTCACTCATGAAATGTTAAATTTTCTTAATAGTGTAAAGGTTGTCATGAGGGCAGATACTTACCTATGATGATCTGAGCAACGGATACACCCACCAACAATGATTTGGTTAGCACTGCTGTTTTAAAAATATCAGAGTATTAAGATTATTTAATATTAAATTACTGTTAATGTTACAGTATTGTGCATTGAGGTGAAACTTATTCGACATACAATGTAAAATACAAAAATGCAAAATACATACAATGGTTCAACATCTGTAGACGTTATTTACTAATGTGATATTAGCTACGTTGCAATTACCTATTTTGTTCATAAAGAGAAATAAAGACCCCAAACCTAAAATGGAATCTGAATTTGCTCAGATATTAATTTGTGAAAATTTATCTACTCACCTAAAGAGGGAATACTTCTTGGTTGTGATAGATTTACGGTATGCTGCAAATCGTCTGCTACTCCCATGATGCTTTGTAATCTTTAACCTACATATATGCACACCCAAACAAATCCTCCTGTAAGCCAGCACACTTGTTGTTCTTCATTTATCTACATTTTAAATAAATCAATGTCCAGGTAATTAAAATACAGTTGAGAGGGGTTTTGTTTAAAGTGACACTTAATATTTTCATCACTTGTTTTTTATGGCTATATGATGATGTCTTCCTTCTGCAGATGAGTACAAGTCAGGTTAAGTGCTAATATAAACCATGTTTCCACCACCTTCTTCTACCTTCATCTCCTTCTTCCTTTCAGCTGTGACCTAAAAGGTCATCTGTCAGGAATACCTGGTGATTACACCATTTCCCAAATAAACCCAAATAACTACATTTACAGTACATGCTGGAAAACAGATGCCATTTATGCAAAAGTCATTGTCTAGCTGATAAGCCACCTCAAGATCCAGGATGGCATGTGGTTTCATCCTGCATGTACCAGCTGTAAAGGAGTGTGTCAAATGTTGAGTTTGGAGTTGTATTAGACATTTGACCATATGAGGTTTCTCCTCCTCTTGTATACTGAGCTTTTCTATCATTTGCAATGATCCATCCTCCAGAACTGTAGAGGTCACTGCTATTCTACAAAGCAACAATTCTTATATCCTTAGGAAACATTTCTTTCATGAAAACAGTCGTGTTCTACATTCCAGAAGACTTCAGCACTCAAACATACAAATAGCTCACTAATAGAATTCAATTATGTGCCTCTTGGTTGTCAATACTGTCTGCAACTATTTTATATTATTCTGTCCACTCTACACAGCATTTTGGGGATCTGGTGTTTCGAGGTACTATTACTAAAAGGTAAAGGTTTAAATTGCCAGTGGTTTCTTATCTAATTTGAAAGGACTCTAATTTGAAAGCAAAGAGTTGGTAAGATCAGGGCCAGCGTGTATAAAGCTGTGCTCATGCCATGTCATAATTACCGTAATTACGAGATTCCAATTTTCTGAGAGCTTCGACTTGTACCACCTGATATGAAACTGGAAATGGTTCAACCATGACTTCCTGTTTCACAGGGGTATACAGTGGGGGAAATAAGTATTGACGTGTCAACATTTTTTTCAGTAAATATATTTCTAATGAGGCTATCAACGTAATGTAATTTTCACCAGACTTTCATATTAACTCAAGAAATCCACACATATAAAGAAATCCAAACATTAAAGACTATAAAGGAAGTTTTGTGTAATAAAGCGGAATGACACAGGAAAAATGTATTGAACACGCTAACTAAAATTTATTTAATACTTAATGGAGAAGCGTTTGTTCATAATAACAGCTTCAAGACGCTTCCTGTATGAAGAAATTAATTGGCCGTAGTATTCAGGTGTGATTTTTGGCCCGTTCTTCTAAACATGCTGCCTTGAATTCAACTGAAAAAGATTTAGACAGGTGATTGACTGGACCATTCTAACACCTTGATTAATATTCTCTGAAACCAACTGTGAGTTTCCTTTGCTCTGCTTTGGATCATTGTCCTGCTGGAAAGTCCACAGACGTCTCATCTTCATCATCCTTGTGGATGGCAGCAGATTCTTCTCAAGAATCTCCTGGTAAAGGGCTCCATTCATCTTTCCTTCAATTATATGAAGTCTGAACACTTCACTGTTGTTATTGTGTTTTTAGGGTGATGTGCAATGCAATTTCTTCTCCAAACATGATGTGATATGACATATGACAGATAAAAAGTTCAATTTTGCTCTCGTCTGACCAGACTACACTCTCCCAGTATTTCATACTTGATACTTCATAATCTTGTCCAAATGAGTTGTAGCAAACTTTAAACGAGCTTCGACATACCTTTTCTTTAGTAAGGGAGTCTCACGGGCTGAGCATGACCAGCGGAGTGCATTGCCTATTGTTTTCTCTGTGTTTTCTCTAGTACCTGCTTCCTCCAAGTGTTTCTGGAGCTCTTTCCGAGTAGTCCTTGGCTCTTGGGCTACTATTCTGACTATTCTTTTAACTATTCTCCTGACTCCCTGGTCAGAAATCTTGCATGGAGCTCCTGTGTGTGACGAAGAGATGTTGTTTCCACTTGCAGATAATGGTGCTTACTGGAGGTTTCAGAAGTTCTGAAATACATCTATATCATAATTACATTGATATGTTTCGCAACAATAAGGTTGCAAAGGTTTTGGGAAAGCTCTTTACATTTACCCATCATTTTACCCATTTTTCGTGTGTGACACCTTGGTGATGAGAAGACTTTTTATAGACCATCAATTTACTAACACAGCTGATATGAATTTGCACAGATAGGAGGTATAATTATGTATGGATTTCAGCTGGTTCCTTGCCTTACCTTGTCTTGAAGGACTGCTTTTTCATAGCATGCTCAATACTTTTTTCATGTATCATTCCACTTTATAACACAATTTTATTTATGGACTTTAATGTTGTGAATTCTTTATATTTCCAGATTTATTGAGTTAATACAGATGTCTGGTAAAAATTTTATGTGAATAGCCTCATAGGAAATATATTTACTGAAAAAAAATGTTGACGCATTCAATACTTATTTCCCCCACTGTATGAGATAACAGATAGGCCAACTTCCCTTACTCATTCATAAAAAATTAGTAAGACCAAGGATTATAACTGATATACAGCAAAAGGTTTTTGAGCTTCACAAAATGGGAAGTGGCTATAGAGAAAACAGCACAAGCATTGAAAATGCCCATTTCCACCACCAAGGCAATAATTAAGAAGTCAACTGGAAATGTTATGAATCAACCTGGAAGAGGACGTGTGTCTACATTGTCTCAACGTGCTGTGAAGAGGATGGTTCAAGTGGCCAAGAAATTTCCAAGGCTCACAGCTGGAGAATTGCAGAAGTAAGTTGCGTCTTGGGGTCAGAAAGTCTCCAAAACTACCATCTGAAGTCACCTACATCACCACAAGTTGTTTGGAAGGGTTTCAAGAAAAAAAAGCCTCTACTCTCATCCAAAAGCAAACTAAAGCGTTTTCAGTTTGCTAGACACTACTGGAACTTCAAATGGGATCGGGTTCTATGGTCAGATGAAACCAAAATAGCGCACACAGAGAGGTAGCCAAATCGAAAAGTACCTCATACCCACGGTTAAATATGGTGGTGGCTCTTTAATGTTTTGGGGCTGTTTTTCTGCAAGAGGACCTCATATTCCATATATCACTACCATCAAAGCTATGCCTCTCAATGACCTTCTCAAGGATCTTGAAAAATTTCTCCACATTTGAAGGGTTAAAGCTTGTAGCTTGCATCAAACTAGTCGCTCCTGCGCTTCTCATGGACAGATTGGGATACCTTTTCATCCCAAATCTGGGGGTGTTTGAGGTTAGCATGATTGAAATGCATCAGATTTAACTTGTAAGACTACTGTTTAATCTAATACAAGTTCTATCGTTTAACTTTAACAGTCTAATTGCTAATCTGAATATAAAATAAGTCCTCCAAATTACTTTCTAAAATCTAAAATTCTTATTATTATTTTGGTCTCTACCTTTAGCTTTGCTTATACAGGCATGAAACTGCAGTGAGATCAGGAAGGACGAGTATAGTCGTGATCATGAGATTCTAGCTTATCCCGGATTGGTGCATCCGGTGCTGTTACAACTAACCTTATACGAGTTGAATCACTAATAACAAAACAAACAGGTTTTCATTTTGGTTTTTTCAGAGAACAGATTGGTTGCATGCATACATACGTACGTGTGTGTATATGAAAAAGAGAGAGAGAGAGAGAGAGAGAGAGAGAATGAATTACCAGTCATGACAATGTCTTCAACAAAAAGTCCATCAAAAAGCACCAAGTACGCAGACATTAACACACTCGTTCACACCTAGGGGCAATTTAGCATAGCCAAATGCAAGCCACTACATCCCCATGTCTGTACAATCAAACATTAAGAAATACAAAATTTATAGGATGAACAAATGAGTTCAAAAATTATGACAACATGTTTTGTATTTATTGGACTCTATGACAGATGACACATGCACACACTATGAAGGGAACAGAGGATTAAAGATTTTTAAAAATCAGATGCGATGACATCCAAGTTTGGTTTGTAGCTCAAGCTACTCCACAACAGTTCCTAGATCAGAAAGGGGAAAATGTGTTCTTCTGTTGTTCATTTGTATATGACAAGTATGCAAAATACTATTTAACTACCCAGAATAAAAACAATAGCTTTATTCAGAGAAAACAAAAATGCTGCTATCTATATTGTTTAAAAAAAGGATCTTAGCTAGACACTGATTGAGAAATGTTTTCAGAGGCCTGGTTACATGAACATCATTGTCAACAGCAAACGTGGCCTAATGTGAATTCTGCTTTTAATATCTGACCAGCAGAAAACTATGCTACCTTAAATAACTGCAAGTCTAACACACAATAGCAAATGCTCTTTTACTTTCTTTGGACTAATAAGAAATTAAAAACCAACAATGATGAATGATGTTTAATAGTCAATAGGTTTACAGATAATTGTTGTACCAGTTTTCCCACTCAACACTATTCTGTTATCCTGTCTAGTTGATGTGAACTGTCCTGTGTATTTATTATACTGTGTATTTATGGCCATTTTTGCGCTCATCTCATCTGCACACGTTTACAAGCTATATAGAGAAATGACAAAAACTCACTTGGCTTGACATGATGGTAATCTCTTCCATATGCTGAATAAAATCATACAGTAAAGCCTCAAAATCTTTAGACTGTATTAACAGTGTCTTTTTGAATTGACTTTTGTAGGTTTGATGTTTGAGATATTGTATGTATGCTATAATAAGCATTCTAAGTATGATAAATTCTATGTCCTCATTTGATTACAACACATAACACACATTGCAGTGGCAGCAAGCATTTGATACAATCACATTTTCTTTCCAGTTATTCTTTCTCCCCCTTCATGTCAAACAGTGATGAAATGCAAAGTTCCAAACCCATGTTCAAAGTTAAAAAGAACAAGTCACAGAATAAGCACATTCAGATAACACAGCATGAAACATACAGCCCAAAAATCTAAAATACATGTATTCATGGAACAAGTTCAGCATTAACTGATCTCAAACATTGGCAACCTTTAACACTACACAAAACGTGTATGAACTCCACTGCCTCATTACATGAGGCATGTAATGAGGCAGGGGCATGTCATAAAGAAAACAGAAGTAAAGTTCAAATTTACCTTCTGGCTTCACAAGTTTTGTCTAGTCTCTGCGCTGCAGTCCTTTCAGTAGTTGACACGCTAAATTTCAGACGCTTTAAATAACAATTATGCACATCTAGGGTGCAGCATGTGAAGTGAGCAAACTCTGACTAGCTATTCTGCCTCAAAACATACCTCCTTTTTTCTAAAACCTGCAGTTTTGCTTATACAGGCATGAAACAGCAGTGAGATCAGGAAGGACGAGTATAGTCGTGATCATGAGATTCTAGCTTATTGGTGCATCCGGTGCTGTTACAACTAACCTTATATGTTACAGCCAGCCCCCTAAAGCTAAGAAATGGTTGTTACTCCGTAGTTTAAAAAGCTAAATTACCTCTGTACAAACATTTACATGTAAATTGTAAACGTAAATGTCATCTAATTCTGGCATATTAGACCAAAACATGTTTAAACTTGTCTAAAATTCTGTGCTGTGTGCTATCAAGACGAGTTGAATCACTAATAACAAGACAAACAGGTTTCCATTTTGTTTTTTCAGAGAACAGATTGGTTGCATGCATACATACGTACGTGTGTGTATATGAAAAAGAGAGAGAGAGAGAGAGAGAGAGAGAGAGAGAATTAATTACCAATCATGACAATGTCTTCAACAAAAAGTCCATCAAAAAGCACCAGTCACGCAGACATTAACACACTCATTCACACCTAGGGGCAATTTAGCATAGCCAATGTACCTACCAGCATGTAAATGCAAAGAAACCAGAGAATCCAGAAGAAACCCACAAGAAGATGGAGAGAGCATGCACAAAAACTTCAAATAGACAACAACCGGAGCTCAGGATAAAACTCAGGACATTGGACTTGTGAAGCAACAATGCAAGCCACTACATCCCCATGTCTGTAAAATCAAACATTAAGAAATACAAAATTTATAGGATGAACAAATGAGTTCAAAAATTATGACAACATGTTTTGTATTTATTGGACTCTATGACAGATGACACATGCACACACTATGAAGGGAACAGAGGATTAAAGATTTTTAAAAATCAGATGCGATGACATCCAAGTTTGGTTTGTAGCTCAAGCTACTCCACAACAGTTCCTAGATCAGAAAGGGGAAAATGTGTTCTTCTGTTGTTCATTTGTATATGACAAGTATGCAAAATACTATTTACAGTGAGGGAAATAAGTATTTGATCCCCTGCTGATTTTGTACGTTTGCCCACTGACAAAGAAATGATCAGTCTATAATTTTAATGGTAGATTTATTTGAACAGTGAGAGACAGAATAACAACAAGAAAATCCAGTAAAACACATCAAAAATGTTATAAATTGATTTGCATTATATTGAGGGAAATAAGTATTTGACCCCAATGCAAAACATGACTTAGTACTTGGTGGCAATCACAGAGGTCAGAGAAATGTTTTCAGAGGCCTGGTTACATGAACATCATTGTCAACAGCAAACGTGGCCTAATGTGAATTCTGCTTTTAATATCTGACCAGCAGAAAACTATGCTACCTTAAATAACTGCAAGTCTAACACACAATAGCAAATGCTCTTTTACTTTCTTTGAACTATTCAAAAGCACCAACAATGAACAGCATTTTGTGAGGACTGTTTTGATAGCTACAGCATTCCCTCCCTAACGCAAGACTGACATGGATTACTGACCTACAATCACAACAAAAGACACTAAGTACACATAGTCAGGCTACAGAACTTGCTATACCACCAAACAAAGGCAGCAGGTCTCATGACCAATCAGAAGCAGGTATGTGCGTGACAATTCCAGACTGTAAAGGAGAAACTTGCAGAAGTCTGGTCCCAAGCCTGGCTTTTCTAGTCAGTTTTCAGATTTTAGTAATAGCTCAGTTCCACTACAAGTCAATGGAAAAGTCATAAGTCTGTCAGGCACTGACTGGTGGAAGTCTCTACATAAATGCAGCCGCGAGACTGACCACCTTGCAGTTCAATCACTCTGGTCCGTCCTCGTTCAATGGCCCCAGTTTGGAGATGAGCTCTTCCCAGGAAGGAGTCAAATAGCAAACCTCTTCCCCATAGCTGGATGCATACAAACACACACACACATTGCTGAATGTTTCTATATTACTGAGACTTCTGTGCAAATTGTTGAAGAATCACATCTCACCTCTATGCAGATATTCCTCTTAGGTTTCCTCCTGTAGAAAATGGCTTTAGTATTAAATTCAGGACTTCCATCTTTTTTAAAGACCCGTGTCCTTACAGTGACTTCCTCACACCTAATGATGGCATATACATCTGGAGCTGTGAGAAAGAAAAATGGTAAGAGACTTAAAAGTAACAGTTCATACAGATGACTTTATGGGACTTTTCAAGAAGTACTTTGTTTTGTTTTTAAGGACTAGTCAGGAGATGCAATTCATCATCCGACAGCCGAGGGCATCAGGTGCCAGTATTAGGTCTGTGTGAGTCCAAGTACAGAATGTACACAGGATGTCCTGCAGCATTTGGTACTGTCTTTGTGCCAAATGGAGTGGTTTTACTTTTTTCAGTCATTCTGGATTAAAGTGTCTGCTAAATGACGATGTAAAAGTAAATAAGTAAAGTGTTTCCCAAAATCAGGAAATGAACACAAATTTTAAACTTATTATGAATGACACAATTGCTGCATTAAGCTTTCCAGCTACCTTGTATAAATTATGTATTATGAAGAGAGGTATGAGGGTGTTACTTTTGTATAACATAATAGTAGTGTGGTTGTGAATTAGTAGCAACCTGGATGTTTGGGCTTGCTGAGTGTGGAGGCTCTGTGAAGATGCACTGTAACAACAGCACATGGCTGAGGCACACAACACTGCCACAGAGAGGGAGCAGGCAACTCCTCTTTCACCTCCCTACAGACATAGAGAGAGCATGGGATCATTCACTCTTATAACCCTCATGTGTATTGGGAGACAGATGAACGTTGATTGCTATACATTACATTTATTCATTCAGCAGACGCTTTTATCCAAAGAGTCTTACAAATGAGAAAATACAAGCAATACATTATGTAGCTTTACAAAATATCAAACTGCTGATCATTCATGTATTATGTGGATTCATTTCTGATGCACTCTGATACAGCGTATGCATGGCCTGCAGCATCTCACCTGAGTTTGACATGGGTGTGTGAGAAGAGGCGAAGAAGGAAGTGGCCAGGAACCCCAGGCTGGAAGGTGGTGGGTAGGAGGGCATAGCGCCCAGGGTCAAGGGTTACACGCAGGGTAATGCTACGTGAGTCCATGTAGACTGAACTGGCTGCCTGCTCAGAAAAACACTGCACCCTACTCACACGGTTCACCTCGACCTAAAAAAGCATTAAAAACACAAAGGATGACATAGCCATTTTATGAATGGCCAGCTTTATGAATAATGCAGGAAACTCCTTGTTCCCCTCTACTAAGTGTTTCCTATTAACATTTGGTTCCTATTAACATATTTGAACCTCATAATGTGCAGGTAAAGTATATGACCATAAGTGATAACAGTAGCAGCAACAAATTGGACGCAGAGTCTCTCACCCTCAGCACCTCAAAGCCGATTGGAAGATTTTCACCTGCTCCTTCCCTCCGTTTCATCCTTCTGTCCTCTTGTTGCAGGCATATCAGCACCTCATCCCCCTCTCCTCCCAACTCAAACATGAACTGAAGGAGAGAAGATTGTGGAGCAGAACTGAAAGTGTGGCACTTATGTGGCTAAAGGTGAATGATGCAAAAAAGTCAATGACATTAGAAAATGCATTTTAACTGTGCAATTTTAGAGATCCTTCACAGTGCCTGTTCATTTATAGAGTATTATCATTAATTTGACTAAATTGCATGTTTTACATGGCAGAAGTCTAACTTTCTTCATATAAAGTTACATATTTGCTAGTGACCAGTCTGCTGTACCTGAGGATTATGAAGAAATGTCTTTCTGTGGTTAATACATCCCCCACACCTACTTCTCTTGTCCATCTCTCTCTCCCAACTTTCCTCCACCACTCCTTCCTCTTTTCCCTGAAACTCATCTTCATTTCCCTTTGTTGTCCTGTTTCCTCTTTGTGTTAGCCCAGCTTTCTGTTCACCTTTAGCTTTCTTTTCTTTCACCATGTCGTCCCTTATCTCATGCAGCTGCCTTTCACTCAGTCTTTCTTCTTTCCTATCTCCTCTTGGGGCAGTAGCTGGACGAGACCACTGGGAACTTGAGGAGACCTTTTGGGTATTGGAAGATCGAGAAGCAGTCGGTCTTGTTGAGTCTAGAGGAGCATGAGTCCATTCTCCAGAACAATGTGTCTCTCTCCAGTGACCCAAATGCCAGAACAGGCATCGTTCCACCAGCCTGCACACCACCATATCTGTGAAGTAGTGGCAGAAGTCCTCAAACTCCATCCTGGTGAGGGAAACACAAAGGTCTGCCATAACCTATAATAAGATGTTTTTTTGGTTTTTTTAAATCATAGAACGTAACAAGAAATACTTTAAATTAGGAATACATTACCACTTCTTCTTTTTTTTCCAGAGTACAAGTACATTGTTTTTGAATACCAACAGCAATAGCTACTGATGCCAAAATATGTAACTACTTAGTTTTAAGAAATCAGGAACATCATGGAACATTATATTTAGCTCTATGCATGTTGGTTGCTGCGATGAACTGCTAGCAATGAATACCTCATGATGATTTGTTTAAGATGTTATTATTAATATAGCATGCGAGGGAGGTTGAATTGAGCATGTAGAGCAGTATAAGTGACCACAAAGTGCCATGAATCATACTTTGAATTGTACCTCATGTGCAAACAGTGGTGAGCAAGAGGAAATAAATACATGCATCACAGCTGCTCACAGAACCCACAGAAGTGCGCTCACGTCTAACAGTATCGCTGTGAGTTGCTCACTTTCAGCACACAATTCAGTTCATTAGCACAACATACTCTACTGTAAGTTTATATTAAATAGTATAACATGTTATCTGATGTTGGTTTTGGAGCATTTGTTATGAGTACAAGCATGAGTAAATGAGCACAGCATCGGACCCGATATCAGCATCATTATTGATACGTCCCTACGTTAAATTCTGTACAGTTCTGTAGAAAATAGTCACTTTGTCAAGAATAAAACCTGAATCATTACCAAAATTCTCCAACATCTCTGACAATCAGCCCCATCTTCTCTCTCTCACAGCGGCCCACGTGCTGCCATTCCTGTGACCTGCAGATGGCACCAAAATATGCAAATGATTTAGAATACACAGCAAACACGGACCATTTACCAAGTGAGAATATCTCGAATATAGTCAGATTTATCTAGTATTTCCTGAGAATATAAAAACCAAATATAAGATTATTGAAGCTATTTCAAGACATTTTTGCTCAAAAATTTATTTTTTTAAATAAATAAATAAAAAGGTTAGAAATTTAATAATCTTACGGTATATTTGGTTTACACTAATCTTAGAATAGGAAATACTAGATAAATATGATTATATACAAGATATTTTCACTTGCTAAGGTGTCATTTTTTGCAGTGTAATAAAACACTGACTCAAAAATAAATGTACTACTTTGGTCATATCAGCATATGGACAACCAAAATGAATGCATATGAGCCGAAAATATCAGTGCCTCGAATAACCCACATCTGCCTGCAGATATGACAGGTTACTTGTTACCCCTGGCTCCAGGCCCCTGTCCAGTCCGCTGTGCCCCATGGGTTCCTCATGCGAACCATGTACAGCCGGGATGTTCCACAAACAGGTAACAGATTTTCCCCAACACGGATCTTCCTAAGTGCAGTTACACCATACGCGTGACCCTTCACTAAACCACATTCCAGCACAGACTCAACCTGCTCTCCTTCTGCTGGCTGCATAAATACAGACAGAGAGAGAAATTAAATAGGAATTAAATTAAAAATTTAACTTGCTGCTTCATTGGTGTGGGTTCTTTGGGTGTTCAGGCCTGCATATATAATTGAATCCTGTAGGAATGCATTTGCTTATTGCTGTCAGAGCTTTCTTTCTTTTTTTTCTTTACCCGTATGGAGCATGTGATGAGAGCTTTACAGCTGTGTGCTCTGGCTAGTGTCTGAAACAGCACCCTCCTTTGGTCAACATGCTGGCTCAGTGTCTCTCCATCCAAACCCAGTGGTTCAGATACTCCTCCAGTGAAATCTACCAGAGCTTCTGCAGTGTTTCCTCCCTCTAAGGCTTCATAACAGCCATTGAGCCTAACAGAAAAAGAATGAGAGGTAACTCTTACATTATTACTGCAGTATCAGTAAACTGAATCACAATAAAATATACTGATAAAATATCACACAAATAGTCTTTCTCTGAAGTTGTAGCACCTGAATATCTATTTCATATCACCATGAACTAAAAATGCAGCATGACAAGTATTATCTCTGTGGCCTGGAGTTCAAAGGAAAATGCTATGTGTTATCAACCTAATCCAATTCAAGTGTCAAACTGTCACCCGCTATCATCTCTTCTGTCAGTTCAGAAGCTCTTTTACATATGTATCTCTTATGGTACATCCATTCATTTTCTATATCGCTTATCCAACTGGGTCGCGGGGAACCTGCAGCCTATTCCAGGGAACATCAGGCACAAGGAGGGGTACACCCTGGACGGGGTGCCAATCTATCACAGGGCACACTCTCATACACATTCATAGTACGGACACTTTGGACATGCCAATCAACCTAACATGCATGTCTTTGGACTGGGGGAAGAAACCAGAGTACCTGGAGGAAAGACGGGGAGAACATGCAGGCTCTGCACAAACAGGACTGCAGTGGGAATCAAACCTTTCACCTGAAGGTGTGAGGCAAACATGCTAACCACTAAGCCACTGTGCGCCCTCTTATGGGACATGTAGCAACAAATCTATTAACAAATTATTATCTGGAGATGTAATAATTCCTAAGAAAAGGAATGGATTTGAAGAAACGTTGAGATGTTTGTGCATCACTCTGAAAGGAATACTGCCAAGCTGTACTGTATATGCAAAATTAGCTATGGGGATCTCTTATATCTATACCTGCAGTGTTAATGCATCCTAACTAGATGCTGCACATCTAGAAATATGCTTAGTTATCTAGTTGTCTAATGCATAATTTAATGTGTGTTTTCATAATTAATAAACTTGAAAGAGATGATTCACAGTAAGCATAAATGATAGCAAGCCCAAATGTCAATTAGAATGTCATTTGAAATCACATTATATGGCCAAAAATATGTGGACACCTGACCATCAGATCGTTGGGTCTTCCCCAACCTGTTGCCAGAAATTTGGAAGCACACAGTTGTCTAAAATGTCTTTGCATGCTGCAACTTGTAACGCAGTAATTTTTCTTCACTGGAATTGAGGGGCCTAAACAACGCTCCTGTGCACAAAGCAAGGTCTAAAAAGACATGGTTTGCCAAGGTCTGAGTAGAACTCAAGTGGCCTGCACAAAGCCTTGGCTCAGCCTAAATGAACACATTTGGGATGAACTGGAACACAGACTGCACCCCAGGCCTCTTCAGTACGTGAATGCTCTTGTAGCTGAATGAGCACAAATTTTACAGCCACGCTCTAAAATCTAATGGAAAGGCCTTCCCAGAAGATTGGAGGGTAAAATCTAACATGTCATACTTGGCATAAGCTTTCTCCAGCAGGGCACTCCAAAACTCCCGTGGTGTGGCTGAGCGACAGAAGAGCAGAGTTCCATCCTCACTGACGGGTAAGCGGTCATCCACCACCACATCCATCCACTGACCCAATCGCCAGAAGCGGAAGTGAAAAATTCCTGCATACAGGTGTGGGCGCTTGGGGTTCCACTCCTGCTCCATGTGATCTGGGATGACCTGGACATCATTTGTAGGGAGGGGTGGAAAATGTTAATAAATGAGTGAAAAAGTCTACTTAGCCTCATTTTCTCAACCTCTCTTTTCACATACGCACTTTCTTCCAAAGTGATGGCTCTGTTGCAAGACAGGAAGTAGCTGCCACCATCCAGCAGTTACCCAGACTGCCCTGGTGCAGATCTCTAGTACTGATTCCATCTACGAAAAGTCTTGGGTCTTTACACAGTTCCTGAGCCACAGAAAGAGAGATAGAAAAGACATCACAACTGATTCTCCTGGAAGTCAGGATAAATGTCTGCCATTATTTGTCATCCATAGAAGTAAAGTAAAATACATTGACTAAAAGCCGTCTATTAGATTTAGCATAATTTAAACAGCCATTATTCATATTCTTAAATATTGTGGTTAATTTTTTTTTACATTTCTGTAACATATTCTAAGATAGATGTGTGTGTATATAAATGAGTAAAAGAGTGAAGTGCTGTCAGCCAAGACCTGTTCATTTACACACTGACATTGGATCCGGTCTCCAAGGATCGTCTGGTGTCAGGTTACCGATGCCAGACACAGACAAAATTTTATACCATATAATACACATGCATTTGTTAGCAGGTTTCGCAATATATAATCCAAAGATTTTAAGAAGATTACCTTAGAATGCATCAATGATGCCACACTGTGTGTTTGTCTACTTAAAAACATCAAAGTCATCGTATTATTTGATCCCGATCTGGATATAAACTGAAAATGTATTTTTGTGCCACAGAGACTGATGCTGCTTTTAACCTTCGATTGCTGTGCACAGTGCTCCACTGTTTAACAGATAATCTCTAACAAGATGATTATTCCACTCTTTTTATCCCCTTCAGTGATCGCAGATGCTGCCCTTTAACCCAAGTATCAAGTTGATATCAGTTAACCACAGTGTCAGATCCATTCTTAATGATATAGATGCTTATATTATTAGCTTTATTTACATAAATATTAGATTTATTAAGATAATGAAACATCCCATACCAGTTCTTTTACTAATGTCGTTCATGTTACTTATTATGGAAATGTAGCGAAAAGATTTATTCAAGTAACCCGAGCTAATATTATGAAACTATTTGTTAATGTACAATTAAATTAATGTTAAAGACTAGATTAAAGATTAATGCTAGTCAGTATGTAGCTTAGTGCCTACTAGATTGCTAACATCTTGTGAAGTCAAAGCATTAGCACCCTTTAATAATAAGACTGTCTATGCACAGCAGTTATATTATATTGGCAACCTTATTGATGATGAGTAGCATGGGGTCTTAGGCCTCACTATGTCATTTTATATCAGATGCGGTTCAAGCTAGTTAGCTGTTAGTGGTTTGTGTCCGAGTGTCTCACCATTTTCAAACCTCACCCAGGGCTCTACAGACCTACACAGGCAGCCGGTCTATTGCTACATTTGACTGGTCACACTTTAGCAGATACAGACACTATTTTAATCACTGACCATTTCTTTATTTATTTTTTACAGCATAAACAAAAACAAACTTTGGTAATGCCTCTGAGGCTGACCACACGACAGACACACTTCCAAGGTTTCAAATTGCAATGGGCTGATTCCTTGTCACCATTAGAAATGCCTTTAACTAATCATATCTGTAATAGCACTGCTGACTGTGTAACCACATTTAGACTGGCAATAACTAGATGTCCACATAAAGACAAGAGAATTGCATGAATGTCTGATGTTCTGAACATCTTGCCATCTTTAGCCCAAAGAAATAGCAACAACAACTCACTTTTGACAAGAAGGTGATGATGGTTCTCATATATACAGAGAAATTTACATGTCAGAGGTTCCATATTGGGCCATATTCGTTGCTCAGGGGGCACAAGAGAAGTGGTGAGTACAACTGTACCAACGTGTGTACCATTTCCTATAATGCCCAGTGAAATTCTAGATTAGCTCAACTTTAACTCTGGGTTAACATGAACTTATTGTCCATTTATTAAATAAGTGATGATTTTTCTCACCCGTGGTCTTTTCCATGTGAGTCCTGGAGGTGGAGTTCTCTTGTAGAACAATGACTGAGTACAGGCAGGGAAGTGTGGATCTTTAAAAAGTGCCCCATGCCTCAAACATGCTCGCTTCAGCCTGTGATAGTTCTGACCATGAAACAGACAAACTCTCTCTGGCATCCTATAGAGGTGAGGAGACAATGACACAAAGTCAAGACAATAAAACACAAGGTATGACCCACGGCATGACATTTATCTTGTAAAAGCCTCCTTCATTACTACAATTCACACAATCAGATCTTCATCAGTTTACACAGACACAAACACACACACTTATCTATTGTCATAGACAGCATTCAAAACCCCAGGTAACAGGTAAGATGTGTGCAGACCCTTATAGGTGTCCTTACATTTAGCCTTATGCTCAGAGATAATAAGTTTTCATGGTTTCATTTTAGACTAATGTGCATTGCAGTGGAACTGAATGAATCAGGAGTGGGTAATCCAATTGAGAGTTCCAAAAACTAACTTGGTTTTGCATTCTTGGTTGAACAATCATCTTAAATAATCAAAAATTATTCAATCTAAAAGAGGGGCATGGCGGCTTAGTGGTTAGCCCATTTGCCCTGTGTGTGCAGAGCTTGCATGTTCTCGGTGTGCTTTGGGGGTTTCCTTCTGTTTCCTCCTCCAGTCCAAAGACATGCGTTGTAGGCCGACTGGCATTTCCAAATTGTCCGTAGTGGGTGAGTGTGCGTGCGGTTGTGCCACGTAATGGATTGGCAGTCCGTTCAGGGTGTCCCCTGCCTTGTGCCCCAAGTCCCCAGGGATAGGCTCCAGACGCCCCGTGACTCTGCGTAGGACAAGTGGTACAGAATATGGATGGCTGGATTAAGTCTAAGTTAAGGAACATGTACAAGTAACCAAAATAATTACTGCAAACAATTTAAACAGAATTGGAAAAGGATATCATGATGTTTTACCCTCCAAGAGCTCAGGCTTTTAATAAAGCACTAATTTAGAATCCAATTAAGTGCCAGTTAAATCCAAGGATTAAAGTATTAGGTGGAACAACTAATTTGATTAAATATTTGTATAACTAATGAAATATTAGAAACTCATGGTTGATTTGACTGTGCACCTCCAGGTCTGCACCACGAGAGCTCAAGTAAAATGAAAAGAAATGTGCTTCCAGGTAAATAGTTGAAGACTGAATAATGGGTAGAGAAACGGAGGCAGCTATGTTTAAGAGGGGACGTTTAAGCTGTTAAGGGTTTTGGCAGGGGTAAAGAGACAGACCTGGGGCCAGGAGTGAGTGCCAGAATATGATCTAGCACTGCATCTGTGTCAGTGTATATGCCAGGATAATTTGTGGGTGCAAGAGTGCATGCAAATACCACATAGGCCATCACTAACACCCCCACACTCTTCCACCAAACCTGCCAACCTATTTACAGACAAACAGCATAAAATGCCTGGTTCCACACTTACCTTAACACAAAGTGACTGTTATTTGAAATGAAATGAAAATTTAATGCTGTTATTTATCACAGCAATACATGCTGGTTAAGTTTAAGCAAGCAAGAAAATATACAAAAAATTTACTAAAAGTAAAATAAAATCTTTTTAAAAACAAATATTTAAAATACGTTTAAAACATTTTAATAACAATAAAAGACTCAATTGTTTTAGGAAACAATGCAAAAAAACAAAAAAGATGTTACAAGGAGGTTAAAGAAGGGAATTGTACTAAAACATATACGCAAAAGAATTTTTTTTTATAAAAGTATGTGTGTACATATTAAATTTTTCAGGGGAAGATTTGGATATATTGTACAAATCTAGCTAAAACTACAAAATACAAACCACATTATATGAAATAAATTACAGAAACAAACAAAACTGGCATTCTGTATGATTTTAAAATAGTTTTATACAGTATTTTAAACTATATGTTAAAAAAAACAAAAAACTTTAAAACATTTTAGGTTAAACTGTTTATAGTTACAATTAAATTTTTACTATTAATAAACCTCAGAATCAGAGATTAGCCAATTAACAAACTGTTGTCCAACATTTGCTCCATACCTTTTTATAATATACTGCAAATAAAAAAATAAAAATAAAATAAAAAAAACTCTATAATTGAAAATGTCATAATATTTATATCTGTCCAAAGAAACACAATACCCACTGCACATGAACAAAATGTACATATTTTAGAATCAGATTATTTTCTTAATTTAGACTAATACTTTACACATGTACAATATAAATTCTACCTAGTTCAGAAAGGTTTAGAAGCCTTATTTTTGCAAAGCAAATTTAAAGAGAAAATTTAAGTTAATTTAGTAATCAGCTGAAAGTAAAGAAAGTAAATTAAGTAATACACATCAAGTTAGTTTAATGTGTCAATTTCAGTTAATATACTCTAGAACATTTGTTAATGTTAAAATTTAATTGTAAGATTACTTAAAACTACATGTAATCGGTTTCTACCCTTTCTATAAAGTAAAGAGAACATGTTTTTAATACAACTAGTACAGCAGGCATTCAGCACAAATTTGAAATTCTCAACTATTTTTTAATAAACAGCTAGATGATGCTTTAAGAACATCACAATAATAAAACTATGGTGCTAAAAAATCAGTCCATGTTCTGAGACTCTTAAGCATTTCTTCTTGTTTTTTACTGTTTTGAGTTTTGCTGATGTTTTACACACCAAAGACTGAATTAATTAAAATAATGATCCTTAATTATACAGATTATACAGAATAAACTGCCTAAAAAAAAGATGTTGGAAGATTTTGAGACCTCATAAATGGAATGTCAAGCTGCCGGATTGAGAACAACACTATCAAATATACTTCTCCAAGTATGACTTTTATGACTTTACTCTGATGATTACACATTACAATTATTAGTAAAATGTGAAAATGAGCCTTGAAAGAGTGTTAGTCAACACAGACTGAGTGCTCACCCTTTTCCTTTGTCTCGATGACTGTCGTTTCAACGTGTTCTCCCAAAGTTCAGCTATATCCAGCCATCTATACACAGCTTGTCCTTAACATCATGCCATGTTGTTGAAGCTGCTTGTAATAAGAATGAAATGCTCAAAAGGTCTGCTATCTATATTTCTGATGAATTAAGAACATGACAGAGAAACTGCATTAGAGAGGTTGAAGAGCAACAAGTGTTTCCTTTCAGATACCTGTCTGCTTGCTGTCACCGTGACGACCAGATCCTGAGCACTAGACCAAGACCAAGAGGTAATTCTCTGAATGGACTGGTGTCCTGGCAGGAGAACACAACGCTGTGTCTAACTACACCCCTGCTGTGAGAAGGTTAGCTTACGACACTCAGGCACCTGATTAATCAGTACAAGTGGCTTTGCATGTGTACTTTATGTCGCCTTAAGTCTTACAGCAAACTCGGCACATACACATAGAAGAGACATGTCTCTGGAGCTACTTTGTAAAGAGTTCACACAGTGTGTCCATTACCAACAGGGGGATCTACACTTGCAATTGTAACATCATCTCTCCTGCCACACTATCTCAGTTAACAATGCCGTGACAGTTAGAAGTGACAAAATGGCTATCAAATGTTGCTACATCGATGTGCAGTCCAGCTAATATTGTAGTATTTTTCAATAAGCAACAAAATATAACCTGTTCCAGAAAGTATGGACAATCAAGCAAGAGGCATACAGACCACATACATGTGCCATCTGCTCTGTTCCTCATATTAATGATCTACTGTATATTTGACTTGGTCACTTACACACACACACACACACACACACACTCTCTCATAGTGCATTTGTTCATGTCCTCTTGCTGACTTGAAGCAATGTGCTGACCAAGATCTCCCCTCTCCTCAATCTGTCGCACTACCCCATAGTCCATAACTCAGTCTAAACACACACCAGCACCTCCTTCACTGCTACGTCCATTTGGCATGAAGCAATTCTCATTGCCTGGCATACACACTCAAACAAATGCAAAGTCACACTTACGTATTCTCACTTTTACTCGTCTGCTCGCTCATTCACCACTCGTCCCTGTCTGTTTTTCTCATCCCCACTCTCCTGGCAAATCCATCATGCCATATCTGTTGTCATCAAACGCGTGGCAGTGACACCCGAGTCCTCCAGGGGCCTCCAGCCGTGCAACACACACACACACACACCTTTGAGGGAGATTTCTATTTACTTGAAAACCCGTGGTTTATAGATCCACATCACAATTTGGCCATGTGAAGGGTTTTCCGAGGCTGCCACACAGATAGTACAAAAACAAAAACAATTACATATATTTTTTCCTATTAATTTTAATTACAGTTGTCTTGTTGTCTTACATAATGATGTCATGGATAAACATAGTATAACTCCAAACAGAAATATCACAGGAAAACTTATGTAATAATCTTGTGCTACTGAACAAATCGTGCAATATGAGCATTTATTAATTGATTATTTAAATTAACATAACAGACTACACAAGGTCCTCTTGTAAAATATCTGTTCATTTTCTCTGTAACTTCCTATAATGTACTACAAATAAATTATCTGTACCATGGTAAGTCAGTACCATTTCAAACATCACATGGTCTATTTTTTAATTTTTTATTTCACCACATATGAAGATATTTACTAACTTCTAGATTTATGTTCAAAGTGTGTAAAGTATTTGCTTGAAAAATAAATGATTTTGCGGATGAGGCTGAAGTAATTAAAATAATGTTTTAGCTAGTAAAAGCCATCATGATCTCTGAATTATACAGAGTTAGATGACAAGTAAATATGCTGGGGAAAAATAATCAAACTCCATATATAAAATATTCCTTTATCAATGAAGATTTTAGACTGTTATGTGTTGAAAAGGTAAAAAACTGAAACAGAGGACTCTCCACTTTGACTGACAGAACAGCTGCCTTTTCATGCAACCAAACTCATTCACATATGATGAGTAAACAAACAGTACATGATATAACAAATGAAGATGCACACAGTCAAATGTACTCGCAGACAAACATTGCTATCACTCACAATGGCTATAAAAACAAATGTTTTACAGAGTTAAAACATTCATTGCTTGAAAACAATGAATGTTTGAACACTGTACAAATCACCTAAACTGATACAAGTTTCTTTCATATCTTTAAAACCATGTTCTCTCTAAACTTAAGACATTACTGCAAAGCACATGAGCCACTGGGAAGAAAGTCCTGTACGTAGATAGCCACCGCCTTTGTGAGGTACGTCATTGTTCCGAAGCGGCCACTGGGTGCGCTATCATACAGGAGCCGGCAGATGCCTGTGGACGCGTCTCTTTCTAAAATGCTCTCTTCAGCATTAAGAGCTTTCTGTAAGAAATAATAAGAAATTTTCAGTGTTACTGATGAGGGTCTGTTATACAAGGTGTCCCAAAAGTCTCCAGACATAGGGGCAATTAACACTTTTTAAAAGATATATATATATACATATATATATAAAAACATCCGATGATCAGGGCCGATAATATCCTGTCAATAAAAAGAGGGCAGGAACACACATTGAATTTGTGCTGTGTAAAGATGTCTCGTGTCAAATTATGACAAAACTACAGTTTGTAAGCTCTGTAATCACTGAACTGCTAAAAATTTTACACTGGAAGTGAGCAGCAGTGAAGCGGGAGATTCGGCATGGAATCAGGTTTTTTCCCCCGCACTACTCGCACGCTGCGCCTGTGCTGAATTAAAGGGCCAATACACAATTGAAAGATTTAAATGAAGAGCAGTTGATAAAAAAGGTATATATTGCACAGAAAAATATATTTGTAGAATAGTATGTTTCATATTCAGTTAATGTTAAGGAGTTCAAATAAAAAAAAATTAAGTTTATATTAGGCCAATATACTGTATTACCAGTTTGATGTTCAGTGATGAAGTAGAAATGCTTTTGTTTGTGATGAATGAATGTAAAGCTAACATTCAATAACTTAAGCAATCTTACATTAATCTTCAGAATTTAGTTCATGTGTTAATGTCAGTAATGTGTTTTCTGTTTATGAGACCAGTTACTGTGAAACAACGTGATGAAATGAAGAGAATAAAGTTTTATTTGCATTTCCTTCAGAATTGTCAAATTAATTATTATTCATTTACAAGAAGGCATAAAAGGCAGAACTATCGGTATCAGCTGAGATATTTAGTACCAGTGCATCTCTTTATACATGCATACATATTTTAGGAGGTGCACCGATGTATCAGCCGATAAAGGCTATTTACCCGCTATTGGCTATCGGCCGATATTTTAAAAACATTCAATGATTAGGGCCGATTATATACTGACAATGAAAAGAGGGTGGGAAAACTCATTGATTTTGTAAAGATGATGTCTCTTGTGTGCGATGATGACAAAACTGCAGTTTGTAAGCTCTGCACTGATAAAAAAAAATTTTTACACCAGAAGTAGCAGCAGTGAAACGAGTCCACTCAAGAGTTCCACTCAAGAGAGAAAAACATGATCTGTGTGAGTTCATGTGTGTGGTGTACTGTTGAGTGTGTACCTAAAACATTGCTGCAAATGTTATGTTATTTAAACCAGTTCAGTACCAGAAGGCTTTTACATCATGAATGGTATTACATTTACAAATATACACACATACGCACACAAGTACCTGGTCCTGGTAGAACATGTCATTCGCGATGTGGACGATCTTCTCCACATGAATGATGCTGCCGAAGCTTTGGATATCAACTTCAGCCAGCATGGTGAGCACCAGGATCGCCTCCACAAGCAGCTGCCTGTACTCGGGCTGGGGCACTCGGTTCAGTACCGTCTCCACATGCACAGCAAACTTAATCTCTCCTGGTGTCATCTGGAGAGGCAGAGCAAGAGAGAAAACACAAAGATTTTCTTGTTAGCAATAAAGCTTAATATGATTTTTTACGCATACAAGTGTGTTAGCTTCAACAGTTATAATTCTGATTATATTTCTGAAACAAATCCACATGTTTAGATGGTCTCATTTATTACAATAAACACAAAGAACAGGTTGGATCAAACCTCTCTTGTAGTGGATGATGGGAGCACAAAACCTTCAATCGACAGCCCATGACACTGTCAGAGAGAGAGAGAAAAAAGTTGCATCAATTTAATCTTTTCAAAGTTCTATAATTTTTTCATACAGCATAGATGACATTCTTTAAATGAACTTACTCCAAGTATGGGGTCTATTTATATGGACATCAGATTGTGAAGACAGTGCAAAAAGTAGTAGTATAAGTAGTGTAAAAAATTAACAGTACAACATGAAGCCCTAGAACCTATAATATTGGAGAGCCCATTAGCTACATTTGCATGCAGCCTAATAATCCATTAATAATCTAACTCAGAGAGCTGATAAAAGTGTTTATGTATACAACTCAGTTGGAGTAGATTATATGTAGAGGCCAATCAAACTCAATCTCTATCTGACTGAATGAGTTGGGTAATCTTTTTAATAATCCAGGAAACAGAAAAATATCACTTTCGCTATTGGAATCTGCGCATGTGTTTTGAGCCATGATGAACTCACTGTTTAATAAAACAGTCACCTAAGAAAAACAATTTCTGTTATAGATTTTAATCTGTTTCAAAGGAGTATGAAGTTGGATGGATGGTCGGGTGGGCATCAAACTAATATTTTGAGGCAGACGTGTGGTGCGAATTGAGCCTGATATAATTGGAGCAGCATGCGACATTCAACAAGGATGCAGAACATACAAATAATAATAATCAGAATAAAATAATAAAAAACAAAAGGTTTTATTTGTATATTTATTTTGCAGTTATTCTCAGACAGTGGCTTTTAATGGTAACATGAGAAGATGAGTAACAAGATGATGACCAATGGATAATGTGTGCATTACAATTTCGCTTAATCAGAGTCTCATAATTCCTGACTGTTAGGCAAATATGAAATGTTGAGCATCAAAAACGCTTCTCCTCACTGTCCATTCAATAATTACACTTGGGTTAGGTTTTGCCGATATGGAAATAATTTAAAGTTCATTAAAACACAAGCAGAGAAATTAACATGCTGTCTGAACACATGTACTTCTCGCTGTTAAGGGAATGTCGACACTAAACCTTGCTCTGTGCATGCAAATTACTTTGTATTATATGCAACATGCATATAAATGGAGATTGTCTACGGATGGCCCAGTTCAGGATACAAATAAAAACAGTTCAATTGGAAGTGCAATTAATTCCTTCGTATAGGCCGACATCTTTGCATGTAAACGTAGCCATTGTGTCTGAAAAGCTGCTAACCTTCTGCAGAATCTTCCAGACTTTCTGATAAAAGCCCACTGGCACTCTGTTGAGGGCTCCGTCCAGCCTCCTCCTGCGAATCCACTGGCCCTGGCGGCTATCCAGCACAACAGGAAGAATCACAGAGCCATCAAAAGACTCGAATGAACTGAGACGATGCATCTGGCAGTCACATGAGAGAACGCATAAATGTTAGTAACAACGGAATACAAACACATTAAAAAAGGTAGATGTTCATACAATAACAACAACGATGACTTTAGACTCATTATTTTGAAAACATTTCACAATTCCTCAGTTAGCCAGTGGGTTCATTAAAAAAAGCCCTCAGACAAGAAGAAATAACACTAAAGAATTAAGAATAAAAGGGGAAACTAAAGTCAAGACTTACAACAGACTCTGTGGGGTCGATGTCAAAGGATTGTGCTGAAAAGGTCTATAGAGGAAGGAAAAAAAGGCGTTTCAGTTCAATTCTGTTTAAGAATCGGTTCTGAGCAATTTCAGACAGATGTCACATTACCATGCAGTTGTAGCCCCTATAAAACCCATTACTGTGATCACTGTAGCTTCTTTGTATAATGGTTTCCCATTGTGAGGAGCTGTTTCGATTTTGTCAGCAAATTATGCATAATTTTAGAATACGATTTTTTAGTACATTGATCTCTGCAAACATGAATTATTACAGCAAGTCTGTAAATTCGGTGATTGCTCCAAATTGAGCCGGATTAAAGCGTGGCATGTTTGACATTTCACCTTACTCTGAGCCGACCAAGACAATCTCCTGTCTTCCAGCTGCAAATGGAGACACAGCTTGTTCTTACCGCTCACACGCAACAGAGGAAATTAATGTGAGAAGTGAAAGTTCCCTATACCAATGCAACTGTCACAGGTAGCACGTAAAAAGGGGTTACTAAGTAGTTACTTACCAGCTTCATATCACTCTTCAGTTTGCTGATGCCAGCACGCTCACTTTTGGTGGCACCCACATGGCCAACTTCATGGATAGAGATGGCAGGACTCACGCCTGTATCCACTGAACACACAAAAACATAGTCAGGAAACACAATGGACAATTAAAAGCACAAATTAGAAGCACAGCATGCTGTTGAACATTAACAGTGAAAAAGACTAGGGTGCACAAATAATATAAAATCCTACGTGTTTTCCAAATCTATATTATAAAAGGAAATCAAACATACTAATAATAATCAACTTAATAAGTATGCTATGGTTGGCAATATGGCAAAAACACATCAAATATGATAAATGAAGAGATTTCTATGATACATGATATTTATTGTGATATACAGGTTTACTAACAAACTGCCAGCAAAACATTAGTAATGGTTTAAAATAATGTTTATGTGTACAAAAATAAAACGCTAATATTTGAACAAGGAAAAAATTAATTCTTATATAAAATTTTAAATTTGACATTTTTAGAATTTTTAATGATTCAGCACATTTTAACACCAAATCAACTTATCCTATCTGAGTTATTTATATCTGTAATTATTTAAAACAGATTTGTTAGGAAAAAATTAAAGGCATTGAATTTATTTGTGATATTACACTCCACAATGCAGTTAATGGCTCATATTAAAGTAGACACTCAGGGCTATAAGAATTTTTTCAGTTTTTCACAAGTATTTTTTTTTGTTACCTAGTCTACTAGGTGTAAATGTTTAGCTGTGCTGTCCATCTGATCTCTATTCCAATGTTATTGCGGAGAGGTGTGAATTGTTTGTCCAGCAGGGGGCTCACACCCCTCCACTTTCCTATCGCCCTGCTCAACAGCAGCTAAACACAGGGTCACAATACTCTACGCACAGAAATCCAAGTGTCCTGCGTAATCTTATAACAGACTTGCAGTGATAAAATAATTCAATTGTTTATACTGATTGAAAATATCCAATAAGTCAATGCTAGAAAGGGTTTAAGCTATACCTCTGACCATGTACATTTGAAAATCTATAAATGATGTCTGATACAAAAGTGACCCAAGAGATCATGTTCAAAAACCCTAAACCTAAACAAAACACACGATAACCTTTAAACATGGGCTGATGATAACATCAAGACACCATTAACAAATAAAAGATTGATATCTCTCTAATGGAAAAACAAATTTACATTGAACACAAACTCAGAAATAACATTCATTTTGAAAAAAATATTCATTACCAAACCTAGCAATATATATACTGCAAAGGGGAAGTAACTGACCATGCCTCTGCACACCAAACTCTTTGCCACTGAGGATGTGATGTAAAAGATTCTTCAGCTCAGAAGGACTCAAACTCATCAGACTTTCTGTAGCTTCCTCATCTGAAACACAAACATACAAAATCATGAAGAAATTCATTAATGTAACAGAGAACATAAAATGTCATTTCCTTTGTAACTGTAATATTTTAGTACCTGAACAGTTAAGAGACTGGGCCAGTTCAGTAGCCATGACCTGAATGATAAGGCCAATCCTCAGCCTAAACATCTCACTGAACAGACCCGGCTGTGTTCTGATGTTCATCGCCAGGTACACCATGATCTCCTGTCTCACACACAAACACACTTAATGTTTTTATTCCCAAAAAAAATTTAGACTGTATAATTTGAGGTGAGGTAAGACTGTATTTTAACCTGAGTGAGGATGGAGATTGTTATGTTGTTCTCACTGGCCTCATCTATAAGTTTAACCAGCAGGTCAGGTGGCATTGGCCTGCAGCAAGATACAAATCAAACTCTATTTTAGCTGCAGCTGTAGACAATGCTGAAATTCAACATCTTTAAATTGATTGAACTAAAGGGTAAGAGTTGGTCAAGTGTGTCAATGTTTACTGAAACATCTAACTCACGCAGTGATGGTCCTTTCCCTCGGTTCAGGAGGTAAACCCACAGTTAAGTGCTTTTGATGAGCCAGTAAATCAGAGCAGGCCTACAAACACACACACACACACACACACACACACACACACACACACACACACAGATTAACACCTCATCATCCACATCCTGTATATCACAACAAACAGACCATCACTGATCAACCTGAATTTGAAGATAAATGATAAAAGCATTGTAATCTGAAATCCTTGAGAACCATCAGATAGGGTAATGCTGCCTCACCCAGTCGAGCTCCTCCACTTTTTTGCGTAGCATGCCAGAGATCATGCGAATGAGGCCCCAGCAGCGGAGGTCTCCTGCCTTTTCGTACAGCTCCCTCAGCAGCCTGTGTACTGTAGTGCCTATACCATGCAGCTGTGTGTCCCAATCCATCCCCCTGAAAGAACACACACACACAAATATTCCCATTTGGAAGCAAAGATTACAAAAAATAAAAAATTATTTTACAAATGGTATGTACTTTGCATTATGTTGGGGTGGTCTTAACACATTTGGGATGAAGAGAAAAACACTATTAAATGCCTAAGGTCATTAGTGAAGTGGAACTCCCTGTGTGTTTAACACAAACTGATCTAAAAACATCAGTAATATTGCAAAACTGGAACTGGAACAGATATCTTGTCAAGCAAACAGACTATTAAAAACATACTGAGGAACTTATTACAGAATAATTTTACTACTAATAATCTCTTGAATATTTCAGACATGAAATCAGACATGTTGCCATTTCAATATTAGTGAACTGATCAAAGTAAAAAGGCTGAGGGAAAACAGGGAGGGTGTGGCCTAACTGAAAAGGTTGAATGAGGAAATTCGACCATGCATTAAAGGTTCAAGTTACCATCAATGGATTTGCTTTTTTATACTTGATAGGAAATCATAAAGGTTACACTACATTCATTAACAATGTATGTAACTCCAAACACGTCCAAGGCCAAGCTCTACATTATTTATTTAAAAAACAAAAAAAACACACACACACACACATTAAAGTAGACACAATTATATAAATATAGATTAAAAAGGTGAACGCTGACTTGTCTTTGAAGAGGATGTATAGGATGTCTGCCTGGTCTTGGAGACCCTGTGTATCCTTAAGCATCTGGGCCAGAGCCATGTAATCAATAGCTCCATCAGCACCACGGGGAAGGTTTAAATCTGACGACACAAACATCTCTGGAACCTGAAATGGAGAACAATTATGTAGTAAAAAAATCTTTTCTTTTTTTTTGCATTTGTTTATATAAATGAGTGTGTGCATACCAGACTTGGTTCTGGTCTGGATGAGTCTTTTAAATTAAGAAATGGTTGAGGGGATCGGAAGAGCTTGGTGGGCAGATACATTTGCACATCTGAAATAATAAAAAAAAAAAAAAAAATGAAGAGGATGAAATGCACAGGCAAACTGCACAGGCAACAATAAGCAATAACAATGCTCACTGTGTAGCTGGAGATCTTTGGCCTTGTTGACGAAAGACACCATCTCTCTTGTTTGATTGGCTGCAGCCCTGAAGAGGCTAAGACCGCTGGCCTTGTGCTCTGCTCTCATCCCTTGCTGAGGCACTGCTGTGGCCAAAAGATGATCCAAATACTGCGCAAGATCATCTCCATCTGACAGAAGAACAGATACAAAGTGTCTGCTGATTGCTCGATGGACAACTGGATAGATATGCATAAGCAATATGTACAGAAATAAAGTAAACGGAATGAAAGCTTATTTAAATAATTATATAGTACCCCAAATATGCTTCCGCAAATAGAAAACATGTTAAACTCAATTTGAACTCCAACTGCTACCATTTCAAACAGATCTTAGCATCTACTCATGCATGAATCTGCAGTATACCCTGAAACAAACTCGAAAATAACTCTCACGATAAAGATGGATGCATTCTCTACCTAGAAAATGCCAGCTAAGCATTATTTGATGCAGTAAACAAACCAGCCACATAATTATCAACATAACAGAAGCAAAGCTTTTCAGAAGGGGATAGTTATTTAGTATTTACGTGCACCATCCTACACTTCACCTTGTTTTGCAGTGAAGGTTGAGAAATTAATCTCAGGCTCAGATTTTTTTTATATACATTAAATATATATATTAAAATGCCTTAAGATGGTAAAGGAAATATTCAGAATCATACTTTCATGAACACAAATGATGAAGGATTACTTGATTTTAGAGTATGAGAAAACTTTCATAGAAATAAGAAAGACCTGATTATTGTTAAGTGTTTAAGCAAGCGTTTAAAGCTTTCAAACAATGAATTTACAGTAAACTGATGGTGCTGTATCCTGTGGCTGTTCCGCCTTACCATTACTAATGTTGACATTATGCATAGTGCCTTCATTAACGAAGCTGTATTCATCATCCTCATCCTCGCCCCAGCTCAGACTGCTGGAGCGTGGCTTACCACTATCCAGGAAGCTTAGATGAGCAAAACAGGACGTGGTCAAGAACTCCGACAACTTTCCTGTCTGTATCCTAAAAAAGAGGGAAGAGATTAAATATCTGCATAAAACATGATAAAAGAAAGGTTAATTACATGTCTCACAGCTTTGCCCTTACCTTGCTCCTCCATAGTAGCCATCCTGAAGTTTCTTCAGAGTGGCCAGTACTACAGGGTCCAAGTCTGTGTGGTCCTCAGCTGAAAGAAAATAAAGCACTGAAAGGTTATATTTCACATACATAGTTAAAAACCTTCATGAGTCTAGAGGAAACGTCTCTCCTGGTGGTTGTGCCTCTAAAATCTTCAAGCTAATCAGACTGTTGATTTAAAGTTTTCGGAAGAAACATGGTTTTGGGGGGAAAATAATTACAGATGTAATGCAAGAGAGAAAAAGCCTGCACCTTTATGATGTATTGATTAGAATCTTTACTTATATAATGGAAATGCCCTCAACAGAAAACCCACCTCTCAGCCAAAATAAATAAATAAAGTCCCTCACTTACAAAAATCAACATGAGAACTGTATACCTGATTACTAAAATATTAGAGTAGTTGTTGCTGTAGTTGTTTTCACCCTTATTTACACAGGAACAAGAAAGGAACATTTCATAATATTTATTGAACATTTGATTGGGAAGACAGACGGCAAAGTTTGTCTGTTTTGCAGAGAACTGGATGCAAGTCCTTTTCTATATTGTATATCACCTGGAAGCATGGGTTTGCATATTCATTTTCTGTCATTTGGTTATTGTTTTTATTTTTCTAACTGATCGGATCTGTATACAAATGATAGGACTGGGTTCAGGAATCCACTGAACCTCATTTACAGAGTCTCTCCTCTTTCTCTATAATTGGCTTTTCTGCTAGATATAGCTCATGCTACAAGATAATGTTATCAATCAACATTCAAACATGCTGGAAAATGTCAGCATGTAACAAGCAGTGATTCACTATTTAATCAAGTTATATGGTTCAATTAATAGTAGAAATAAAGCTAAATATGCTAAATAAATCGTAAATAAGCTTATCCTAAGCACAATAACCCTTGACCGCAGTAGTGTAGGTTAACATATGAACGTCAGTCCAACTCACTAAGCATGGTTTGGGAGACAGGAAAGGTGACAGTAGGCCGGCCAGTCATCCTCCAACGAGAGGACAAGTAGGAAAGGTCAGTACGCAGCATCTCCACAATCATCCTGTTATCAAGGGCCAAGTAAAACTGCTGGTGATCAATAAACTACCAGAAAAAATAGCAGAAAAACACAAACAAAGCCACACTTAATTAAACATTAAACCTTAATCGTTTTTTTTAAGTTTTAAAAATGACAAAACAATATCTAAAGTGAGGGGAAAAAAGTATTTGATCCTCTGCTGATTTTGTACATTTGCCCACTGACAAAGAAATGATCAGTCTATAATTTTAATGGTAGATTTATTTGAACAGTGTGAGAGAGAATAACAACAAAAAATACATAAAAAACAAATGGCAAAAATGTTATAAATTGATTTGCATTATAATGAGGGAAATAAGTATTTGACCCCTGCAAAACATGACTTAGTACTTGGTGGCAAAACCCTTGTTGGCAATCACAGGGGGTCAGATGTTTATTGTAGTTGCATTCCTCCTCCAAACACAGCGAGTTGAGTTGATGCCAAAGAGCTCCATTTTGGTCTCATCTGACCACAACACGTTCACCCAGTTGTCCTCTGAATCATTCAGATGTTAATTGGCAAACTTCAGACGAGCATGTATATGTGCTTTCTTGAGCAGGGGGACCTTGCGGGTGCTGCAGGATTTCAGTCCTTCATGGCGTAGTGTGTCACCAATTGTTTTCTTGGTGATTATGGTCCCAGCTGCCTTGAGATCTTAAGATCCTCCCGTGTAGTTCTGGGCTGATTCCTCACTGTTCTCATGATCATTGTAACTCCACGAGGTGAGATCTTGCATGGATCCCCAGGCCGAGGGAGATTGACAGTTCTTTTGTGTTTCTTCCTTTTGCGAATAATCACACCAACTGTTGTCACCTTCTCACCAAGCTGCTTGGCAATGGTCTTGTAGCCCATTCCAGACTTGTGTAGGTCTACAGTCTTGTCCCTGACATCATTGGAGAGCTCTTTGGTCTTGGCCATAGTGGAGAGTTTGGAATCTGATTGATTGATTGATTGATTGTTTCTGTGGACAGGTGTCTTTTATACAGGTAACAAGCTGAGATTAGGAGCGGTCCCTTTAAGAGTGTCCTCCTAATCTCAGCTCGTTACCTGTATAAAAGACACCTGGGAGAGAGAAATCTTTCTTATTGAGAGGGGGTCAAATACTTATTTCCCTCATTAAAATGCAAATCAATTTAGAACATTTTTGACATGCGTTTTTTTCTGGATTTTCTTGTCATTTTGTCTCTCACTGTTCATATAAACCTACCATTAAAATTATAGACTGATAATTTCTTTGTCAGTGGGCAAACGTACAAAATCAGCAGGGGATCAAATACTTCTTTCCCTCACTGTATATCCACCAAACAAAGACAGCTAAAATGTGTTCTCTGTTTCAGTACCTGAGGTGTAAAAGTGAAGATAGTTCTGCGTATGATGTAGAGCTTGGAGGTCCCTAATACACCAATCCGGCGGCATGGCCTTCCAGTCAGACCCAGCCTCTGGTTACGTCCTTTGGGAATCAAAACAATTAATCAAATGACTAATTTACAATGGTCTAAATCTGTTGGTCACAGCAGTGAACGGCTCCTACCTAGTCGGGCGTAAATGTGACTAAGAACTCGAGAAGGTTGTACTCTAATGGGGTGGATGTCTGCCACTGTATCCACTGCTATCCCATTCTTCAGTAGCAATGCCTTAATCTCATCATTCTCTGCTAGAATGCACACTACACAATACCAAGAACAAATAAACAAACATTCAAGGACATCACAAAAAATTGACAATAGGAAACCTTTTTTTATGTTGCTGGTATCATTCGCCTGAAAGTGGAACTTGCCTTGGACAACCACATCAGGCTTGGGGATGGTGGAGAATCTGCGGTTGAGTGGGTCTATTTCTCCAGGAGCCAGGAAGCCCTGAAGTTTATTTTTACAAGAACAAATTTTTTATATTGTCAGTCATAAAACAAGCTCTTTTTCTCAGGATGTGGAAGTGTGCCCTCACCTCTGCCAACAGATTTCCCAGAATGTACAGAGACTGGCCCCACTTCAGAGGGCATTTGCCCATAGGTATCCTCTCTACAGAGTGAGGATTCACATACTCCTCATCTACCTAAAAGAATATTGTTCAATCTTCACATCTAACCAAGTTTCTACAAATATTGTACTTCCATTGTAACAACATTTCATATAAACAAACCTTACCCGATCAGGAGGGACACTGTAGAGTTCAGGAAGCAGACGTATCCCATCTTTCTGTTTGATTAGAATACCATCCAGAGCCTCTCTGTACTCCTGCACCTGGTGAGACCCAATTCAAAAAGAGCACCATTTAATAACAAGTCAGAATCTTCCCGATTCATCAGATTTTCCCCTCATTCATCTTTAGTAATCGCTTTGTCCTAGTCAGGGTCATATTGGATCCGGATATATATGACAGGGTCCTATTGAATCCAGCAGGAATACAACCTGAATAGGATACCAGTCCATCACAACACATCATGCACACACACTTTCAGATGCTCATTCACACCTAGGGGCAATTCATCTAACAGAATGTTTTAAGGATGTGGGAGGAAACTGAAGAACATTTATAGAAACTCCATACAAGCTATGAAACTAAACTTAAATTTCGATATCAAAAGAACAGATCACCTCAGTTAGTCAACATACTCATTCTTCCTCAGATCCAACCACCTGTTTCAAGTATAATCAGGAACTGGTGCAGAATTTTACAATAAAATAAAATAAAAAAAAAACTCCTAGTAAGACCATCTTCAACTTGATGATGGACAGCAGTTTTATATTTTAAACACTTTACTTTTTTTTATCTTCTCAAAAAAAAAATTGGAGGTGTTTTTACCTGTTCTTCACTGTTTAGAAAGATGCCATCAAGGATGAGGTAGGTCCAGAACAGAGGCCACTCACATTCAATGTTCTCAAACAGCTTCAGCTCAGCAGATTCATAATACAGCCTATTGGGATCCTGTGGACACAGAGAGGGTATATGGAATATACAGAGAAAGATCCAGAAACGATGATACAGCATTATAAGAACAACGATTACATAGCTAAATTGTTGAAATAAGATCATACTAAGTAGCATTTCTGTTGGCATCTGTATAATACTTAGTTAATAAATTCTACGTACACAATGTGGGTAATTCCTAATACCCTACCTCTTTAGGTGTTTTATGACCATCTCTGAGAAACCGACAGCAACCATATCGCCCCTACAGAACACGAAGAACACAGCAAATTATCATTTGAATTAAAAAAATAACCATAATGTGTGTGCTTAAATGAACTACAAATTCAACCTGTAGTTTGGAAATGATTTCCTCCTTGGTGATGTTGACCAATTCCATGTCCTCCACGGCGAAGGCTGGATATGAGATAATGGCAAGAACACCGGCATCTACTTCTTTCGATGTGGACGCTCTGGGCAACATGGAGTTAAGAATGGACTGGACACAATGACAGAAGCTGCTGTCAGACTATTTGTATACTGCAGTGTTTTCAAACCGTATCTGGGTTAGTCACAGTTTAAAATGTGTGCGCGAATATGAGACATACTAAAAGAAAATGACTATAGCATGACCATTAGTCCCTAAGCAAAAACCTCCATCAAGTGGGATTACATGGACAGCTAAACATTTAGCAATCATAACCAAGGAAACAGTGTGCATTTTAACAAATGTCCTAAGAATCAATTGTAACGGATGAATCTGAATCTTTCTTTTAAGTTGCACGACAGATCAGTTCAGCCGATTCATCGCTTCGGTTTAACGGCGTGCTTTGTTTATTTCCCAGATTAGGCATACCTGGATATGAAGGATCATGAAAATATTTGATAAATCAGGCATGGCCTATGCTGTAATGAAGGTGTGTTAGAGCAAGGAAGCATTAAATTATAAGATCATCAAAAAACAAATATAAGATTATAAATTAATTGAAAACAATTTGTACTAAATGGGTTCATTTTAAGCTTGACATAGTCTTGTTCAATTGTCAGATAATTTTTCTTCTTTCTAGAAGTAAATTATGTTCCTATCCCTAAGTACAGGCAAATGCGGATCACATAGATCCCACTACAGGGGCAGCAGACATACTTTGGGTTACATGCTGAAGTTCTCCTTAAGAGGTAAAGTAACAGAGCAATGCTTTGATGAAGATTTATGAATGCATTCAATGCTGGCTTCACCTGACAGTGCTGGATGTCATCTGGCAGAGCATGGACCACTGAACTGGGCCCTCCTTTAGCCCCGAATAGATTCAGCTCATCCAGTGCCTCCAGTGCTGCCTACAGTCAAAAAGACTCCATTCACACATTGCATGTAAAGAGGGCTCAGTTCATAAGGAAATCCAAAGTTTAAACACACCTCTATGTAGTTTATGATACCTAACCACTGAATTAAAATCAGAGCCATTTCACATTCGAGTGCCAGGGTGATACAACAGACTCAGTGTTTGGGGGTTTTTTTTCATATGGAAGTAGAATAATGTTTCCATTGTCTCACAGAACAAAGAAGAAAAGTCAGAGGAACTTCCAGTTTACTGCAATTGGCTGGTCTTCATGGGCAGAAGGGTGAAAGGAGTTTGGCAGAGGTACCCTGCTGAGTTTATAATAGGTCAAGCACACCAGTAACAGCGTCATAGGGCTGTACGTGCATGAGAGAAATGCAGAAGGCCTTCTGAAAGGCAAACCTAAGCTGCATTCTCAGCTGCTCAAGGACAGTGATGGAAAGCTTGGTAGTGTGCATGTGAGTGTATGGTGTGTAAATGAAACACAATTATATAATAGATACAGACTTTGTGCAAATTATAATGATCATTAAATTAATTATTTTGAGACTTTAAATATGTAATAATATGGTCATAAACTTTCCCATTTCATAAAATGTTCTGATCAACACATGTCTAGGCTGTTACACACAAAATCATCCAGCTAAATGCATGCTGGCTCAAGACTGTACAGCAACGCACAGCTCAGATCACATCAAGTTCGCGGATGACACAACCATGGTGGGTCTCATCACCAAGAACGAGGAGTCAGCATGCCAAGAGGAGGCGCAGCAGCTAATGGACTGTTGCAGAGTAAACAACCGGTCTCTGAATGTGGACAAAACAAAAGATATGGTTGTTGACTTCAGGAGAGTACGGAGCGGCCACTCTCCACTGAACATCGACGGCTCCTCCCTGAAGATCGCGAGGAGCACCAAATTCCTTGTTGTTCACCTGGTGGAGAACCTCACCTGGTCCCTCAACACCAGCTCCATAACTAAGAAAGCCCAGAAGCATCTATACTTTCTGAGAAGGCTGAAAAAACCCATCTCACACCCCTCAGTCTAACCACGTTCTACAGAAGAAACACTGATAGCACCCTGAGCAGCAGCATCACTGCCTGGTTCGGAAATTGCACTGTATCGGATTGCAAGACCCTGCAGCGGATAGTGAAGACAGCTTAGAAGCTCATCAGGGTCTCTCTTCCCTCAATCATAGACATTTATACCACACGCAGCATTTGCAAATCTACCAGCATTGTGGATCATCCCACACACCCCTTACACACACACACACACACACACACACACTTCACCCTCCTGAAATCTGGAAAAAGGTACCGAAGCATTCGGGCCCTCACGGCCAGAGTGCGTAACAGTTATTCCCCCAAGCCATCACTCCTCAATACTCAGACTGGACTGACACACACACAGATACTGAACACCATCCACTCCCCTTGCAATTTTTCCACATTTCTGTACTCTCTACCTGTACTTTTGCTGCTATTGTACTTATTAAAAATAAGTTTCATTTCTTGTCACTATTATACACTTTACCTGGCTGCTATCACAATAAATAAAAGCTACTTGACATGAAACAAACTTACTTTGGCCATGCCGATGGAGCTGGCATTGAGCTCAGGGATGCCCTGATTAGTCTTGTCTCCTCGCTCCCACATTCCATAGTCCTGCTCAGAGAAAGCGCATCAAGTTCAGAGAAGACCAGTCACAGATAAAAGGCCTATCTACAGTATACTCATACATACAGTCATGTGAAAAAATAAGTACACCCCATGGAAAATGTTGGTTTTATTGACATATTTAGACAAGCAAACATTTGATCCTCTTTGAAACAGTCCCTATTAATAAAGTTGATGTGCTTGAACAAAACCACAAAGAAAATGAGCTTTATCAATCATTTATTGAACAGAAATAACAAGAAATATTATTCTGTGGAAAAAGTAAATACACCCTTGGCATCAGAAGCTGTTATTGCCCCCTTTAGCAGAAATCATTCTTGTAGGCGTTTTGCATAATTGTCCTTTGGCTTGCTGGAATTTTTGACAACTCTTCCATGCAATATTCCTTCAGTTGCAACATGTCTGAGAGTTTTCTTGCACGTACTGTCCATTTTAACTCCCCCACATTGGAATTCAAATACGGGCTTTGACTAGGCCATTCCATAACCCTCCATTTCTTCTTTCTGAGACATTCCTTGGTGGATTTCCTAGCGTGCTGAGGATCATTATCCTGATCGAAAGGTCCACTTTCGGGTTCAACTTCAAATTTGGACATGACCTCACATCTTCAAGCATTCTTTGATATGATACAGAATTCATAGTTGAATCAATGAATGCAAGCTGTCCAGTCCTTGAGGCAGTGAAGCAACACCAAACCTGAACATTTCCACCAACATTTTTCTGAAGGCCTTGCAGAACTCTTTAAATCTTGGCTTGATGACACCACACACCTCAATACCAAAGGGAACACTAGACTCTAGATATGAGAGGGGTATAAATAAATCAGGTTCCAGCAGCACTCCCTAAGCAGGTTCTAATTACTGGCAGGCTATCTTGAAACACCCGACTCTAATTTTATGGACTTGAAGATGTGATAAATGTAGGGGTGTACTTACTTTTTCCGTGTGACTCATCGTTTTTTTTGTTAATTTAAATTGTGAAAATTACTACAAAATCTCAATTTTATGTATCATTTGAAAGAGTGTATCAACTTTATTAAAAGACACTGTTTCAGTGTTTCAGAGGATCAAATGTTTGCTTGTACAAATATGTCCAAAAAAAAGCCAACAATTTCTATGGGGTGTACTTATTTTTTCACATGACCGTATAAAGCAAGTGTTTATATTAGGGAGACTTACCGCCACTTTGTATGCAGCTTCAATGTAAAACATCAGATTCTGGATCACATCCACTTCATCCTGAGTGTACACAATGTGCAAACCTAAGGGGGCCCAAGTCACAATAGATAATCTAGGCGCAGTATAAACCACTCAGAACTGGATTTATTCAAGCTCTGAGCACAAGTTCAAATCCAACATTATCTTACTAATTTAAACGTGTGAATGTTCTTTAACGAATCAAAGATATTTGATTAAGATTATGTAATAATATGCAATTGAATCATATAATATGTTCTACCTAATCTGAAAACTATATACACTGACAGAAGAATGAATTATGTTTCACCCTTTATAAAATTCTTTCTTACTACAGACTTTGTGTAGTCTGTATTTCAGTCTAAATGTTTTGTCCTAGGGGTCATGACACACCAAGCTAATATCGAAATGCTAGATCTAACAAAGGGCCACTGAAGTAAAAGGCTGCAAATGAAGATACCACAAAGCCCTCACCTCAAAATTGTGCACCATGAGTTAAAGAAAATAATTCCCCATACCAGTAGGATACAGTGTATTTAACTTTGTAATAAAAGAAAACTGGATGACTCCGTATGACCAAAAAAAAAGAGCCTGGAATGCAAATCCACACATAACTACATAACTGTACGCTTCCTCACTGCGTCCTTCCAATATTGTCCTTTCCCTATTTACTGATTTCTCTTCTAGCATTCTTGAACACCAATTCAATATTTTCAGTTTGCACTGATGGGCAGCAAAAAGTACCAATGGAAAACCCATCAACAACAGGCTTATGACCAAACACTGACTTGGTACATTAAGGCTTAAGAATAATCGGGTATGTTTTGGTAAAAATGCAGTTGCCCAGCATACCCGAGGCAGTCATCTGTGCTAGAAAGAGCAGGAAGAGCGAAGTGGCATCCATCTGTAAGTGGCCCCACTCAGTATCACCCACCACTGTGGCACAAGTGTGTGTGTTGTACTTGGCATGGAGGCAATCCATAGTGCTCTTGCTGTACTTGAATTTCTCCACTTTTTCCAGCTGAGGAACGAAAGCAAACATCAGTCACACAGACCCTCTAGATAGCGAAGATGTCAAAAGTGTTCAGCTTTTCTTTAAACAGATGACAGATGTAATTGTGGGATGTTTAAATTATACAGAGGGGAAATTTACATTTTATATGTGAAGCATTTGGCAGATGCCCTAATCCAGAGTGACTTACATTTGTCTCATTTTATAGAACAGATCAGTTGAGGGTTAAGGGCCTTGCTCAAGGGCCCAGCAGTGGCAGCTTGGTGGTACTGGGATTTGAACTCACAACTTTCTGATCTGTAACCCAATTATTTAAATACTGAGCTACTACTGTAAATAGAATGGTATGTGACTGTGGGTATTGCCAGGCTCTTTGGGGACATTGGAGTTTGGTATTATGTAAATAGTTCTTAATGTCAGTGTGTTTCACGCCTTAAAGTGGTAAGCAGAGACAGTGCTGCAATACCTGTCGCATGATACACTGAAGCAGGCCTCTCATAAGCTTCACAACACTCTATAGAGAGAAAAAGAAGGTGAGCATTGGTGTGGGGGAAGGGACATATAAAGTGTACATATAAAGACATAGCCACTCATAAGAGTATACAGTACGGACACATTGGTGTTGTTGAGAAGAGATGCTAAATAATAAGTAAATTTACTCTCTAGATCAGCAATTATCTACCAACTGACTTAAGCTAAATTCCAAAACCTGAAAGACATGAAGAGGCAACACTTGTAGGTCTGGGGAGCATGGTGGTATAATATCATCCTTGTGATAAAACACATCACTATACATGTTTCTTAAATATTGCAGGTAAAGTTTAAACTTTATGCAGTCAGTAGTAACAAGTAGCTGAATGGATAATAAACGCTTTTGCAGTCCAGATGAATATCAGCTGATTTCATCTGCTACAGCCTCAGGAGCATTTTGCTTGCACAGCTGTGTATGAACTTTTGAGCAAATTGTCCTGTTTCTCTGGAAACTTTATGTACTTTTCTGAACTTTGACTACCTTGAAAATTTACGGAACTGCACAGCACAGACCTTTCAGTTCATTTCAGGTTCATCAAGTATCTCACTCAGGTCTGAAAAAGGGTAATTGGGTAATGTATAATGGATCATGTTCTGCGTTCCTGACTGACTTCCTAAATGTGAAATAGATCCCTGAGTAGATCAGTTTAAGAGGGTCAAATCCACTGTCCACTACCTGCTCCAGCTCGTAAGCTTTGGCCTTGTCCTCGTCCCGGTCTGCATTCTTCCTGTAAGCAAGACTTAGAGCCCAAACGGAGATGATGCTGTACACGTTATCCCTGACCCAGGCATCCGGCTGTTCTTCACTCGCAGGAAGAAGACCAGTCACTGGATCCTATACATCAATCATATGGTTGAAGGTGGGTGGAAAAAAAAGAGACATTTTAAAAGGGTATATGCTAGATTTATAACGGGATGCAAAAGATAAATGGACAATTGATTTACATATTTAGAAAGTTGAACTTGCTGTCAAATGTTGTTTATCAACGTTTGACTGTCTAAGGGTTATAAATGAAAAGGACATTGGGTCTCCTTTGAGCGACAAGGAGTGGTCATCTGTTTGTGCAAACATTTTCCCAAAGAATACTTCAATTTCAGCTAATGAACAATTTTTTTTACATTTATTCATAAGACTTATTAACACCAGTTCACCTCAATGTTCCCCCAACACCTCTCAGTTATGTTTCAAATGTAAAGCAACCACTGGTACTGTGACGCAGACATTTTGGGATTGTGAAAAGATTAAGACTTACTGGAAAAGGATTCACAAAATTAAACAAAAGATTACCGGAAAGACTTTTACCATGTCTCCGATTGTATATCTCTTGAATTGTACTGTTGTTGCAAATCTTAATGGTGATGATGAGCATGTATTGAACTTTTGCACTTTTCAGGCTTTAAAAAAAAAAAGTATACTGTTGTCGTGGTCAACTTCCCAGGTACCATCTGTCAAAACGTGCATGAGTCAGGCTGCTACGCTTTGGCTTTTAGAAAAACTTACCCATGATCATCACAGATCTGACATTTTCTGGTGCACATTCTTTAGGCCTTTCTTAAATGAAGACAAATGACTGTTTTATTTCAAGTACTATCCGTCCATTTTCTGTACCGCTTATCCTACACAGATTCGGGTGGTGTCTGGAGCCTATCCCAAGGAACTTGTGGCATGAGACAGGGGACACCCTAGAGGGGGGGTGCAGCCCATCGCAGGGCACAATCGCACATACACTCACACACTATGGACAATTTGAAAATTCCAATCGGCGCATGTCTTTGGCAGGAGTCGAACCCCCAACCCTGGAGGTGCGAAGTGAACGTGCTAAACACTAAGTGAATGTCTTGAGTTCCTGTTACCATTGTTGTGTTATTGAAAATCAAAGAAAAGTTTTGTAATGAAAGCTGCACAGTTTGTTGATCAAAAAAGCATTAAATGACACAGTCATCTAAATATAACGTGGACTCATTTGATTGCGAAAGGGATTCTTATACGTGGTACACAGAAGACTGTACTTGAATGAATCTGAATGCAAAATATAAAGCCTTTTCCTAAAAAAATAAAATAAAATACCTCAACTGAAAAACACATAGTAGACTAATTAAGTAATCACAGCAGAGTGTCTGTGTGTGTGTTTCCAGGAACTCTGCAAGATGATGTGTATGCTATGAATTACTAGGAGGTACACATGGAACAACAACTGCACAAACTTCTAGTTGGGAAAGAATCTGAGTGTAGATACAAATGTATTTATTTTCTTTTTTTAAACCACACCAGCCAGATAGGGCCATCAATCTGTGCTGTAACTGATACTTAGCCAGTGAATGCTAATGCTAAACAAAAAAAGAAAACAGTCCTTACTTTACAAACTAAACACGCTTCGAAGTTAAACTATAGAGCGCCTGATAAACTCACGTGACCCTGATGACAGGTAATAACATTACCCGTTCATTCTGGGACAAATATCCAGCTAAACACGCGTGGGTACACGTGTGTGTTGTGTGTGTGTGTGTGTACACATGTGTGTGTGTGTGTGTGTGTGTGTGTGTATGTATATGTATGTACATATATGTGTGTGTGTGTGTGTGTGTGTGTGTGTATGTGTATGTACACATATGTGTGTGTGTGTGTATGTGTATGTACATATGTGTGTGTGTGTGTGTGTGTATGTGTATGTACACATGTGTGTGTGTACGTGTGTATGTATATGTATGTACACATATGTGTGTGTGTGTGTGTGTGTGTGTGTGTGTATATGTATGTACACATGTGTGTGTGTGTGTGTGTGTATGTACACATGTGTGTGTGTGTGTACGTGTGTACAGATGTGTGTGTACGTGTGTGTGTGTGTGTGTGTGTGTGTGTGTGTGTGTGTGTGTGTGTGTGTGTGTGTGGAAAAACGTGATATAAACGGTACACACGGTCATAACTTAATTCCGGTCGCTTCCCTGTATGTACTCACTTGGTGCCGAAGGATAGTTTGTTGGATTATCCGAGCATAGTTGTCGAGTTTGACTCCAGAATTACTGCGACTCCTCATTTTCGGTTCACCTTCTTCAGTCCCCGAGTTTTACCGACATCCTTACAAAGTTTACAAAGCTGCAGTGGCGTTCAGCTGAACTTCTCCGAAATCTACAGGACTTACAGTCAGCTCCAGCCTCCAGCGCAGCCAGATATACTGCACTACAAACATTTACATGCACCGGTCACTGTCTTTACTGCGCGAGACCATCCGCTGCACTACAAAGTAACTGAAAGGAGCGGAAACAAACAAACACGCAACGCTAGGTATGGTCAAATAAAGGCCGGAAGTGTGAAATGAAAGGCTAAAATCAGCCCTAAACCGATATATTGGACTTGTGAATCAAATAAGCAGGTTTGTGTTGTTGTAGCTAGTTTTTAAGAGGAAAAGCGCATGAGGTGTGCACGAGCACACACACACACAGGTCCATAAACCAAAACAAGAGCGCCAACTACCGGCTGAACACGAGAAAACGAACATAAAAGGGAAGAGACTACATTTAGTCTGTGTGGTGCGGAACAGCCTGAGAACAAGGCAATCTTTAGACTAGTGCCTTTGTAGTACTTGTTTGTCTTTTATCTTTTATACAGTCACTGAGAACTGTCCAAGCCTACTACCAAACAGTATGTTAACAAATTTGTGGTGAGCTGTTGCTTAAGGTTCCTTAAAAGATTGTCTGGTCAGTCCACTAACCTAGACTATAACAAGATCTAGCATAGAGATCAATGCATGTAGACGGTATCATTTACAGCATTTGGCAGACACCCTTATCCAGAGCAACTTACATTTATACAACTGAGTATTAAGGGCCTTACTCAAGGGCCCAATAGTGGTAGCTTGGCAGTGCCAGGGCTTGAACTCCTGACCTTCTGATTAGTAATCCAGAGCCTTTAACCACTGAGCCACTACGTTTTCAATATGTCAGGCCCTCTGGTCTCCACTTGGTTGCAGCACACACCGTGACATTGTGAACAAACCGTTCAGCAGAGTTAGATAGAGGCGCTCCACTGAGGTAAACTTCTCCACTGAGTCCACTGTCAAACACTGTTCTTCTGTTATCTGTTCAAAGTAACACAGTCCCTTCGATTGTTATTTCTCAGACCAAAATATTCAAATATTAAACATTCTTTACTGGCCTTATAAAATATGCATATAATCTTCAAAAGCAACAGCAACTATAGCTCCTGGGACGTGTATTTAATAGGCCCTGCCATAAGAAAATGGAATATACACTCACTGAGCACTTTATTAGGAACATGGTACTAATAATGTGTATGGCCTGCCTTTGCTGCTCAATTCTTGGTGGCATGGTTTGCATAAGATGTTGAAAACATTCATTTGAGATTCTGGTCCATGCTGACATGATTGCATCATGCAATTCCTGAAAATTTTTCAAGCGCACTTTCATACTGCAAATCTCCCATTCTACTACATCCCAAAGGTCTTCTATTGAATTCAGATCCGGTGACTGGGAACTCCACTGAAGAACACTGAACATTTTGAGACGATTTTTACTTTGTGACATGGTAAATTACCATGCTGGAAATAACCATTAAATTGTGACCATTAAGGTATGAACATAGTCAGCAACAATACTCAAAAAGGCAGTAGCATTCAGCGATGATTGATTGGTATTAAAGGGTCCAAAGTAAGCCAAGAAAACATTTCCCACGTCATCATACCACAGCCAACAGCCTGGACACAAGGCAGGTTGGGATCATGTATTCATGCTGTTGGCACCATATTCTACTGTTGGAGATTCTCCACTGACCCCTCTTATCAACATTCTTATTCTGTCCACAGACATGCTGCTCACTGGCTGTTTTTTTTATTACACTATTCTGAGTAAACTCTAGAGACTGTTGTCCGTGAAAATCCCAGGCGATCAGCAGTTATAGAAATACTCAAAAGAGCCTCTCTGGCACCAACAATTATGTCACAGTCAAAATCACTGAGATCACATTTTTACGCATTCTGATGGTTGAACATTACCCAGAAGCCACATGCCCATATATGCATGATTTTATGCGCTGTACTTCTTCGACACAATTTTATGTGATTTCATCACTGAATAATGTGCAGTAAAATCGGAAATGTCTTGTCCACTTTGCAGACTGTTAAGTAACTCTTATCCTTTTTAATTATAAGGTCCTTGAAGACAGAACAATTATTGCTATTTGTGGTCAAAAGTGAAAACAATAAATCCTTCACTTTGAAGGTCATAAAGATACACATAAGTTGACTCATTTGAACACATTTTGACCCTGGACTTATCGGAGTTGTCCTCATCAAGTGATCAACACAAATTCTTTCTGCATGGTACAACCAGATAAAACCGATATTTAGCAGATTGACTGTCTGCTGGTCGACGTGCCGTTCTCATGGTCATAATACTTAAGATGCCTGCATCACTAGAATTGAATCGCATGATTTTTATGATTAATCTTGAAGTATTCTGTTATTTGTCATACATACAGTATTCCTATTAAAAAGACATTGTGAATCATTGTGTGAGTGGTACACTAATATATAATTTTATCATAAAAGCATAACAAGCATGAACTGCTAATAACAAGAATAAAAATGTCACACGCTTTGTTCTACATATCTGTATTAGCTCTTAAAAAATAGAAACATATTATGCACTGCTTTTGACCTTCATGCATTTCACACAAATCCTCAGACAAATTAATCTAAACTGTGACTATGCGTATTATTCTAAAATGTACTTTTTCAGTAACAGAACAATGATAACAGTTCCTTTATTAATATTACAGACAAGAGTAAAGTGGTACAAGTCTAAATAGTACTGTAAATGCAGAGTAAAGAACAAATGCATTTCTGAATGTCCTTTGGAGATGTACAGTGCCTCCGGAAAGTATTCACAGCGCATCACTTTTCCCACATTTTGTTATGTTAGAGCCTTATTCCAAAATGGATTAAATTAATTATTTTCTTCAAAATTCTACAAACAATACCCCATAATGACAACATGAAAGAAGTTTGTTTGAAATCTTTGCAAATTTATTAAAAAATAAAAAACAAAAAAAGCACATGTACATAGGTATTCACAGCCTTTGCTTAATACTTTGTTAAAGCACCTTTGGCACCAATTACAGCCTCAAGTCTTTTTGTGAATGATGATACAAGCTTGCCACACATATTTTTGGGCAGTTTCTCACATTCTTTTTTTGCAGGACCTCTCAAGCTCCATCAGGTTGGATGGGGAGCGTCGATGCACAGCCATTTTCGGATCTCTCCAGAAATGTTCAATCAGGTTCAAGTCTGGGTTCTGGCTGGGCCACTTAAGGCCATTCACAGAGTTGTCCCACTCATTTGTTATATTGGCTGTGTGCTTGGGGTCTTTGTCCTGTTGGAAGATGAACCTTCGATCCAGTCTGAGGTCCAGAGCACTCTGGAGCAGGTTTTCATCAAGGATGTCTCTGTACATTTTTGCATTCATCTTTCCCTTGATCCTGACTAGTCTCCCAGTTCCTGCCGCTGAAAAACATCACCACAGCATGATGCTTCCACCACCATGCTTCACTGTAGGGGTGGTATTGGCCAGGTGATGAGTGGTGCCTGGTTTCCTCCAGACATGATACTTGCCATTCAGGCCAAAGAGTTCAATCTTTGGTCTGAGAGTCCTGCAGGTGCCTTTTGGCAAACTCCAGGTGGGCGGTCACATGCCTTTTACTGAGGAGTGGCTTCCATCTGGCCACTCTACCATACAGGCCTGACTGGTGGAGTGCTGCAGAGATGGTTGCTTTTCTGGAAGGTTCTTCTCTCTCCACAGAGACACACTGGAGCTCTGTCAGAGTGATCATCTGGTTTTTGGTCACCTGCCTGACGAAAGCCCTTCTCCTTCGATCGCTCAGTGTGTCCGAGCGGCCAGCTCTAGAAAGAGTCCTGCTGGTACCAAACTTCTTTCATTTATGGATGATGGAGGCCACTGTGCTAATTGGGACCTTCAATGGTGCAGAAATGTTTCTGTACCCTTCCCGAGATCTGTGCCTCGATACAATCCTGTCTTGGAGGTCTACAGACAGTTCCTTGGACTTCATGGTTTGGTTTCTGCTCTGACATGCATTGTTAACTGTGGGACCTTATATAGACAGGTGTCATGTCCAATCAACTGAATTTACCACAGGTGGACTCAAGGAAACATCTCAAGGATGATCAGTGGAAACAGGATGCACCTGAGCTCAGTTTTGAGTGTCAGGGAAAAGGCTGTGAATACTTAGGTACGTGCTTTTTTTATTATTTTTAAAAAAAATAAATTTGCAAAGATTTCAAACAAACTTCTTTCATGTCATCATTATGGGGTATTGTTTGTAGAATTTTGAGGAAAATAATGAATTTAATCCATTTAGGAATAAGGCTGCAACATAAAATGTGGGAAAAAGTATAGCGCTGTGAATACTTTCTGGATGCACTGTACATGTTTCTTAGTCAGAACATATGCTTTATGTCTCATTCATTTCTCTGTGCTGACCTTTAACAAATCAGTAAGGATAGTGGTATTCACTACTTTTGCTCAGGTTCTACCTGAACATAGACCATATGAGAACGTGTAATTTTTTTTTTTATATATATATATATATATATATATATATATATAAAATAATTGTATGTCAGACCAATGTCAGATTTTTGAATATCAGCTTCAATATTAAAATGCTCCATTTAATCCAATAATATTTCGTCATTGTTGAAAATATGCAATGCTTTTAAAAAGCTTATTTATACCAAGATCTCATTTTAAAAGCCTCATATTGGTTTTAAAACACATTTCACTTACATGTTTGATCGAACAGATTTTATTATTGTTAATTGTTTCATTCAGACATCAAATGTAGCATACAAAAAAGCAACTAAACACATTCAGAAATGATGTCAATACACATCTAAGGTAATAGTTTCAGCTAACATTTTCTCAGTCACTCAAAAGCATACACTGAAGCATACAAAATAATCAAATATAATAAATAGATTATCTAGCAGAAGAATCTTGAATATTCTAACAGTGTTATGGGAGATGTATGACAAATGTCAGGTCTGTATCAAAAATAAAAAGGAAGAAAATGTTTTCCAAATAAAAAAAATAAAAAATAAAAGCACAAAAGGTTTAGCAGATAAGGAAATAGAAGTAATCTGTGCAACTGCAATAATAGTATCTTCATTTATTCAAATAAGGCCTTTAATCTTTGCACTGTTAATCACACTTTCTCTCGCTTTCTGCTAACATATCTGTAGTTCAGGGACACTCAGGTTGAAAGTCTGTGTGGACTGTACGTGTGACCTGCTGCCAGCTTTACTTGTGCAGTATCCAGACATTACATGATACCAAGGGTTGGCTCAATATATATTCAGATAACCAGCTCTAGCTAGATTTTAATCCATCACACCATCACTAGCACCACCCAAAATTTTATATATGCACAGTATATGATAAAATGGAATATTAAATATTATTATTATAATACTATAGTATACAGGTAGTGTATTATACTGCAGGTTATGAGGTTTATGTTGTTAAACTGGAGAAAAAAAATGTTTACTCGAATTATGAATTCATGCATATATGAACTTGTATGAAAACTATTTCACCCTACCCTCCATCAAGAGTAAATCAACTTTACTCTTGCCAAATTTCCGACATTAAATTGCACATTACTTTTTCCTCCAACCAACAAGTAAATCCTTTTTTATTCTATCAAATGCAAGGTTCCGGGCAGTCTGAGGCATTTGGGCTGGAGAAGAAGTAAGCCTTTCCACTCTTAGGAAATTATAGGTTGGCTAAAGGAGCAGTGTCCTTTCCTGTAAGCATAATAATTAACATGTGTTTTATAAAGTGAATAGCTCTACATTATACACAATACATCAATCAGCAGTTAATATCTTGAAATATGATTACCTGCATATTCCCGTGGAACACTCATAGTTATTCTGACAGTATGCCCCATGGGGTTTAGTACCCATGATTCTCCAAAGGGGTGTCATACGGGCCATTCTCCTGAGTGACCTCTGAACTCCTTGCAAGGAGTCTAAGGCGGCCTCAATCTCTGGAACAGGACTAGAAACTACCTAAAGCAGCACCATGTTAAATACTGTATAATAAATCATTTAAAATCTCAAATATCAATCTGTGCATAGCAGCAAAATTTTTTATTAAAATAAAAGGTTCAATGCATAGAACAGGTATTATTAACTATAAAATGTTAAACAGCTTGTAACTCATTCAAGTCTGCTCACATAGGAAAATTTTATTTATATATGTATATACACATACACACACGCAGAGATATACAAGTACCTGTTGGGCGAGTACCAGAAGTACCAGGCACCAGGCTGCAGCAGCTTTTCTGCTGAAATGACGTTCCTCTTTCATGCTGTGAAAATGGGTTTTAGCACAACTTTCTCCAAACTCTATCTGTAACCTCAAGCAACAGTGGCTATTGTCACTATCTCCAGTCTCATATACTTTAGTCACTACAGAGACTCCCAGTCTGCCAGTCTTCACCTCAGTCTCCCTTTGCTTCCCTCCCAATCATTCTCTGCCTTTTTGTACCCAGTTGTGACATCACATGTTTGCTTAATATTTGTGACGGGGGGATAAGCAGTCCTCTGGGTGGCTGGGTGAAAATACAGTCAGGTTATGGAAAGTGGGAAATTGAGAAAAAAAAAAAACCTGCAAGGAAGGACAACATAAATCATCTCAGGCTTATCATCAGGTCAGTAGTCAAACAACCAGACAAGAGAATGTTACTGATAAATATAAGTGATAACCATTTTATATCATTCCTCTCGTTCACTAGGTCATACTGTCTTCTTTCAAATGGGGAGTTGGGAATAGCCTCAAGTGGTTCTAGACCGTTGGTGGGCTATGGACTAATTTGGTTTATACTTTAATCAAACTAGAAAACAATTATTACATTTGTGTTTTTTCCTCAACTCAGAAGATATTAGGATATGAGGTCTGGGTACCATTACATATGATCAGTAATAAAACTTTCTACCAAAAAAAAAACCCAAAACAAATTTACTCTCCACAGTCCGATGAAAGCACAGTCATTGCAAATAATGCAAACAAGCCCTTTGGAAGGCCCCAGGATTAGATGGATATCCTCTAATGTTCTATAATAAATTTAAATTATCTTCACTTCTCACGACTGTGCTTCATGAAAAGCATAAACACTATTATTCCAGAATCCTACAACACAGCTCCCCTCAGCATGCTTTTAAAAAGCAGCCAGATTTCACCCAAGTGCTCCTCTTCTTATGGGCCAAGACAGGCCAAGTCTGGGTGGTTTTTTAGCATGGTTAATACAGATCCAACAGGATTTCTTAGGTCAAGATATAGAGGCTGTGTAGGTTGTACTATTAATATTACAGATCTTCTCAATAGAAACACAAACCCGGCAGTGACTGTCACTCTCAATGCTGAAACAGCTTTTGATAAGTTAACTGGAAATTCTTATTCAATTACTTTGACATCCAACTCCCTCATTAATACAAATAATTCATCCAGAAATCTCAGTTTCTGTTGACTATTAAATCCAGATTAAAACATGGAATGTTTATTACATCTCCCTTTATGCAGATGATGTTCCCTTATATTTATCTAGTACAGAGACCGCTCATAAATCTGTTCTCAATCAGATATCTGAATACAGAAAAGTGTCCGATTACGCAATTAATCTTAGCAAATAGTTGGCCTTGCCCTTTAATATCCCTCAATGTGTTGACTCAGAGCCATGCCCCCCTTTCAAATATGCGAGGCAGGGTTCAAATATCTTTGTATATTACCCACACAATTTAGATAATTTTTTACCAATTAAGTAAGTACCCGTTATTTGCTAATTATCTACCACATATGAGCTCAATATTTGGTCCTATGTTCCACACAAATTAAACAAATTCTGAGTTTAGTCCTCATTTTGTAAACCATGCATATTAATGCATACCTCCCACTTGAGAATAACCTCAGGATCTAAAAGACAAATGTTGTATACAACATGCTTTTGACATGCAATGAGATCAACCAGTAAGTTAAGAACCACTGGCTTTCAAAAATGGTTGATACAAGAAAGATGAAATTCTCCAGGTTTGCATATTCAGGCAATAACATTATTCCCAAAGTTCACCTTTTTATTAATGTCCAGTTGCAGAATTTAATTTTCAATTACTTCTACATGCCTGCCTAAGATTTTTTCTGTTAAATCTCATGCCCAAAATGTAATCCCAATCAAAGTTTAAGCAGTACTCAGTAATTCAGAAAAAACAGTAATTCAGGCTTCAGACTGTTCATACATTTGTTAATTTTAATAAAACTAATCTATATCCTGATATTATTATTTATCTATATCCTGAACCATGACCCTGACTTTAAATTATGATCAAGTATATTTTTGAGAAGTTATTTGGGGGGGAAAAAAGAAGAGGAAAATGTATTATACAGTTAAGATCATCTGCAGAAATCATGACAACTCTCCCATGTTGTCCCACTGGAAAAACTGACTAACTAAAAACAACAACAAAAACCCTTCTCTGTGTGGTACGTGTTTTTAAAAAAATAAAATAAAAAAATAAAAAAATAAAAAAAGAACTACCTCCAATTCAAATACATTAATTCATAGACAAACATGTCTGTAACTTCCATTTGTACTGCAGCCTACTTTATTTTTCACTGTGCAGTGATTATAATTATATAAGAAACATATTTCTTTGTTATTGTAAATATAAATTTTGGACATTAAACTAATATATCCAAAGTTCTGATAAGGATGAAGGCAATAAATACATGTTGCACAGTGAAAATAAAATACCTGAAAAGGAAACATCGCTGGGTTGTTTTGCAGAGCCAAAGCCATACCTCACTATACAAAGTTTTACCACTCGTTCACTCATTTTCAGTCACTGCTTCATCTTATTCGGCCAATCCACTTACTAGCATGTTTTTCGGAAGTGGGGAAACCGAAGAACCCAGAGAAAAACAAACATGGTGAGAACATGCACAGAAACTCTGCACAGACAGGAACCAGAGTTCAGGATCAAACCCAAAACCCTGGAGCCTAGAGCTGTGAGGCAGCAATGCTACCCACTGTGCACCGTGCCATTCTACGTATACTCCTAATTATTTTTAAATTAGTTGTTCTTAGTTTACACTGAAGAATACCTCAGAAGAACACAGATTAGTACACTCGCCATAAAATCTTTGTTTGCTATAATTTTATTGAAAGTAATCTCCCAGCAGTCAGTGAGGATAAGCATACTTTCTCCAATACTTTCAATTACTGTGACTTTGTCACTTTCCCTTTTTCCACTACAGGCTCTCTGCAGTTAAAGACTTATTGATTGACAACAGCTGATGACCCAGAGGTCAACAATGATTGTGTTTAGAACAATCTAAACTATCCAAGGATAAATTCTAAGCGACTCTTGTAAGAAAAGCTACAAACACTCCAACATACTCATCCCCAACACAAGCAATACAGTAGCTGGCTCTTCTTTCTCTTTACGGATGTGAAGTAACCATGCAAAAACAATGATGTAAAAACTGAAGTTTCCCGCGAATCTGACCCGGCAGCTCAAATTATAAAATCAGTTTAAGCTTACAGTTGCGAATCAGGGTAAGTTAAGGAAACAGTTTTGAACACTTTATGTACTTGTGCACTAATTGCTTTTTGTTTTTTTTTAACCCCTCAAAAATGACATGCTGCAGCTTTAATAAAAAATTTATTCTGAGCTTTTTGTACTCTGCCAACACTAAATCACAGTAATTATTGCAAGGTGTACATTGTTTTTTTATATATATATATATATATATATATATATATATAAATAAAAACACACATACACACACAGTAAAATTGTATCTAGTAGACCGATAGGTTACTTGTCAAATAGAGTAACATACTTCTGATACCTGAATGAACTTTGACTTTTTATCCATCAGTTTCTCTACTGTAGTCCCCTAATGATAAGTTATCATATTAGATTTAGATTAGATTTTGTGGCTAAACAAGTTATAAATGTTTGTATAAGGAAAAGCATATGAGCCAAAGTGTGTGCCCCACGAAGAAACCCCAAAAGGTCATATGTTCTAGTGACGGCCCTGGGAGCGCTGCAGAGTAGTGCAAGACTGTGTTGGTTTTACATGAGGTATTTTTGCAGTAGAGCACTGAGCTAAAACTCCGCAAAGCATCACTTGTAGAAAGAATTTTAATGGCCATCTAATGGACTCCGACTAAAAGTCAAAGCAATTACACTGTTAAAATGTCAAACCTCTGTGCTGGATGCTAAATCTAAAACATGTAGACAATCTCATTGTGCATAAATGACCACAAAGTATACAGCAGAATTGACTATGAAAGGCTCCTTGACTCGTTGTCCTAAACCTTAAAGACATACCTTACAGTGTGCAGTCATAATTTAAAAAATTGGACCAGACAAAGAGTAAAATGATGGAAACAGGGGAGTTTAATTTGCTGTAACCCATAACAAAGGTTAGAAGTGACTCATGTTTTCTGGATATGATGTTCTATGCTTCATTATCAAACCAGAACTCAAAAACAATTCCTCATGATTTCACAAGTGTGCGTATTTGTTTTAAACATGTCTGGCATATTTTCAGTAGTATCTCTTGGTCCTGTGGCTAAGGTCATGCTTATTTTGATTTATGATGGATAGCTACATGTTGTGCAAAATTCTTAGCATATCAAGAATGACTCATAATTACACTCTCTGCAATGATGAAAACATGTAAAAATGCACGTGCTAAAAAGCTGTAATAATACCAGCACAAAACGGAGGATGTATGATATGCAATGGATTTATATAGACAGCAACTTTAGACTGAAATGGGTGGCACCAGAGGGAATCTAATAATGAGGATTCTCAGAATTTTGCGTAATAAATGTCTGTAAACTTGTAAACTGTACTATGACCTCAGAAGCCTGACAGTCATACCTAGAATACACTTTGTCCATAAATGAAGTGATGTGAAGTCGATGCATAACACAGGACAGGCAGACCAGTTGAAACACACACACACAGCTGATTTCTCCTGTTTTTGTGTACATCTCATACTAAATTGTTTCAGGAATTAAACCTAAGGTAAAACAAATGATTGTTGTTTTTCAATGATAATGTTATTTATTGAAACTAAAAGGTTATCTAATACCAACTGGGCCTGTGTGAAAATGTATTTGCCACCATAGTTACTAATACCCCAATAGAACTAATATCTATTAAACTGAGTTCATAATGGCGTTCAGCTGGACCAACACAACCAGGCCTGATTACGGCAAACCTGTTCAATCAAATCAAAACTTAAATAGAACTTTTACAACAGCATGAATTTGGTTAAAAGGTCTTACCCAGAATCACACCATGGTAACATTAAAATAAGTTCCAGAAATGGTGGTGATTGAAATACATCAGTCTGGGAAGGGTTACAAAGCTATTTCAAAAGCTCTGGGACTCCCAAAAAACTACAACCAGGTGTGAGTGAGTGCCCTGTTTTATTTAAAAAGAACTGGGATTTATCAAAGTCTGATCTTCACAACACATGACTTTTGAGTTGTATCATGGAATGAACAAAGGATATTTCTGAGGAAATCAGAGGAAGGGAGAGAGAAAAAAAGGTTGCTGATCATCAGAAAAAAAAATGACAAAGCCATCTCTAAAGTGTTTGGAGTCCAATCAACAGTCAGGCAGCTTTTGTACAAATGAAGGAAATTCAAGACCAACAAAGATCACTCCAAGATCAAGATGTGTAATAGTCCATGAAGTCACAAAAGGTAACATCTAAGAAACTAAAGGCATCTCTTACATTGGCTAATGTTCATGAGTCCACCATCAGGAAAACACTGAAAAACAAAAGGTGTGTATGGCAGGGAGAAAGCCACTGCTCCACAAAAAGAACATTGCTGCCCGTTTGCAGTTTGCTAAAGATCATGTGGACAAGCCAGAAGGCTATTGGAAAAGTGTTTTATAGATTGATGAAACCAAAAGAGAATTTTTGGAGAAAGGAAAATGCTGCTTTCCAGCATAAGAACCTTATTTCTATGAAACATGATAGCATCATGGTATGGGCCAGTCTTGCGGCATCTGGGGCTGGACGGCTTGCGATCATTGATGTGGCAATGAATACTGAATAATACCAGCAGATTCTACAGGAAAACGTCAGGATCGGTCCATGAACTGAATCTCAAGAATAAGTGGGTCATGAAGCAAGACAACAACCCTAAACACACCAGTCATTCTACCAAAGAATAGTTAAAGAGGAATAAAGTTAATGTTTTGAAATGGCCATGTCAAAGCCCAGACCTTAATTCAATAGAAATGTTGCAGAAATCCAGCAACATCCCAGAGTTGAAGCTGTTCTATACTGAGGAATGGGCTAAACTTCCAAGCTGATTTGCAGGACTGAGCAACAGTTAATGGAAACTTTTAGTTGCAGTTATTGCTGCACAACCATGTCACACCAGATACTGAACGATACAGTGCCCTCCACAAATACGGGCACCCTTGGTAAATTTGAGTAAAGAAGGCGGTGAAAGTGTGTGTTTAATCTTTTCATCAAATAGTTCATAAAAACTCTCTGCTCTCATGGACATCAAATAACTGCAAACAAAATGCAAATGTCTTGGTGGAAGAGCGGTGAAAGATCTCACAGCAAGAACTGACAAATCTGGTGCAGTCCATGAGGATGAGATGCGCTGTAGTACTTAAAGCAGCTGGAGGCCACCACATACTGACCGTTGCTTTTGATATTGACCCCTGTCCCCGTCCCCCCCGTTCAGGGACTCATTATTCCTTTTCTGTTCATCAAATGTCTGTAAAACTTGTTCAGTTGTCTGTTGAATATTGTTATGGTAATACAGATATTTACAAGTGAGAGCCTTTTTTTTTTGCTTTTGCTGAATTTAGATACTTTATATGTAGCACAACCTTTATATTTTCTATCTATCTATCTATCTATCTATCTTTCGCCATAGGGCCACAAAATTCTGGCACCATTGTGAGAATCTTGGCAAGGACTCATCAGATTGCAGAAAGAAAAAAAGAAAAAAGTACACTGTCCCAACAGGAACTAGAACAGCTGCCAAAGAGGAGAAAAGATCTGTCCTGGACCAGACTGATTTCAGAGAAAATGATTTAAATGTTGATTCAGGGAAACAAATGATTTACCTGCTGCTGCCTGGACAACAGCAAGCAAATACATGAGATGTTAAATTGGAATATTGTTATAGCTATTGACCGGAAGCTAGTGGTAGCTTGTAATTTATTCTTAAAACAAGTCTCTAAAATAATAAACCTTGTGGCCAAATGTGTTGCTCTTATAAAAAGATAGATTATAATAAATACAGAACCTAATGATATTCCATCTTTTCCATAGTTCAATCTTTAAGCATTCAGCATAATGCTTGGTTGGTTTATGCATGCTGAAACAGAAATGAGTCAGAAATACAAACCAGGACAGATTCTCTACTTTCAGTGGTACAAGGTAAGGAAAAAAATATATATATATATATATATTTATTTATTTATTTTTTAATCTGGTTGTACTGTATTGTACATATAATGTAAAGGCCAACATGCTGGTGGAACTGAAACTAATACAGCAAATTTCATGAAAATTGTCACAAATTAACAAATAATACTATTAAACATGGAATGAGGGACATATTGAGCTATTGGGACACTGCAGTTGGCATATTAACAAATAATCAGTTATATAGACATACCTCACTACTGTAGATAAACAACAAGTCTTTTCCTGGGCTGATGCATCAGACAGTGGATGTACACCTGCACCACATGGATTGGCAAACTCACAAGGAATGATGTTGACAACCTCACTGTCCAATGTAGATCACACACACACACGCACACAGGTGCTTTGAGCCAGAAAATCTATAGCTGTATGCTTTTCAGGCAATGCTGCTGTTAACATGGGTGACATGTCTGTTGTTACCCAGATGAGGATGGGTTCCCTTCTGAGTCAGGTTCCTCTCAAGGTTTCTTCCTTTAAACATCTTAGGGAGTTTTTTCTTGCCACCATCGCCACTCAGTGACTTGCTCAGTTGGGATAAATTCACACCTTTAATATCTGTATAACGAGTTTATATTTCTGTAAAGCTGCTTTGAGACAATGTCTGTTGTAAAAAGCACTATAGAAATAAAATTGAATCGACACTGTAGCACATCAGACAGACTATACAAGCTGTGTTGTTCCACATGTTAATGATGGGTGTTTTGTGTTTGATACCAATCAGATCATACTGACTGATCTGTTGTCTCAAATGCATGGTTCACAGTGGCACAGCAGAGCCTGGCCCCTGGAAGCAACTCCTGCATACTTGCACGTACACAGTGGATTAGACATATGAATGTGTGTGCTCCATTTATACATTTGCTACATGCAAGCAAGTGGAACGTTTCACTGTGGTGTGAAATCTCTCTTGCTGTTAAAGTTTGTGCCAAATGCACCAATGGAAAATGGGAATATAAAGTGCTTTTCACTTCAGACAGCTTTTCCAGGGGTCATTACTATAGCCGGACAAGTGAGACAGATGAATTGCATGCATTCTGCATTGTACACTGTATGCAATGTCTGCATTCAAGACTGGTGTACAAGTATGCTGTATAGCCAAACTCTGCCAGTAGTGTTAACACAGCAGCATATTAATAAATACATACATTTATATCTGCTTCTAAGAAAAAGAATCCTTTGTCACATATACATTACAACACTGTGAAATACTTTTGCGCATATCCGAGCTTGTTAGGAAGCAGGGGTCAGAGTGCAGGGTCAGCCATGGTAGAGAACACCTGGATATGAAATGGTAAAGATAAGATTAAGGGCCCTGCTCAAGGGCCCAACAGTGGCAGCTTGGCAGTCCTGGGGCTTGACCCACTGACCTTCTGGAAAGTAACCCAGAGCCATAACCGTTGAGCCACCACTGGCCAGTCCAGTGCAGAGGATAAGGTGCCAAGACCAGCACTGTATCTGGAAGTGACTGCCACCTGACAGACCACAGTGGCCAGCCATTTTATATGCTTTATGGTTCCTGAAAAAGGTACTCAGTTATTTAAAGACAAGTTAGTGCAATGGGTAAAGAAACAGATTATACAGGCCTGGATAAATAAAGCTACCTTTAAAAAGCACAATTATTACTGTTAAAAGCTGGAAATTATGACATGATTTAACTTTAATTGAAAAATGAAAGACTTTTTTTTTTTTTTTTACAAAATATGCTCTTTATTTAATCTCAACATTAACATTTCTAAAACAATCATTTCATTTCATGATTAATCTCTTCAATCTCTAAGAAACATGTCTATGAAATTCTCTCCTCCATAAACCATATGCACATATTTCACACAGATAAAGAACACTCAAGAAAAATGTCCCCTTTCCTTGTGTGCAAAATGCATCCTTTCCAAAAGAGGGCACAATAGCAGCATCTCAAACAGCAGCAGTAGCCATCTTATGTCCAACCAACCAAACATACAGACAGACACACATACAGGTTGAGCTAAGAAGACACCACAAAACTTCTCTTTATGGACCTTTTCTCTTTTTTTTCAAAAAAATCTTTTTTCCCCCCCTTTTTCTTTTTTTGAACGAACATTAACAGTTATATTAGGTGCAAACATGTAATATGAAAGTCCAATAAGGAAAAAAAACAACCTCTTTTTTTTCCCCTTTCCCCCTCAATCATCATAACGAACACATGAATATGGCACACAGACAAATGAACACAGAAAAAGAAGGATGAATTTAAGTTTAAAAAGAAAAAAAAAGGAAAAAGAAAAAAAAAACTATCTGCATCAGGCAATAATTCATTCAGACACCAGTAGCATACCTTCACAAAGAATCAGTAGATGGCAGCAGCTGGTCAAAAGTGATGGCAGAATCGCTACAAGTCCATTTTATTCAGTTCTTTAACATCCAGTTGAATTTTAAACTCATTCATCTACAGGTGCAGGATTCTGCAATCATGTCCTCATATTCTTTATAGACAATGCTGCCGTTCTTTTCCATCATCAGCACGCTGATAGGTTTGTATTTGTAAGGCACACAGGATGGCAGTGGGATGTCAGCAACTCCGAGCTCACTGATGACGGTCTGGACAATGGCATGGTTGGGTGAATTGTAGCCATAGTGCAGGATGCGTGGACAGTCACCCATGCAGTAGCGAGGGTTGTACATAGGGGGCGCAATGATCCAGTGGTCCCAGCCGAGGTCACGGAAGGTCACACGGTACGAGTGGAGCTTGCACTGGTTCTTGCCCACACTGTTTTTTGCCCGCTTGTAATTGGGAATGTCAGAACCGATGCTGCCAGGTTCTTTGGACCGGCGTGACCTTGAGCCAGTGTGAGAAGTGGCTTTGACATAATTTGCCCATTCCATAGGATGTCCTTCTTCTTCTTCCAAGAAGAGAAGTAATGCAGGGGCTCTCAAGTGATTTTGTGGTGGAAAGTGTCTCTTGTGTGTCCCGTATCTTATGACAGAATGAACCGGGCTAGATTCCCAACACTTGTACTGAACATAGAGGACAAACAGGCTCCCTTTCAACAGAGACACATGGGATGTGACATCTGATTCAGTCCACATGCTTTGAGGACCCAGAATGACAACATCAGTATCATTAGCATGCTGTGAGGAGGAGATTCTGGCCTCACACATAAACGGAGGGTATGATGCCACAGGTGATCTCAAGTGAACAAAAGATGCCCTGTTTAGTTTGCTTAATGGGAGGTTTTCCAGTTCATATTGCACAGTGTATGTATACAGCAGGTCTGGCCAGGGCAGGGTTTGAGCCAGAAAAGAAGGAGAAAGAGAATCATTTTCTGGGAAGCAATCAGATTTGGTCACTTAATTAAAACACAATCCTAGCAATATTAAGACAGCTAACAGCTGATCATATTCTCAAAAAAAAACCACACAGATGGCTTATAAACTCACTGCATTATCTGAGAACGTATGCATTAACTATAGTTTAGAGATAGAGTATGATATAAATCAAGACTTCCAGTCACAGCAGCACATTATGAAGTCAAATGTATGAGGGAGTGAGGGAGGAAAAAAAAAAAAAAGGGGGGAGGAAAGAAAGGGAAAAAAAAGAAAGGGGGGGAAAAAAAAATGAAAGAAAGAAGGGACAGAATGGGTGAGGGAAGGAATGGGTGAAAGAAAGAAGGGACATAATGAATGAGGGACAGAACGGGTGAATGAATGAGGGACAGAACGGATGAATGAATGAGGGACAGAACGGATGAATGAATGAGGGACAGAACGGATGAATGAATGAGGGACAGAACGGATGAATGAATGAGGGACAGAACGGATGAGGGAAGTAAACACAGTTTTACCATTAGGTGAGGAATGGAAGCGCTTGCCGGTGACGGACGCACGAATCAACCTAACGGTGTTGGACCCAAACAGGTTGCGTTGTTTCGGCCTGCCATCTACATTGGCCGCTTTCCTATACAGACTCCACATGAACTGCAGACTTTGGTCCTCCGTTTGTTTTTTAGAAAACGCGTTACTGCTGGGGCTTCTCTGTTTCGGGTGGCTTTTTCGGCGACTCTGCTCTGTCGCCAACACCCCGAGGTGTGACGGGGGAAAGGCCATTTTATCGGCCGCGCACGTGAACGCCGGCAACAACAAAAAGAAACACGACAGTACACAAAATCTGAGGAAGCCGTGACTGCCGGCGGCCTTCATCTTTGTCTTCTGGCACGGATGAGTACAACTGGCGAGGCTACCATTGTCAAAAATAGTCACCTGACTGCTGTTCGGCGAATCTTTTTGCGGCCTCTCAATTAACATCTTCAGTGCGTCCGCGCCTGTTGACGTCATCTACGCAACGTCAATCACCTGAGACTCGCACCTGCTTCAAACCGGGATCTCTTCTGTGGGCACGCGTATATTTTTACTGCCACCATATTGACTTTGTAAATAAGAATGGTAGCTCTAGTGGAAACAGATTTCAATGCTGTGCCGAGTGTGTGAAAAATGTAGGCTACTAAACTCTAGACTATGGAGTGGTACTCCCAAGGGTACATCTTTTGTTCCTTTAGTGTCTTATTTACATCATGAAGTGAAAATAATGTATAGTGCAAATACCTTTTAAAATTGTAAGGACCACTCTTTCAGCTTTAATAATATTTAAAGGTACATTATATGCACCTTACCTAGTAAAGGATACACAGTCCACTAAAAGACTTGGCGATAAGAAGGAAAGGTACAGTTTAGTACCCTTTTTTCTATTGTTTTTTGTTTAATGATTGTAGCTTTTTAAAAGTTTCTATTCGGGACTTTGTATAAAAGGGGAAACCCATCTTTTGTGAGGTTTATCATTGAACATTGAGGGCTTTATCATCCACTAAGACAATCTATTAAACCCTAATCTATTTAACCCTACTATTGAAGCCTTTAAGGTTATAGATGTAGCCTGTTTTTCTAAAATTGTAGGCCTTGTCCAGGTCCAATCTTTAGGACACCATTTCATTTACATGGTATCAATGTAATGCCTTTACTGTACTGGCTTCACAGTTGATTGATAATACTTAATACTGATTGGATTTAGTCAAAATGCCACCATCACTGCAATGCAGATGTGAATCGACATGAGCTGTACATGATTCCTGAATAAAATTAGAATAAAAATAATTGACTTCTTAGCAGAGGCAAACCTAGATTATTACTTCTGTCAGATTTTTGTTGTTATTGTGTGTTCATGTTACCAAGAGATATAATTATACAATGTACATTTAAAAGTAGTCAAAATACATCTAACAGAACATACAGTGGAGGAAATAAGTATTGGACACATCAACATTTTTTTCTTTTTTGATCAACATTCCAATGAGGCTATTAACATGTAATTTTCACCAGACTTTCATATTCTCCATATGTCCATATGTATTTCATATAAGTCAATACATCCACCCATATAAAGAAATCCAAACATTAAAGTCCATAAATGACGTTCTGTGTAATAAAGCGGAATGACACAGGAAAAAAGTATTGAACACACTAACTAAAATTTACTTTATACTTAGTGGAGAAGCCTTTGTTCATAATAACAGCTTCAAGACACTTCCTGTATGAAGAAATTAATCTGCCACAGTTTTCAAGTGTGATTTTTGGTCCATTCTTCTAAACATGCTGTCTTTAAATCTTGTTCACTTGAATTCAAGTCAGGTGGTTGACTGGGTCATTCTAACACCTTGATTTTATTTTTACTCTGCAACCAATTGTGAGTTTCCTTTGCTTTGGATCATTGTCGTGCCGGAAGGTCCACCCACATCTCATCTTCATCATCCTGGTGGATGGCAGCGGATCCTTCTCAAGAATCTTCCGGTAAAGGGTGATGTTTTTAGGGTGATGTGCAGTGCCAGTTCTTCTCCAAACATGACGTGTAGTATGACAGAAAAAAAGAAACCCCCTTGTGGGGTGAGTGTGAGGAGTGGAGTGCATTGCCTATTGTTTTCTCTGTGACGATGGCACCTGCTGCCTCCAAGTGTTTCTGGAGCTCTTTCCGAGTGGTCCTTTGCTCTTGGGCTACTCTTCTGACTATTCATCTGACTCCCTGGTCAGAAATCTTGCAAGGCACTCCTGTGCATGCCTGGTTAACAGAGTGATGTTGCTTCCATTTGCTGATAATGGTGCTTACTGGAGGATTCAGAAGTTTTGAAATACATCTGTATCCGATTCCATCAATATGTTTCACAACGGTAAGGTTGGGAAGGTCTTGTGAGAGATCTTTGCTTTTACCCATCAATAGATGTTTCTTGTGTGACACCTTGGTAATGATAATTACTTTCTAACTGCTTATTGATTTCAGCTGGTTTCTTGCCTTACCTTGCTTTGCAGAACTGCTTTTTCTTAACGTGTTCAATCATTTTTTCCTGTGTCATCCCACTTTATTACATACAACTTCATTTATAGATTTTACTGTTGTGAATTCTTTATATTTGCAGATTTCTTGAGTATTAAATATCTTTACATTTGCAGATTTCATCAGTATTAAAGTATTCTTTAATACTGATGTATGGTGAAAATTTCATGTGAATAACCTCATTGAAAATATATTTAATGAAACAAAATGCTGACGCATTCAATACTTATTTCCCCCCATTGTAAAGTGCTTATTTTTTAAAGCTTCATGGTGTGTTTTACAAATAGGAAATCAAACTTCAGTGAGGAATCAAAATGTCCATCTTCAATTATTTAAAGTACATTAAATTATTAAATTAATTATTTAAAGTACATTTAAAGTACACAGAACAACCTCCTAGACACCAAGCAGTCTGGCTTCAAGAGCAACCATTCCACGGAGACTGCTCTGCTTTCCATCACTGAAGCCTTACGACTAGCAACAGCAACCTCTAGATCATCTATCCTCATCCTACTTGACCTCTCTACTGCTTTCGACACTGTGAACCATCAGATCCTCCTATCAACTCTCTCCAACCTGGGCATCACTGGAACGGTTCTACGCTGGGTGGAATCCTATCTTTCGGACAGATCCTTCAAGGTATCATGGAGCGGAGGTATTTCTGAAACTCAGCAACTCACAACTGGCGTTCCACAGGGGTCAGTTCTGGGTCCACTCATCTTTTCTATCTACACTACATCTCTCGGTCAGGTGATTGAGTCTTATGGCTTTTCTTGTCACTGCTCTGCTGATGACACCCAGCTCTATTTGTCCTTCCAGCCTGATGACCCATCTGTTTCTGCACGCATCTCTTCTTGCCTGTCAGACATCTCGGTCTGGATGAAGAAGCACCATCTTCAGCTTAACCTGGGAAATCTGAGCTTCTCATCATCCCAGCCTATCCCTCAATCAACCAGAACTTCACTGTACAGCTCAGCTCACTTACACTCATGCCAACCAAGACGGCCAGGAACCTTGGGGTGATTCTTGATGAGGGCTTGACCTTTTATAGACCACATCTCAGCAACTGCAAGGTCCTGTAGGTTCGTCCTGTACAACATCAAGAAAATCCGACCATTCCTCACCAAACAGGCTACACAGATACTAGTCCAGGCTCTTGTCATCTCTAAACTGGACTACTGCAACTCACTGCTTTCAGGCCTCCCAGCCAGCTCCATCAAACCCCTTCAAATGATTCAGAATGCTGCAGCGCGCCTTGTCTTCAACCAGCCCAAGAGAACCCATGTCACACCCCTCTTCATCTCCCTCCACTGGCTTCCTGTAGCTGCCCGCATCAAGTTCAAGGCCTCGATGCTCAACTACAAGAGCTTGTCAGGAACAGCACACTCCTACCTCAACTCTCTCCTGAAGGCATACGTTCCCTCTCGCAATCTGCGATCGACTAGCGACCGACGTTTAGTAGTTTCCACTCAGAGAGGCGTAAGGTCCCTTTCCAGAACCTTCACGCATACTGTTCCCCAGTGGTGGAATGCTCTTCCGATCTAAATCCGGACTGCAGAATCTCTCACTATCTTCAAAAAACAGCTAAAGACCCACCTTTTCCGTGAACACCTAACCAACTCCTAGAGAAGAGAAAAAATAAATAAAAAATCACACACAATGCACTTACACCTCTACTCTGTACACTTTGCTTCCTCTGGTATTCAATTAATGGATCTTGTATAGTAGCACTACTTGTATTGTTCCCTGCTTGATATATCGCTTTGCTTATTTGTAAGTCGCTTTGGATAAAAGCGTCTGCTAAGTGAATAAATGTAAATGTACATTGTCACCTTAAAAACGCTGCTTACGAGCCTTAGCTAAAATGACTGTTGCCATTATTTCCTCCATGACCAAAGTCCTTCAGATGTTACGTTCAACTGAAATTAGTTCGTCATTATTTACTATAACCTCAAAAAATGTGATTTGAGGTTATAGTTGTGGTAACAAGGCTTATTTTATTGGCCTCTGCAACCTTGTGCCTGCAGATTAGTGGTCATTAGCTCTTTTTAGGTGTATGTTGTTGATCTAATCTTGGCTTGAATGTATTTTGTTTAACAGGAATCTGAGGAAAAATGTCAAGGATCCTATCGGTTTCTTTTTTTTCTTCTTCTTCTTTTTTGGTCAATTGGCTCCAGTAGCTGTAAAATACTGCCATTGTAAATGTAGTGAATGAACCAGAAACTCAGAAGCAATATTAAGAATAAAGCAATTAAAGTAACTCCATTCCAACTTACCAGCCAGCTCTAACCTTTCATGCCACAGCTACCCATCAGGTCTAACATGTCCTTCCTTTCGATAACATATATAGAGAAACAACCACATCTTTTCAAATTGCTGCTCATGCTGTATCACAGTCTAGCATAACACACTATAGGAGGAAACTACTATGTACACTTTTAAGCATACATAAGCTCACAGATGCCCACAATTGACTAGAGTACAGCATCCTTCTCATCCAGAGGGCATGAGTAATTTACTCACATGGCTCCTGGGTAGAGATGATTGGGATTTGAATTAGCAATCTCCTGAAAATAGGATTTCTGTTTTCCCCCTTTGGGGGCCCCTCCTAACTATTTTTTATTATTATTATTATTATTATTATTATTATTATTATTATTATTATTATTATTGTTGTTGTTGTTGTTATTATTTTTTTATTATTATCGTTGTTGTTAAATTAAAATGAAGAAGGGCTCTCTGTATGGGTAGCAGTTCTAAAGGGGTTCTACATAGAAACCTTTCTTCAAGGAGGTTCTATATTCACGATTCTACATGGCAGGGTTCTACATTCTCTTCAGAGGGCCAAATGGAAGAACACTTCATGGTGCTAGATTTAACATTATTATGATATAGTGTTATCTATAAAGTCATGTCTAAATAGTGCAATTTCACTTGAACTGAAGCTGAAAAGAACCTCTTTTTTTTTTTTTAGAAACTGAAAAAAGAGAAAATAAGTTGCTTGGTAAGGGTAGGATTAAACACATCCTGCGTACAGTGGGAAGTTTACTTTCGTATGCTGACCTAGGTGCAGTTTTGACACAGCTTTTTTAACAGTTAACTGTGGGGTTCGCGTAGGAGGAGCTGCTTCGCCATCCGCGTAAAAGCTGCTGGACAACGGACAAAGCAGCGGTTAGCCGTTGAACAAAGTCCCGCCCCTTTCTCCGTGTTATATTGGACTATTCCAGTGAAACTCGACCCCAAACGGTCGTTCCACCTGTCAATCAAATGGACTTTTAAGCCTGAAGCATTTCCTTCACTCGGAAGCTCGGCATGCCCGCACACCCCTCCCCTCCCCACCCCTCCCCTCCTCCTCCCTCCCTCGGCTGCCCGAGTTGTTGTTAGTGATGGAGAGACAAGAGTCGGTGGTGTGAGGAGTGTGAGGCTCGAGTGAAAAGGTCCCGGAACCAGCATGGAGACCGTGGAGCAACTCGTCACCTTTAATCACATCCACGTCGAGCTTAACGGAGGCGCTCCGTGGGGATTCACCCTGAAAGGAGGACTGGAGCACGGAGAGCCGCTCATCATCACAAAAGTAAGCGAGGCAACTTTTTCCTGAACTTTCCTTTTCCTAACTTGCAGGATTAGGGACATTAATCATTCCACAAGGAAGCCACGCGCTTGTGTAGTGACACACAGGAGGAAGGAAAAGACATGTAAAAATGTTCGGCCCTGCAGATTATCATTCAGTTACTCAGAAGAAGAAGAAAGCAACAGCTTTGTAACAAACTGACTGGGAGTCTGGTGTCAGATTTCAGCACGACTTCTCTGCTTGCATCTTACATGCTTTTAACGTTCACTTGTGGTCACTTTGATTCTGTTTGTAGAAGTGTTTTACACTGTCGAATGAATGACTTGAAGAATTCCTGAGCTCTGCTTCCTTCCATCCTACATCCATGTGAACTGAATTGGTTATTTATTCTTTCTCTCTCTCTCTCTCTCTCTCTCTCTCTCTCTCTCTTGGAGTGAGGTTGTGCAAAATGTCTTTAACTATGGAGTCTGTCTGAACAAAAGGAAAACTGGCAAATATCCATCCATCCATCCATCCATCCATCTTCTACCACTTACTCCTTTTCCAGGGTCCCCTGGAACCTGGAGCGTATCCCAGGGAGCATGGGGCAAAAGGCGGGATACACCCTGGACAGGGTGACTGGCAAATATCAGATGTGTTAATGTCCATATTGGAGTATTCGCAATCAGAATGAATTGTTTTTATGTACTTCGACAGATGAACTACATTTCCAACTCGAATATTAGCTCGAAGTACATTTCCTTCAGAGTTTCGTTTTCAATTTTTCTGCTGCAAGAGCTCAAAAACCTAGATGACGTTTTGCAAGCAGAAGCTGCTGTCTTTATTTCCATGATTGTGTACAGCACGGTTGTGTATAGTTCTTTCCTGGCACATTTCCCAGGTGTTGGACACCGCTCTTTAAATACAGCACATTAACACAAGGCTATAAACCAGGCACCCTGGGAGTATACCTATGCATTGCACATTGCTAACTTTTTAATACACTACATCGTAGGCAATGGGAGAATGTTTTCGGTCTTACTTGATATTAAGCCACCTTGGGAAAGAGGATATTTGACTGTACAGTTACGTTATCAACCTCTGTATAGAATGTAATGTGTGTTCGTGTGTTATAGTTCAGACTACATTGTCGTTTATACAGATTTTATTTTCCTGCAGACGCAGTTTACACTCTTTAAAAAAAACGACTGGGTTGTCCTTACGGTTAATTCTTAAAGGTTCTGTGTGGAACCATCCAACACTGTGTATCTTTTTCAAAAAAACATTCCAAGTAGAGTCCCTTTTATGAACTCAAGAACTCTCAACCACTTAACAAACCCTTGAGAAATCCTTATTTCTAAAAGGTTTAAAAATGCATGTTGCTTAAATAAAGTTAGAATATTTAAATAAAGTTAGAATATAAGAATATTTTCTATTCTAGACATATATATCCATGTTGGGGTAGGTGAAAGGCCTGGTTAGCTTCAGCAGATTTTTGTTAACTTTGCAAAGAGATGAACAAGAATGTAGACATTTATTTAGTCTCTATGTTCTAGTCTCTGGTCAGTAATATATTCGGACTGTTTGTCTGTACTGCTTTCCCCATACAACCTCTGCACTTTTAATGAATGAGGTCTGTAGGTTTCAGTGCAGGAGGTGATGAGGGAACTGTATTCGATTTTCTCTCTGCATGTTTCAGCACTGCTGCGTTCTGTCCAAAGTGTTGATTTGTTTTACTTGAATAAAGATGTTTTAGAGTACAAGAGCCACAGAGATCACATTCCCAGACTCACCCCCCTGAGCTGATGGAGGGGGAGGGGGAGGACGCTGGGAGAACGAAGGAAAGGTTAGGGAGGTGGGGGAGAACTCGGTGGAAGTATGAATGTAAGAAGAAATCTGCTTACTCCGCTCTTATTTTCAGCTCACATAGGGAATTGGGGAATATATTTCCTTTTGGTCTTTTTTTTTTTTGCATAATCCAAGACATGAATGCATCCTGTATGTAATATTATAATGTTTCCTGCAGCAGATTTTTGTTTGTACTATGTTGGGACACAGTTGTAGAGTATTACTGGATGGGCTGGATTGATTTCAAGATTAGCATTAAATAACCTTGTAGGAGAAAACATCTGTTTAAGTGTACCCAGACTTTGTGGGTATTGTATACCGTTTTTCATGGTGTATTGATGTGGTGTGCCCCTCCTCTACCAGATGGTATCATGTGCTGCATGACTGCTACTCCACCCAGTCTCAGATGTGTCCCAATGACCTCAGGGCCTTTATCATGACCTGAAGTGTGACTGGTACGATAAAGAAGTGTTACAGATATTCACTGTATTCTGATTCTGGATCTTCACATCATCAGTGTAATTGAACTTGCAATGATGGTAGCATTTATGGATTGTGGGAAGTTGTCCATCTATGTAGTCTGCTAGTTCTGTAATCATTTACAACTTCTTTTTCAAATAAAAACCTTAACTTCATACAAGGCTCTGAAGATGTTCTCAATGCAACTAAATAATGGTTTTTGAGCTTATGCATGACTAATATGGCCATGTAGCTCCGTGGGTAATCAGTAAACTTTAACCACACTTTGGAGGTTGGACCATGGCCAATCTGATAACCCCATGCTGCCCTCATGACTCACCCTCACTGGATAACAATGTTGTATTTGATTTGGGGTTTTCTACCTCTGTGACCATTATGTTGTGGTTCTTTTATAAGGCTATTTGCCAGAGGGCAATCAGCTAAGCAATTTACACATTTTCCGTCTGATTTGAAAGCAAGGCACGACCTGCACGTTTAATGTATTCTTCTACCTATCAACACTAGCCCCGCTGTTTTGCTGGCATGTTATGCAAAGCAGCCTGGTCAATGGGACTCATATGCACAGTCCAGTTCTGACCCTGAATAAACTCCAGACAGAAACAGAACCCTACCACATGAGAACGACTACAACGATCAATCACAGAACAACACATGCTTTCTACTAATGACACCTTAAAGCTTATGACTGTTTTTGTAAGTTGTAGTCAAATGGAACTTTTGTTTGAGTAATGGCTGCTGTTGTAAAACCTGGTGTAATGTGCTGTGTGGCCACATGGACTTTGCTTTATTTCTGGTGCAGGTTTACCACAGCTGTGACTGTCATGTAACAGCACAAATTGCACTGTCTACAACTCCAAGTTCCTGTTCTCTACTTTGATTGTGGATTGATATAAGGCAGATGCAAAGGGTGGCATTGCAGGGCACGACAGGCTGATGGAAAACTGCCACTGACTTTTCCATGCTCACACTAAACCACTAAATAAACGGCAACTAATCTCAAATCTCTCAAAGACCATGTGTTTCCCCCATTCTGTCTCTCAGTTGCTTAGTCTCAGGGTATGGGATGGAAACATTGTGCATTCCCTTGCTTTTCTAATTTTCTGCCATGAAGTTTATGTAGACCACAGGGCACTTTAGTCATACATTTCTCCCCTCTTTCAAATTGGCCAATGGAACTTATTGCCAGGCACCATAGTTCTGGTATAAAGGAGGAGTCCTGGAAATGTTGTAAACATGGAACTGTTGCTCTGAACCACAGTTTCAGTGCTGCTACTGTCACTTCAAGGCATTGCATTCATGCTTCACAACATCACTGATGAGCACCGTGTGAAGAGAACTGCTTCCTCTTTTCTGTCATCTAGTAACTAGCGACTTCTGTTTCTGGAATGTTTTCCCCAAGCTGAATCCGGCACAGTATCTGTGTGACTACTGTTTGGGACACATCACTATGAGGTAATGGGTATTTTGGTAAAACTGATTTTATAGACTTAAAGAGGAAGTGGTTGAAAAACAATGTTTTATTTCGATGTTGGTTTGGACCTTTTCATAGTCTGTAGCTGATTTTGGGTGTGGGAAGAATCTGACATCTGGTAGGCATGTGAGTTTGACTCTTAGCAGTTGCCTTGAGTGGAAGAGATTTGATTGAGAGAGAGATATTAGGGTCTTATTGTTTCAGATAAACCCCTGCACATTTCTGTTTCTATATGTTCTACTTGATATGACATTTGTGCATGAAATGCTGTGGACATGCTCTGGGGTTGGTGTGTGGATTAATTGAGCACAAGAACAGAATTCTTCTTTTCACACAGATGTGTTACTGCTGAAAGTAGAAGTCGCAGAGAATAAAATGCAAGTGAGCGCTTCAAACAATTTTAGAAAGTTTGCTTTTATTTTTGTGGGGAAAATAAATACTGTGCTGTGGAAGTGTTTAATTTTAGGGATGCACAAGTCCCAATTTTTATCCATACCAGTGTGCTGAATGTCAGTCATTGGTTTGTTTCGAGGCAGTTCTCTGATTGGCCTGTTTAGAGGCAGCTCTGCTATTGGTTTGTATCGCGTCAGTGCTCTGATTTTTATGTTCAGTGACAGTGCTGAATTATTTATTTATTTTTATTATTTTTTTCCAGAGACAGTGTTGGGATAGGTTTGTCTATAGGCAGTGTTCTAATTCTCTGATTGGGCTGTTTAGAGACAGCCCTCTGGTTGGTCCGTTTGGAGTCGGTTTTCTGATTGGTCTGTATGGAGTCAGTGCTTTGATTGGTCTATTTTAAGGGCAGTACTCTGATTGGTAGGTTTAGAGGCATTATTGTAATACTGCCAAATACCAGTCAGTTACCAGGGAACCTTTGCAGTCTTATGGTGTCATGATCTGCTGAAAATCACAGGAACAACGGCAGTGTGCTTGTATGTGCAGGTACGAAGAGCTTTGTATTGCCAATCAACATGAGAAGTGTTAACATCTTAAAACAAATCAAGTGGATTGGAATGGCAAATGCATCAAACTCAATATCATACTGTTCCTGTCTTTCATGCTAGCGTCAGGCTCACGGATCAGATTGATGAAGCTCTTATTATTTTTGCATAGCAAGTTAACTTGCAACGTGTAAATCTTCCTCTAAATATACGAAACATGTGATGAATATAGTTTGAGACTTGGAAGTCAAAAAACCCCGAAAAACAACAATCTTGTGCTCCAAGGAAGCAAGCTGAGACAGAGAGGGAAATAAGGGGGAACTTTGTTTGAACAAGGTTAGCAAAGGGTGCAAGGTCATTCCTCACACATTACATCCTTAAAAAACACACTATAGCCCTATTCATGAGCAGCAGGAAACCGAGAGACGGCAGGTCATGTATTGAGCTGTCATGGTGCACCTTCAATCCTCTCCATGTTTGATATGACATTGACGAATCAATCTGTCTTCGCTTTGACCCAAAAGGTCACTGACGCTCTGACACCACCTGTTGTTCTTTTCGGAAACATGTCCTGTAAAAGCTTGATATTTACGATGGAAAACTTTAATAGTGATCTTTCAGTATGCTGGTGTCTTGTTGAGCACTGACCTACATTTCCCTGTGTTTGCCTTTGTTTGGATTAGGAACGTCACCTTTTACATTAGCAAACATGATGCCAAGTGCACCAGAAAACTGATGAGCCTTTAATGTGTCCTTTCGAATTGAAATTCAGTGAAATGAACACTAGTCCCATCAGGCGGTCTTTTAGTTCATCTTGTTGGACACATTTCAAAGATGCCTTCTCACCTCTTAGTGGGAAACATGTTGTTGTGAGAATGCGTGCACAGCCTCTGGAAAGGCTTCAAAAGCTCTGTGCATGTCCGAGACATGATTGATCACTTCAGGATGTTTGGGAATATTTGCCAGCAGTGATATATGGTGTCTCGATAGTCTCAAAAATGGATATTTAAGTACCATTTGATACACACTTGATTTGAGTGTATGACTAAGTAATGGGGTTCTACAGAGCCAAGTTGTTATTCTAACTGTCATTTAAAATGTAAGCACAGTCGAGTGCGTTATCGTGTTGTCTACAATAAGGCTTTAGTAACCCAAGGCGTGTCCTAGCTGTGATTGCATTCTGAAAGGGTTTTGTGGTTCTTAAATGGGTAGACATGTGGACAACACGGTATTGATGATGAGAAAGAATAGGTTAATGATTTGGCTGTTTACTGCAATCAGAGCTAGTCTTGTAAATTAGAAACAAGTGTGTTTTGAAAGGTGCTGAGATCATTATGTGGTATGAAAAATGTGATTGAAGTTGGTGAGACTATTTCTGATTATTGTACAATGTACACCATTTGAACAGATTATTCAGATTTCTTTTTTGAAGTGGTTAATTTTGACTTTTAGGTGAGAAATGTTTAGAGCATTTGTGTGGTGTTTGTTTTTATTTACTGTTTGTGTAAGGGTTCTACTTTAAGCTTATTTTGACCGTAGTGAGAGTCTTTTTTTGTACTCTGCTATTGTGGCTGTAAGTATGTAATGGGAAATGGTCTGACATGGCTCAGGGCAGCTTGCCACATGCATGTGGTTGTTTGACTGGAAGAACTTTTGAAAATTGAAGTTGTGAAATAAAAAATAAGGACTGCAAAAAATTTCTCCAGAGAGAGGCATTTCTTGCACACTTATTCAAACAAATCGTCAAGACAAAACGTTCTCTGTCAAGTTGTAATAAATTATGGTATGTGTGTATCTTTTACGTCATTAGAAGAAAAGAGAAAAAAAAAGCCTTTAACTCGCTTGCATGCAGCCTCAGGGTTGTGTGTCACACCTTTAAGGGTCCAGCAGCACAATGGAACTTAAGTCTCAGTCAGGCTGCAACACGGCTCAACTCACTGAGGTGGAGCACACACTCATTTTTCCCCAGCCCAGGCCATCAATAAAGCCTTTGTCACTCTCTTCTCACACTGTCTGTTTCTTTCAACCTCCCTCCTTCTGCCTCTATCTCTGCATCTCATTTAATCGCAACTCACTCTCCCTTTTGATTCCCAGCTTGTCTCCTCCTAATTCCATTTTTTTCTCTCTGTCCTCTGCTTTAAGTTTGTGCCAATGATAGGATTGTCAGCATGAATGGCATCCAAGTGTGTATCCATGCACTAGCTTACCCTCTCTCTCAATCAGTAACTCTGTAGCTGTGTGTTCAAGGACAACCACTGAACTAAGATATGGGAAGACATACTGATAAGCACTTTAGTTGAGGTGTAGGAGATTAAAGAAGTGTTGTGTGTGTGTTGGGGATGGGGGGGGTTCGAGTTGACGAGAGATAAAGATAGCTTGAGGAAAGTACTGGGTGTAATGCAGATGTCAGTGTGTGTGTGTGTGTGGTGCAGGGCACTGGTTGAAATCCTTGTCAGGCCATAGACAAAAGCAGTGCTCGAAAGGAGAGGCTACTCTCAGTGCCCAGCTTCTCACCCCTATTCATTCTGAGCCTGTGACGATTACAATGGCTGAGAGTCAGATCTCGTTATCTGAGTGTATTCACTAATCATGAGCACGCACCAACACATGTTGCTTAGCAATCAATTCACTTTAGCTGAGTTGCTTTGGGACAGGCATGTAAGAGCCCCAAACACTGCAGGTCCATTTTTTTTCTTTCAATGAAGTAACCTACTGACCTACTTTTGGTGGATTCAGAATCTTTCAGGACACGCCTTCCATCTAATTATTTATTGTCACTTGTCTATCAGTTGTTGATGGACAAGTCCTCTGCCTTAAGAGTTCCCTCAGCTAGTCTCATTTAACAGGGTTTCTAAAAACGGTCCACAGATCAAATAACTACTCTTTACAAAGTCGGTGAGCAGAAAAGCATCTCCAAACACTGAAAATGTCGTTTTGTTGCGTAGATTGACCAAAATACAAATAGCACAATATTTAGCAAAATGCGACAAAGAGCCAACAAAACTGGGGAGACATGATCAAATAAATTCTCATTTTATCTAATTAACATTTTTCAAAACAATGAATAGAAGTGAAAGTGGAGTTGAGAATTTACACCTGAAGATGCCTCAAATTCTTAGAAAAGTGCATCATGATGTTAAGATATCACAATATCAATGTCTCATTATCATGTTGTGCAGGTCTGAAAGCAACCCTGATGTTCAAGAATACAAAATTTCTTCTTAAAATATAGTGACTCAGATTCTACAAACACCACTCCAGTTCTTCCACACCATGTCTTTTATGGAGCTCGCTTTGTGCACAGGGGCATCATCATGTCAGAACAGGTTTGGGTTCCCCTTAGTTCCCGTGAAGGGAAATCTTAATGACAAGACTCCAACTTTGGGGGGGGGGGGGGAAGGGCCTCTTTTGGAGAGTGTTTTTTTTTTTTTTTTGTTATAGAGTTGTGTTTTGTTTTTTTAGAATATTTTTTAGTATGATTAGAATACGAAACTCAGAATCGGAGGAACTTTAAACCCAATGCAGATTTGGCGTCATCACAACGCACGTTCAGCCAAAGCCCTCTGCAGTTCACATGTGCTGAACATGAGTACAGCTAAAAGGTCTCATTTACCAACAAACATCACCGCGAAAGTCGTTTTCCACAAAAAAAGCACAAAAAAACACTGCGTAATCCTGTACAGACTGATATGGTGGGTGTTCTCATTCTACAGTCCACAACGAATTAAGAAAATATATTGTACCAAAACAAGAACACCAACATATCTATAGTATTTGATCCTTATGTTAAAGACAGCAGAAGAGAACAGGACAAAAAATGCCCATGCAGTGTTTTTGGGCAGAGACATTGGTAAAGTATAACTTTAAAGAATGAGACAGACAAAGAATGACAAGTTTCAGGCTCAACAGGAGATGTGGAAGCTTCTGGAACAGGAGAGGGGTGTGTGCGGTACTCCTCCTGCAGCTGTGAGGCCTCGTCGAACTGCGACCGCTGGCATATTCTGCACTCCATGGCAGGGGGTTACCGTAGCGACTCTGCTTTTGATCGGTTTTGGAACCTAAGCTTTGTGTGTGTGTGTGTGTGTGGGGGGGTGATATCTGTGGGGGTGATATCTGTGTTTTCTGAATGATTGCTCTTGAATGAAGCTGTGGCATTTGGTATCAATTTCCACGTTGAATATGTATCAACACACACAGGGAAACTAATTGATATGCACTCAAGCACCGGGGAACTATTATTATGTTACAGTCAAGGAAAGAAGAAATATGTCACACACAAGCTCTGTTTTTATTTATCTTAGGCTCAGGTTCATTGCTCAACATAATAGACTGCTGTAAGAGTTCATCACATAGGCGTTTCGTGCACACTGTGTATGTACACTATACACTATAAACTGAGGAAAACCTGTAATTAGTTTAGTCTAAAGTAAACATTTGATGTCTCATTTGCACTGCTTTTCTTTCCTCCATTGGTGCCTTTTCATCCATATCGTTTAGTCTTTTTTTGGATCTTCCCACACATAGGTGTGACTGATCAGTTGCTTTTTCCTGTAGGCTCCACGTAAATGAAGAGGATGAGAATCCCAGTCTGTACTGCCTAGACTTCCCGGAATGTTTTCATCCTACTCACTTCCTTGTCTTCCGTACTTCTCAACTCCTTTATCCCTGTTCTTAATTCAGCCAGGACATCTGATCCCTTCTGGGGGAAATTATTGTTGTTGTTGTTTGTTATTGGACAGCGAAGAGTTTTGTGAATATATACATAGATCATCTTATTGTTTGGTCAAGAACGTGATAAAAAGACAAGTTTTTGAATGAATGAACAAAAATGATTACTAAATAAATAAATGGATGGGTGGATGGATGACTGGTTTATAAGAGAAGAGGAAGAGAGAAAACAGGGAAAGATGGAAAAAGACAGGGAGATGACTTTTTGTTCACAGGGAGCATGCTGTTTAATGGGAACAGATGTTGCATGTGTTAATCATTGGCTGTCGTCTGACACACACACACACACTGTCCATGTAGATGTACATGAGCGAGTTCCCTAGACTCCCACTAATATACATCATCTTCTGACATTGAAGCTTGACCAGTATTACCCCATGGCTGATCTATCAGTATTGATGCTTAATTACACACAGGAGAGTGATAACTGAAGTACAGCTATCTGAAATCAAAGATGACCAGCAACTCATACATGCCACAGACCTGTTTGTTGTTCATTCGCTCATGAAGGTTTTTTTTCCCCTACAGTCACTTTTGTTAATGTTTGTATTGTTTAAATGTAGCCATTCTTCTGCTCAGCAAAGTAAGATGGCAGGATCGAAGACTAATATGAGCATAGCTACGAGGGAAATAAGAGTACAAAAAGATCAACTACTGAATTCCAACTTTTTAAATGTTGGCAATAATTGTACAGGGCAACTTTCTTAATCTCAGCAGCTTTTGTTTCTGTGTTCATCTATGAAAAATCCTGCAACAGTCAAGCTTGTATAGACGCACTCTCAAAGGATTCAAAGATTATAGCCAAATTTTACGACATTCCTCACCCACACCCAGAAATATCCACACTCTGGAGACTGTTTCTGGGCTGCATGTTTTTGGCTGCCTCCATGTTAATAATTTTCTGACTGGGGAAATCGTTACCAGCATTGATAAAGAAGCATTTGTCTGAAAGCTGCATTCTTGGACAAGTCTGCTCCCCAGCGCTCCTCAGCACTAGACCCTTTTGGACACTTCCTTGAATTATGGTTCCAAACAAGTGTGTTGAAACCATCTCATAATTCCTGAGAAACATGTTTTGACATGTCTTTCAAATGTGTTTAATATGCGAAAACCCTCCAGATTAGTGTTAAGTGGAAGTTATTTATCTCCTTCCAAGTGAAATCTTCTCACTGATTCCTGCTTCTCTGTGTGTCATCAACTAAGACATGCTTCCTAAGTCTTTCTATCCACCACAGTTCAGACTCTGATACGACACGATCCTGTTACTTGTGATTATCATTAAAAAAAAAAAAAAATCCAAAATAATTCTAAATCTTTTTCAGGGATAGCTCTTAAACAGAATATTGTTCTATATGTTTGCTGGCATGTGAGAGATTGTTGAGGCCTATCAGGTGACTGGGCAGCTGTATGGTGCCCTCATGTGCCCAGACATGGCACAATGGTAGGCAGTGTGCCAACTAGCCAGGCAAGCAGAGATGGACGCACCCTGTTATTTATAGAGCATTAGCGGCAGTGACCTCATCCAGTCAGGCTGGAGTGTGTGGGCTCGGACTGGGAGACAGCAAGCTCATTCTTCACTATCGCCTCCTATAGAAGCATGTTGGCAGCCCAGTTCAGCTACTGGGAACAAATCGGCCTGCTGTGTTTGTCTGTTATGTTGTTGGTTTGTAAAAGGGAGATAAGCAGGTATTGGACTCATGGGCTCAATAATTGTGCTTCTATTTATAACCACCCAAAGAACCGGATCAGGAACCATCCATCCTGTTCTCAGTGAATCAACATTTATGTTAAGTGTAAAATGACTCTAAATATCTCTGATTTACTCACACTATATATATTTTATCTTGTAAAACTAACTGTATTGTAAAATTTCATTATTCATCATTATTTTGTAATTAATCATTATATTTTCCAATTTGGCTTGGAAATTATGGCAATAAAGCATATATTATTTTGAATCCATCTTGTTAGATATTTATGGATTGGTAGTTGCCACATTTCTATCCCAATGCTTTATTCAACAGTGCGATTCATACAATGCACTTGAGTTGAACAACAAGTGATATGTAAGCTATATTAAAAGTTTTATGCACTAAAATTTGATTAAGTTTTATTTGGCACATTGACTAAAGTATGGTGCAAACACATTTCAAGATCCATTTTAAAAATTAAAACATCAAGACCTATTTATGGTTTGGGCTTTTGTCTAAAATTAACATTACAATATGTAAATATGTTTACACAAATTTTCGTTGACATCTTTTTAAACTGCGTCATGAAGAGCAATTTTTTTTAAGTGAAATGTACTTTGAGCGCTCATCACAAAAAACTTTAGAATTGACATCGTCCCAACAGCGGTGAGAGATTCATCATAGTAGGGCTGCAACTAACGATTTTCATAATCGATTTGTTGGCTGATTTGTTTGTTTGTTTGTTTGTTTTATTTATTTCTCGATTAATCGGATGTGGGGCAAACTTTCAGGCTAGTAAAAAACTAATGTGTTCCATTTGAGACTGTATTACCCTTCTAAAACTCATACACTAGACCAGTGGTTCTCAACCTTTTGTGAGCTCTGGACCTCTAGCATATTTTGAACAATCCACAAGGACCCCCTCACTCCACAACAATTATAGGCTATATATATATATATATTTAACAGTCATCTCTATATATGTTACTTTAATTTATTAATATTTAACATTAATAATATTAACATTAAAATTTTATTGTTGGTGTAACATTTTAATTTGACTCTGAATCATCCTTTGTTTATTTTATCCATCAATGCGACACTTGAACTTCTCTTCCACTCGTAGGATTTTGCAAATTATCATTTCTTTTGTAAATAAATTTAAAATAAATCCATCAATGAGTGATCGTCAGCTCAGCTAATGTGATATTTGTGAATAACCAAATTGAGTAATTTTAAAACATCTCATATGTTTTGATACATTTTTACAAATATTTAAACTTTTTTTTTTTTTTTTTTTTTTTTACTTTCCTATGGACCCCCTGCAATTACACCATTGACCATTAGGGGTCCGTTGGAAAGTTTTTAAAATGTTTAAATAATATTACATACATATGCATATTACATACAAGGTTCTTGTTCTATTGAGCTGCCTTTATGTTGCTCAAATATTATAGACAAAGTTTTTCTCTACTCGGTTACATGGAAAAATTACATTAGATTAACAATATATGTTTACTGAATACCTTAATTATATGGCTAAAATCCAAATTGATCAAATTCCTTGAGATTTTCCTTGAATTCCAAGACAGTCCCTCTTTCATGAAGCCTGGGATTGTACACACTTTTTTTGGCAGCTGCTAAGAATGGCCTCTCAGTCACTTTCTGCAGTGAGGTTATTCCCACTACGGGAATTATAATTTTCTAGCCTTGTTTGGGTAATTTGAGATGGCTCTCACCAACTGAGGCTGAAACGGAGAGTGTATTTTATCTTGCTGAGGAGTGGCAGGAAAGGAGGTACAGTGATGCCATTTGTTTCCTCTCCTCACCCACTGCCTGTGCCTCATTCCTCCCACTATTTGTTTTCACAAATGAAATATGTTAATTAAAAGCTAGAGAACATTGAGCCCCCACTAGCGCAAGCTGCCTTCACAACACCGTTGTCCACTCAGCCCTGTTTGAAGAATGGGGTGCAGAATAATTTATTTATTTACTTATTTATTTTTTATGGCTCGTAATGAGCAGGGAGGTGGCTAAAAAGAGGGGGAAACTGAAGTGGAATAAAGATGGAGGACCATTCCAGTCTCCATAAAAGCCTTCTTTGTAAAAAAAATAGTTCCTTATGGTCACTGGGGAGTGTGGAACAAACTAGCTGGTCCCCATGCCCAAGCCAAAAACACACACACACACACGTGTGTGTGTGTGTGTGTGTGTATATATAATATATACACACATACATAAAGAGTCCCAGTGGAACATAGGTGTGGCGTGTGCAGTGCACGACGGCACCGGCACAGTTATTTTTATCGCCAAACTTGCAAGGAGAGCATGACCTCAAGAGAGACGGAAAGAAAAAGAGAAGGAAAGGTAGCTGTGGGTGGACACAGTGGGGAAATTAAAGACAGGGCAGGACAGACGAAGGCCAAGGGTGTAGGTGTAGCAGCTTTGTAAGGTTCATCTGGCGTGCACCAGTGGAAGCTTACAACTCCTCCGAGGCTACTGCAGAATGGAGAAGGTCCGTTAGAAGCCATTTTTCTATTGTCTTGAAACAAACCTCTGGAAATCTGGACATAATGATGGATTCATGTTTATTTATTCATGGCTTGAGGCAACAGGGTCTGTTCTAGAGGAAGGAGCTAGATATCATAGAAATCCATCTACTTGTTCTTGGTTCTCTCTTTCATGTGCAGCTCTCAGTCCTGCGATTCAGGAGCTGTGAGCACTTTGGAAACTGATGAGGTAAGAACAAAAGAGTGTGACTGTGGTTTATTGAATACAAAAAGGCATTTGGCTGCAGCTGCCGGCTGTGTAAGTGCAATAACTTGCTGGCTTCATGCAATAGCATTACAAATCCCACTATAAAGCCTACCTGGGCTGGGGTTGGGCCCTGGAAGAGTTGTGTTCCCTTTTCCACGGAATTTTGGTCAATTATTGCAAGGGGGCAATAAAAAGGAGCTGTTTTCTTTTGGTTATGTCTATAACAGTGTAAAGGTGTAGTGTAAATGTACCAGCTGTTTTATAATGGGCATTTGGCAACTCAAGAATGCATCTGAAGTGGAAGAATGTATTCCATGATGCGGATGGAAATGTGCACATATTCAAGTGTGTATATATAAATATTTTAGTATTTCTGAGGGCGTTTCTCTTTAGACCAGTGCTATCAAGTGTCTCTTTATATACCATATGCGAAGTAATCCATATTTACCCAAGAGCATCAACTTTTGAGGAAGATGAATGAGAGACAGACGGTTATCAGGACCATCAAATCATTGTCATAGTTATCAGAGAGAGTGAGAGAGTATTTCTTGAATTTTGTAGCTAAAATGTTGCTGAGTCATGTAGATGATGCACAGAACGCAATAAACTGTTGATCTGTAAGAGCAGGGATAATCTGTGATCCCACAACATTCTTGCTTGAGTCCAGTGTGGAAATATTTTGGATCTAGGTTTTCCTCATTTCAAAGGCTGTTTCCTATTTATCGGTCACTTTTTTTTAATAGTGAAAATGTGGGCATTTTGAAAACGCTAAGTGGATGTGATGAAATAAACAAGTGAAACAAGGCCAGGGAGCGTCCATTATGTACATGTTAAGAGCATGTGAGAGAAACTCTCTGACCGGTTTTTGTGCTTGCAGTGTCCGAGTCCATGCAGGGACCCATCCTTCTTTCATGTCTAGTGATTCTTCAGTGAAACCACAGTGAAGTATTTCTGCAATGTTCAGAGGCACTCTCCCACACAACCACAGCATGAACAACACTTACGTGTTTATTTAGATTGCTGCAAAGAGGCTCGCAATTACTTTGGGAGGAGAGGGTGAAGTGTGTGTGTGTGTGTGTGTGTGTGTGTGTGTGTGTGTGTATTTACATGCCTCCAACTGTTTAGCCTCACCACTCTGTTCTAAATGTTTCCCATTTTACAGCCTTTGAGATAGAACAAAAGAAAAATGGAGAGAGGGATGAACTGACAGACAGTAGAGAGCTGCAGACATATGGTACTCATCATATACAGCCACAGTCTGAGCTGATAGACATTCACAAAAGCAAAGCTTAATCCACAGTGTGACAGGCTTCAGTCTGTTTGCTTTACAACCAACTATACATTGCATGTAGGTACTTGTTTATCCCACAGAATGGATTACTGAGATTAACTGTTATTGGCAACAAATATCCTTTTCTGTGCTCGGACCTTGTGAGTGGTGGCACAGCTCAAAGTGTTCTCAGTAATGCAAGTTGCTGATTCAGTGAGCGGTCTGTTATTTGCGATGTGTTTGATTAGATGAGATGCTGTTTAATTGTGGATAAGACCAAGGGAGCAGATATACGAGTGTGATTATATTTATTTTAATTTTATTTGACTTATTTATTTATTTTAAATATATGAAACAATTTAATATTTGAATTTTTAATAAACACTGACTTCACTGGGTGCAAAAGTATTTAGAACCTATCTGTAAAATATTAAATAAGACATACAGCTTCTTTCCCCCCTAAATGTAATATTCATTTGAAAATGTGACGACAAAGATTTTAGCAAAATAAAAATCAAGGAATGTTACAATTATTGCATAAGTGATGATAATTTTTTAATGGAAACACCTTTGGTGTCAAATGGCTGCTTTTTGGGTATTGGTTCCTTGGCCAACAGCAATTTTAGTCAAAATCACGGCTTACCATTACTGAAGCAGATTTTTTAACACAAAATATTGGAGTTTTGTGGCTTCTATGGGCTGTGGGTTGGCTATGATATCTGATAATTCTTCAGTAAAGCTCAATTTTCTCAAAAATTTGGTCACCTCTCAATTCCCACACACCAGTCCTCTTTGTTGTTGTCCATAGTGTGTTAGTGTGTGATTGTGCCCTAAGATGGGTTGGCACCCCCTCCAGGGTGTCCCCCACCTTGTACCCAAGGCTATAGATATTTTTCAACATTTTGTTCTCAAGCCTTTTACCAAATGCACTAGCTCTACATATAGAGAAATAAATGAGGAACATTTTTAGATACCTTGAGAAACAGTCTTGGTATGCTGCTGTATGGTTTTAGTCTCTTGGCTCTGATCTCAATGTTTCTGACTGGGTGTACGCTTATGTTTTAACAGGGCATTTGTTTATTTTTGTGAGATTTATGTGACCATGTTATTTAGATTTGTGTATCCTTTTTATGGCCATTTAATCATTATCCTATGCATGGGTGTGTGAGTGTGGGAATTGTGTATGTGTACAGTATGATATGTTTATTTGACCTTTAGCCATTCTGTACTGTTGCACAGATAGACTAAGTAGAGAAATCTTCCCAGAACGGTTGTCTGACACACACACATATGCATATGCGCATATATATATATATATATATGTATGTATGTATGTGTGTGTGTGTGTGTGTGTGTGTGTGTGTGCGTGTGTGTGTGTGTGTATTCTATGTATGTGTATATGCATGTGCAATGTGGAGCCTGAAGAACACGATGAGGAGAAAAAGAATGTATGAATGATTAAACGATCGGTTCAGAAGAACAGCCGAGAATAAGGTTGAACAGGAAATTAACAGGACAGAGGCATTTATTTGTATGCCAAGAGGTTGAAAGGTTAGTGAAATGCTGAGCGTCAAAAGAAAAAAAAAAACGAAAGACACATTACACAAACTTTTGAGAACTTACACCACATGGGAATCAACAAGAATTGATTATTGTTATTTATCACAATGCGCCACACATGTAATGACACAAAAAAAATCGCATTTTGTACAATGTTTTCAAAAGTTTTTTTTTTTTGTTTTTTTTTGTACAAAAACCTTATCTCTAGAACACTAGGTAGCACTGTGTTCAAATTTCTCAGGTGCCTAGAAAACATATGAGTGATCTATACGAAATTTTGTTCCAATATGTCAAATATTTTAAATGATTTTACAATATATGTCAAATTTCAAAATGGCAGATAAGCAGTTCATCCAATCCTGGCAAAATTTTTATCACCGTATTTGCCATGACCCATTGAATCTGACGACACCAAGATCATAATTTTCTGACAATGTATTAAAAAGTTATAAGCAAAAATATTATTTTTTTAAATCTCATGACCTGTAGGTGGCCCTCAGATCATGCTCCTGATGAAGAGTACCAGGTTTCATTACGATTAACCAATGTATGGCTGAGATATCCAGCCTCTTATTCAATTTTGGGTCAACATTGTTAATCATTGTGACATCATAACTTTTTGAACAAATATGAATATCAAAGTTCTGTTCAATCATTTTGTGCGGCTCAGACAAATGATCATCTGAAAAAAAAATTTGGTAAGAACTGGACAAAATTTGAATAAGGAGTAACAAAAAAACTGAATACTGTAAATACTATGAAGAGGTATTAGGACAAAGTGTTCAATTATATATATTAATTTGAAAAGTGAATTTTTGAACTAGTGGTGGCACTATAGAGTTGGTCCTAGAGACCCCATAAATGGTTCAGATACTAGTTATAGTCATATCTATGAGTGTGACAAATTTAATAATTTTCCTACTTACATAGGGCTGCCATAGACTCCGAGTGGGGAAGAAGCCATCACTGTTTTGTTTTTGTTTGTTTGTTTGTTTGTTTTTGTCTGAAACGTGTCTCATACCATTTAATATTCTGCTTTCTTTACAGACATACAAACATTTTTCTGTAACATTAATTTTTTTTTGCTGGAAAACTAATGTTTGGGGAATCTAAAATGTAGAGGTCATAAAATACAAAATCTATAACAAAGTTTGTAGTAAAAAACTTAGGGTGCCTAAAACTTTTGCGTTTTGATTTAGATTTGATAAACCCTATGTACCTTTCTGTGTATAACTGTACATAAGTACTTTGTCAACGTTCATCCTCATTTTATAAAGAAAGGTGACGTTTACCAATGGAAAAAAAAACTTATTTCCTTATGTCTGTGTCTCTCTCTCTCTCTCTCTCTCTCTCTCTCTCTAAGATAGAAGAAGGGGGGAAGGCAGCGGAGTGTAAGAAGCTGAGGGTGGGAGACGAATTGGTCAACATCAACGGCTCTGCACTCTACGGTTCCCGCCAAGAAGCTCTAATCCTCATCAAAGGCTCCTACAGGGTCCTCAAGATTGTTGTCCGCAGGTATAGACTTCCCGACACACGCGTGCGCACGCTCATACACACACATGCAGCGTATGACCAAAGGAAGGAAAGGCTGAAGTGAGTGAGATGACATCACCATTGTGACCTTTCAAAGTTTTTGTAGAGAAGCAATATGTGAGGGTGTGTGAGAGACAGACACGAGTATATATGGAAGTAGCCTCCCTGTGTGTGGTGTTTGTTTTAGTGCGGCTGATATTGGGCAGATGAGTATTAGGTTACTTTTGCCCTGTGACTACGGTATGACTCATGCAGTGCAACGCCAGTCTCAGAGTGCCAGACCAGTAACTTCTACAGTAACCTGGATTCAATAAAATGGGAAACTGGGAAGTGATTATAATTACAATTATATTAAGCAGAGATACTCTGATCAGAATAAATAAAAAAAATAGTTATGTGATAAGTGTCAGTGGTCAGCTCAGTGAGTGTGAGAACTTTTGAAAACCGGCCACATAAAAGAACCAAAGCATAGGTGGGGAAATAACCAGGCACAATTACTTTTACTTACTAAAGTTCTGCTTTGTACTACATTTTCCAATACTGTATTACTACATATATATATATATATATATATATATATGTATATGTGTGTGTGTGTAAAATGGCTCTTATCATTACAGAACTTCAAGGAGTTGCTCTAAATGTTAAAAAATGAGACCTAATATCCACCACTGTAATATAGCTATGTATGCTTTGTATTTATTAAGGTAGCTTGTACTGTAACAGCTAGCTATTAACATTCATCTAGTGTATATATCGGCAGTTTTTATTATGCTTGCTAACAATTTATTGATTAGGAATAAAACTTTTGTTTCTTAGTTTTGTCTAATTTTTCCAACATTCCTCCTTTAGCCAAAAGTGTACTAATTCACAATCAGTAACTAAAATGAGTGGGATTTAAGAAAGATGTTTTTCTTTTCTTTGTAGTTTTTGGAAATGAAGGAGTTGTATCTTTACCTTGTGTGAAGAATAGGAAATGTATAGGAAGTATTTTAGGCTTTTTTTTTTTTGAGTTATCACTCTTTTACTCAAATAAAGAATTTTAATACTTTTACCGCCTCTGGCAGGCAGGAATTATTCAGATACCACAATTAATCAAATTTGCATGGTTGAGTTATGAAAAGCCTTGTACTATAGACTACAAGCTTGAATTTTTTGTTTAATACTATGATTTCAAGTATACTAATAGATGAATTTTGAATACATGAGTATTAGTATTAGACATATTAATTTTGGGTATTATTCAGCAATATTGCCCATACTTAGAACAGGAGGAAGACTCAGAAGTGGTTGTCAATGGAAATGTTATTACTACATATTGTATACTGCCTTCCAGTGGTGGAATCCAGAACTACAATGAATGTGAACGGCAGCATTCTTCCTCTTGCAAGGCTGCTTGCAGGAGTTTGAGACTGCACATTATGAGGCTGTGTGTTTACATGTGTTTGATGGGTGGATGTCTGTAGTTAGAGGGGATTTCCCCACAGTTCTTTAGCTGGGCGATTTGTCTATATTAGTTGCCAGATGCTACAAGCTACTACCGGATCAGGAAGGGTCCCATACACCAGGAGTGGCCCTGTACATCACAAATAGCAATGTACATCATGAGCAGTCCCTGAAGTAAACCATACAGAGAGTTAGGGGCAAAGGGGACAAGGAGAGTAGGAGTGTGGGTTGTGGGGAGGGGGGATGGAAAAATTCCTCCTTATTTCATATCCATTTATTTGGCAGCAGTTCAGAAATGCACCACTGAGTTTCAGTGTTACAAACCCGCCTGTGGTTTTTCTCTCTCTGACTTTCAAGGCATCCCAGGTCAGTGTGTGTGTCTCTCTGTTCTGTGCTTCTCTGTTCCTGTGGATTAGTGAACTCTTGTCATACCACCAGGGATTAAAATGATGCATAAGCGGCCTGGATTGCAAGTTAGGCTTTTACTGTATGGGCAGATTATGTATATATGTTTTTCTTTGGTTTGTGTGCGTGTGTGAGGATGTGAATTATGGGGACGCCTGGTTAAGAAAGCACACTTCTCTCTTTCATGATTCTTGGCTGTATATCAAAGATCTCACTGTGTCATTTTTGGGCGATACAGTTAAAGCTTGTTGCGTGTTTTCAGGTCTGTTTTTGTGCCAGTTGCTGGTTTCTTGTTTTTCCATTTTGTAAATTCAGCTAAATAATATACCCGAATAGCATTTCCCATGACTGTTATGGTTGCTGAATTGCTTCTTTAAAACAGCCTCTTAACATCCCAGACGCATTCAGGGTTAATTTGTCAATTTTGTTAATAGAAGAGGTATTACAGCTTCTCAGACAGTGGGACTGTCTTTTCCTTTATAGCTTATATAGCTCTGTTTCTTACGTTTCCATGGCATTTTACTAGACTAGAAAGTCTTATATTTTAGAAGCTTTAAGTGTTACCATTACAGCTGTCTGTAAGTGACTCAGTCAAAATGATTGCAATAATATCTTAATAAAACAGCATCTGTGGGTGTGTGTTGTGAGTCTTGTGCACTGGTAATGGTCATGTGTTTGCGTTTCCCCCTCAGTACTAGTTGTTGCTAGTTTATACCGATTATCTCTTTTCCCTACTACACAACAACTACTTATCTTTCAGGAAGCTTACTCCATGACAGGTGTCACTAGGCAATGCATCTTTTCAATCTGATGCTCATACACCTTTATAGGATCCTTTCTGTCCTACAACGTGTACGTATGTGCCAACATGATTGGCCATGCGCATCTACCATTGAGCGCCATCAGGGTGTGTGAAAATGGGAAGATGACGCTTGCAGTAAATAGGATGTTTGCAGTGTTCATCGGCTGGAAACCAGTGTTCCTTCCTGCTTATGTACATGCTATTGTTCAGTGCCAAATAGTTAATCTGTGTTGCAGTCCAACTCTGATGTCATTTCTGAGTTGAGAGCATGTACTTGCTTACAGTCCAATCAAGTTATTGCTCTTTCTATATAGACGTGTTCTATAAAATGCAATTTTGTACTATCTTCTGTATGTCTGTACAGTGTCTGCCAAGGGTGCGGCGCTCATCTTGTTGAGGTGGGCAATTCCTTGGGAAAATCCTAGCCACTTGCGTAACACTTCCTGGTCCTCCCATTTGTTCTTCCTCCTGCTGCTTCCTGCTTCGGTTGCTGACTGTTGCAGCATGGTTAGGCAGTGCATTCACAAGACTATTAACAGGGGACTGACCGTTAAACCCTGCCCAGGACAAGTCCGACAGCACCGGCCATTGTTTAGGCTATGAGTGTATATTAGTGAGACCGAGGAGTGCACGGACCAGCCAAGCACACACAGACATATACAAACACAAAGAGGAAGGCCAGAATGCTACAGGAAAGAAATGAGTAAAAGAGGGAAGTGTTGCTGTCTGCTGTATTTATCTTTCTTTATGTGAGGAGGGTTGAATCAGTATTATTCACTGTGTACTAAGGAAAAAAAATACTTCCAGTAGATTCAGCAGATTCATGCACTGTCCGTGCAATCAGTCATCAGATGTTCATTTTGTAAGCAATTATTTCTAAAAAGAAGCAAAATTATCTGTCAATAGAGCAAGATCATTTCAAATTTGAAAATAATAAAAATGTCTAGAAGCTTAATATTTGTTTTACCATAATCTCACCATGAGAAGTATTAGATAAACCAAACAATGTTTAAGATTAAGTACTTGATTGAAAAAAAAAATCAATACACTTAATAGATTTTTATTTTTTATTATTTTTAAACTAATGCTATCCAGGTTTGTGTGTGGTGTTTTTCAAAACCAGGTGTAAATTAGCAGAATGCAGGTTCCTTGGAGCAGATATTGCCAGTTTAATATTCAAGAATTTACTGACCTATGTAGAGGGAACAGATGGTTACACTGTACAAGGAAATTATTGCTTTGCACTTTAATTACCATCATAATTAAAAATAGAAGATCTAAATAAAATAAGAAAAATAAAATTGTTAAATACTTTAGACTATATGCATTGATAGATATGATTGATGGATAGGATGGATGGATGGATGGTTGGATTGATAGATGGATGGATAGACAGACAGACAGATCAGCCATAAAATTAAAACCACATGCCTAATATTGTGTAGGCCCTCCTGTGCCACCAAAACAGCTCTGACCTGTCGATGCATGGACTCCACAAGACCTCACAAGGTGTGCTGTGGTGTCTGGCACCAAGATGTTAGCAGCAGATCCATTTAAGTCCTGTAAGTCATGAAGTGGGGCCTCCATGGATCGGACTTGTTTCTCCAGCACATCCCACAGATGCTTGATCGGATTGAGATCTGGGGAATTTGGAGGGGGGTGGTACTTGGTCTGCAACAATGTGTTTAAGTATGTGGTATGTCATCCACATGCATGTCAAGACCCAAGGTTTCCCAGAGCATCACATTGCCTCCACCGGCTTGCCTTCTTCCCATAGTGCATCCCTGTTCCATCTCTTCCCCATTTAAGCAACCCACCCAGCTGCCCATGTGATGTAAAAGAAACGTGATTAATCAGACCAGGCCACCTTCTTCCATTGCTCCATGCTCCAGTTCTGATGCACACACACCCATTGTAGGTGCTTTCGGCAGTGGACGGCAGTCTGACCGGTCTTTTATCATGCAGTTATCGTGACTGTAAATAAAAGTTTTCTCACATTTAGAAAAGTCACATGTTAATCAGGTTTTTTTCAATATATAGCTCGTTCTATCCACAGCTAATGTTTTCATTAGTGTAAAACCAATTTAGAATGTCTCATTATTATCAATGCTCTCTATCATTTACCTATTGTCCTGATGGCTGACAGTTGGCTTGGTGCGTCATGGCCTGTAAAAGGAGAAGTTCCATCATTAAATGTGAATGACCAGAGCTTTAGTGTCCTAATGTTTCTCATCCAGCTTAAAGCAGCAAATGGGATAAATGCTGTGCTCACAGCAGGGGGACAAAATGGGGTGAGACATTTGGAGACTTTTCTGTCCAGACTCCATTGACAACAGGGTCAATAACATCCCTCTTTATGAGTTTATGGGCCAGAGGGGATGTGTCGGTTCCCTCTGATCTAAGAGAGCTTGAGGTGGGAAGAGGAGAAATGGACAAGTTCAGGGTGAACAGCGCCAGGAAGTTTCCAGAAAAGCACTTTGAGGGTTTAGTAGGACCCCCCTCCTGCAGTGCCAAGGAACTTCAAAAACAAAAGAACTGCAGCTCCTGCCAAAACAATGGACATTCCAAGCATTCTCAGGCCCACTCTCTCTCCCTCCTGCTCCCTCTCCACTTATCCATGTGGTGCTCTGAATATATGCTTGTGCGTGCATGCATAGTAGTTCACAGTCTAACTGCGTACCTAGAGCGTGCCTGTTTATTTTGATATGATGATATTGTTCAGTCTGTTTTTTGTACAGGATATGGGTACATGATTGTATACTTTAGCAATGTGTGTAAATTAAATTTAAAGACATTGGTGTAAAACATGCAGAGTCACCAGTGCAGTCTACTCGCTCAGTATGGGGCCTGGGGCCAGCTGCCGTAGGGATTCCATCGCTGTCTGACCACACAAAGAAACACGACTGCTTTTTATTAGCAGCACTAATCCTGAGAGGTTCCATCTTTCTTCACAGCTACACTGCAGAGATAGACATTTACCAGAACAGGACTGCACACATGCAAACAAGATGTGGCCCATGGTCATGAAGGGAATGTGTGGGATCAGAGATGGTCATCATCGCAATCATGACTAAATGGACTGCATAAGTGAGCTGCAGCCTGTGTGTGTGTGTGCGTGTGCGCGCGCGTGTAGCCGAGCTTGTTGTAGATTATGAAATGCCTTTTTTTGGTAAAGTTTGCTTTTATGTCTTTGATAAACTTTATATCTTAGTTTATTAGTTTATCAAATAATTATTTCCCCAGATTACCATTTGCTATTCATTTTCTTCAAATGGATGGTGGTGTATACTTTATTGTAGTTGACAAGCACCTGAAGGCATGACTCGACACTCCATTACGAAGGCCAGACAAAACTTAAGTGGGGAGGGGGTAGTATTGCTGATAAGCTGTTTGTCTGGGGGTATTCTCACATACATTCTTCTCATTTATACACTTAAGAAAGTCAGATAAATGCAATGAACCCAAAACAACAAACAAGCCATTGTACTGAGGAGGCCAGTTCTGGACGGCTCCCTTCCTGAGGGGCTCAGTTTCAGACTGTAGAATTAATGCCCAGAGCTCTGGTGATTATATGGAATGCCGGCGATGTGTTTTTGGGAAGTGGATGGCTACAAAAAAACAAAACAATGGTGATTGGAGACTGCACGAGAGACTGAGAATCTGAGTGTGTGTGTGAGAGAGTTGGGGGATGGGGGGAGTGTCTGAGGGAGGTCAGGTTAGATGTTAAAGGTTAAAATAAACAGGGACACCTGACGGTTCATTCCTATAAACATGCTCACTCATTTCAAGGCGGGGGAATGTGAAGATTGGCTTTTCACACTCTTTTAAACATTTCAGTGTAAACCAACAAAGTCTTCACAACGTTGAGAATAATTCTTGCCACATATGTGGTAAATACATTGAGAATTATGAAGCAGTATTTACTAAATAAATACAGCAATCATCTTACAGAATCATGGAATATAACAGTGAGATTACAAAGAAACAACGTTTTAAAGTGTTCTTTGCATTTTTTTGGCCTCTTATAGGTTCAAAAATAAGTAATCTGTGGGTGTTTTCATATATGCAATTCATTTTTGACCAATCCAGGCCAATATTTAAATGGTCACATCATGGCACTTCTGTTTTATTAAATGTTGAGTCATGTCTGCACTGTAATGTGTAGCCATATAATTACATTGTTTGTCCATTGCATGCAACCTTTACACGTAGCTGTGATTTTCACCAGCAAACTGCTTAAAACTCATTAAAATAAAAAGCAGAAGTTTCTTTACCCTGGTATGAATTGCTTGCTATTCTCATTGCTTAGTCTGTATACTGAAAAATAATGTGTGAGGGTTTACTTTTACATTCCCCATGAAATGGCTTTTTGACTGTGATTTGTTTGAAGGATTGTGAGTGAGGAAGCATGTTGAAGTGCTTGACTGACACAACAGCCAGTAGTGTTTGAGATAGACCACACCTGACAGTAGCTTAATGAGCTAGTTAAATATGGAGAATTGATTATTATTTTAATTAATTAATTAATTAATTTTACTTTTACTGATGAAGAATCCCCGATAGTGTTTTTAAAGACTGAATCATGTGACCGAATCAGCATTGAAGAGAACCAAATTGGTCAAACACTCCAGAGAACAGCCTGTCACATAACCATGACTTTGTTCAAATTCCACCATAGTCTGTAAACTCCAGCTGGGAGTATTCAGGAAGACGCACAGGAAAAAAAACACACCGACAAACCATGTTTACTGTTAACGAGCTACTGCTGCAGCTAACAAGCTACTCCTGTAGATCAAGACCTGCTTCCAGGGGCAGGGCATATACGTTCTAGAGAACATTTAAATACACCGTTATGTTTGGACTAGGTATGAATCACCAAAATGTAAATCACAGCTTATGAGACCCGAGTTCAGAGCTGTGTTTGTGGACTGTGATGCACTGAAATGTCTCTAATTGATGTATGATGAAAATTGCACATATTTCAGTACAGTGATTTGTTCCAGCTGGTTATGATTCCTTTCCATCCATGTGAGCAGTGAATGGATGATTCATGTGAAGCATTTCAGCTTATTCTATCATACAGTCTTGCAGCTAACTAGACAATGGGAGGACTGGAGTATTTTTAGTCGTCAAGCGCATACAGTACATCTGAGTCATTAGATTGTGTGCAAAACAAAAAAAAAAACCATAAACATGCATTACAGCTTTGTCCTAACTATTGCGTTATCTCTAAAAAGCCAATAAAAGTCAACAATTAAGTTCAGGTCATTGTAATATTATGGCAGCCTTTGCTAATAAACTGTAACCCATCATCTGAGATGCTTGTCTAAATCTGGCATTTGTAGTGGGTTTATCATTCCTTCCGTCCTTTTTACTTCCATTGTTGCCTTCATCTCTTGACTCACCTGGCTGTTGACAGGTTCTGTTTAAACTTCTTTCAGCTATTGTGATATTGCGGGAGGTTGCTCATGAAAACCAGCTGAAAGGAGGGGTTTTTTTTTGCTTCTGATTAAACACTAGCACTGAGAACAGTGAGAACTTTTAACTGGCAGAAGGCCACAAACACAAACAGTGAACATTCTCTTGCTGTCTCTCTCCCTCTGTCTTTTTCTGTCTTTGTCTCACATGCACTTCTTTTCTCAACTCTTGCCCCTCCATCCTCTTTTCTACATTTGTTGCATTGCTCATTGCTCTCTCTATCGGTCTCTCTTGCTCTCTCTCTTGCTCTCTCCCCTCTCTCTCTCCCCCTGGTTCTCTCTCCTGGCCAAAGCTGACAGCTCTCCCAGAGAGACAGGAAGCAGCCCTCACATTTTTTCCCCACATTCAAACAATAATAGGAGAGGACCCAGGCTATTATTTTAGCAGCAACTTGCCTCTTTATCTGCTCCGAACATAGTTTCCTCTCTGTTTGAGAACCGCTTCCTCTTGCTAATGACATTAGAGTGAATGAGCGGGGTGTGTGTGTGTGTAAGAGGAAAGTAAGAGAGGCAAAAAAAAAATCTGACTTTGGTTCTAACCAGAAGGGGAGAGAGAGAGAGAGAGAGAGAGAGAGGGGGGGTATTTATGTCTTCATTTTTTCTGGACTTAAAAAAAAAAAAAAAAAAAAAAATCTGTTCAGAGTCTCAGGCTGCCTCGTTACCGCTAAGTGACCACAAGCGTTCACTCTCATTCATTGGAGCTGTTTAGCTTGTGATAAGTGTTGACTATTGACACCAAAGACAGAACGTGTTGTTAGCAAGTTAGTGAAGTTTCTAGTTTTAAATATTTTTTTTCCCCTTTCTTTTTTTCTCCCCACCGAACACCAATATGTAGCTTTGTTTCATCTAGTTCGAACCAGACCTTCGTCTTCTTTTCTCTCCTGATCTGGATGGGATTCCAGTCTATGCAAGTAAGTATCTGCCATTGGGTGCACGCATTCTCTTGATTATCTGTGTTAACTTTTCCTTTTGGATTTTTATCATCACGGTAATATGCAGATGGATTGTTACTTATGGAGCTAGCATCAACTTCACACATGGCTGATGCTGTGTTTACAGTTGTGAATGCTTGAACTACTAGTGTATGGCTGACCTTTGTCATATGTTTGTAGGTTTGTCTTTGACTTTTTATGTTCAAGGAGCATTTAGTAAATTCAGATTATAAATAGAAGCTTGTTGCGTCTCGTGAAGTCTGTTTTCTGATCACTTCCCATCTTCATAATAACAAGATGTACTTTAAGTCACTAATTACATTTTGTGCACGTGGCTTTCTTAGGACAACACAACTTCAGTCAGTGTCTTATAGAATTAATTTGTTTAGTAGTCATGCCATAATAATAATAATAATAATAATAATACAAGTGTAAATGAAAGTGTCAGATTTTAAATAATTGAAGTCATCTTAACATGAAAGGGACGATATAACTCGAATTACTGATAACTCATGTCTTCAACTTTCTCAAAGCTTAAGAAACGACTCTGATTAAATAAACGGTCAAATTAATGCACCACACGTCTCATCCTGTGTCTCAGAACTGATCCTAAATAATCTCTGATGTAATCCAGTATATTTTAGGCTTCCAGTGTTTTCCCAGCAGTGTTCTGATTATGCCACAATTTCCTATTTGGTGAATTTTGTTTCCCTCAGCGAAGTCTTTCTTTATGAGGACACCCTTATTATTATCAGTATAATAATAAACCATTCAGGGCCATTGTTCCCCTGGGAAGCATATCGTCATCAGGAATGTTTGGGGAATATTGTGCTTTTGTCAATGGGTGTAATGGGATGTACCTAGAATTTTGGCACTGTTCCATGAGCGCTGTATCTGAACCTACTAATGAAAAGCTTATGTAGATATTCTGCAAGACTTTCAGAAATCCTAATGCTGAGCAATGTTGTTGGTGTACAGACTGTTCCAAAGTCAGACCATGTTTGGTTACTTTGTATTAATAACAAGGCTCCAGGTGTTTTCGAGGAGCCAGATATTTCTATGGATGAGGGATGAAATGAAAAGCAGAAACGCTTTGACTATAAGAACACAGTAACTTTTGATTTATTGATTCAGTGCTTTTAGGCAGATATTGTTTTAAAGTCAGTCATTTCATAGACATGACAAGGTGGGATTTACTGCCTTCCTGTTTCACATGTGGTGAGCAGCTAATCCAACTTATGCCACACACATACACTGTACAGTGTACTAAATCCACACATCATTTCGGAACTCTTTGAGACAGATTTTTCAGTGGGCTTAGTCACTGAAACTGAGGTAAAACGGGAATGACTAGCATTAATGCCGTATCAGTTCTCATGGTCCATGTGTTTCTACGCTCTCCTTACAGACGCAGTGTGCCACTGATTCATCCTCACTCCTGGCACCTGGTGAAGTTATCTGAAGCACCTTCTGTGCCTGGTTCAGCAGGTGGTTCAGACGGCCCACTGGCCATGCAGCTCCACCCCACACCCTTCAGTGTACCGTGGCACTCTGGGGGTGACAGGTGAGGATCTATATACATATACGTTCACATGTCTTCCCACGGGTTAGCACGTTTGCCTCGTACCTCCAGGGTTGTGGCTTCAAATCCCACCTCTGCCATGTGTGTTTTCCCTGTACTTTTTGGGGTTTCCTCCAGTACTCCAGATTCTTTCCCTTTACTTTCAAAATTGTCCGTAGTATGTGAATGTGTGTGCAGTTGTGCCCTGCGATGGGTTGGCATCTGCCTTGTGCCACGAGCTCCCTATGATAAGCTCCAGGTTCCCTGCGACCCTGTGTAGGATAAGCAGTATGGAACATGGCTGGATGTTTTCCCATACAAACATGCGCATCATTATATATAGAGAACCCAGAAAGGACCCATGATACCCATTCCTCTTTTTATTGTATGGACAAGTAGGCAATTTAATGACTTGATTATGTATTGTATCTGGGATCAAGCTGTCACATTAGCATTCTTTCAGTTTTACTATGCGTGCATTTTACTTGGGGAAATTTTTGCTCTCTAATTACTGTCTAAAGATAGAAATGATCAGGAAACCTGTGATCTCAGTTTTTATGTGAAAACAAACCTCACTGAATCATCCTGCTATTTTTTTTTAGACTTTCAGACAATTTTAGATTCAGACATTCCTTATGGATTTGTGACCAAAAAAAGGAGAGTAATAAGAACATTTAACCAACAACAAAAAAACATACCATAAAAACTTTCTAACAAATTTCCCAAACAATCTTAATGTTGTTATTGTAATCAATTCAAATGATTTGGTTTATTATGGTTCGTGCATACTGAAAATATAGAAACTGTTCTCTGTTCCTTTAGGATCAAATATGTAGATTGTAAATACTCTTGCCAAGTGTTTCTGGGCCTTTTCACTAATCTCATTTTCTGTCATTATACTAATGACTAGAAAGTTGTTTGTTGGTCAGAATGCAGTGAAAAATTCCGAAATCTCTCACGTCCCAGTTTAAATCTATCTCGGGTGAAGAAGATGATGGCGAAAGTAAATATTGTCATTGGCTGTATTCTAATATACAAATTTATTTATTTATTTTTAAAGTAATTTTGTCAACCCAGGTGCTCTCGCGATATCTTTTTTAGCAGGTTTAAAACTCCTAACTGTAACATCAATAATGCTTGTAAAACTTTCCATTCATTTGGTAACTATTGACATATGTTTCTGTATGAGTCGTCTCTGTGGAAATAGTGCATTTGAAGTGTTGTGGAATGTTCTCACATACCCTATATTATATAGCTGATGATGATGATGATGGTGATGACTATGATGGGATTTCCCATTTTGGAAACCTAATCTCTTTTCTTTTTGGTTCTGCCTCTGGTGCTAGAACAAAAAGAGAAAGAAAGGTCTTTGCTTACAAGCCTCAACAGAGTTTTCTTCTCCAGATGCCCTGGTTGCAATATACTGCTATTTTGACTGAGTTTCCAAATATATCAAATAATTGATCTGTTTTATTTGTAGCAGCTGCACAGCATGTGTATGTACTTTTTAAAAATTTATATATATATATATATATATATAGGGTTTTTGTCATTATTTCAGAAATACTGATTAATCATTTCCTTTTCTCTCTACCTTACTGTCTAGTGAGCTGTCCATGCCATTGGGCCACCTCTCCCGGCACTACAGTACAGACCGCAGCAGCTCTGTGGGGAGTATGGAGAGTCTGGAAAACCCTCCAAGTCAGGGTTACTACGACAGCCAGCTCTCTCCCATTGACCCTGCCATCTTCAATAACAAACGTGACTCTGCTTATAGCTCTTTCTCTGCAAGCTCAAACACATCTGACTACACAGTATCTTTGCGCCCTGAGGAAAACAGCTCTATGGACAGTCTCCTGCAGGGCTTTGGCCCCTCCTGCAGGTTTACAGAGGGACATCCTGCGGTTAGTGGCCCAGGAGAACTTCACTGTGAGGAGGGGATTCTCAAGTCCATGTCTCTGCCTCATAGGCCTGAGGCTAAAGTACGTCCATCATCCTATAGCTACGAAGAAAACAAGTGCGGACCTCCACAACCTCCCATGAGGAAGGATAGTTTTAGGGCTACCAGAGGCCTACCAGAGGTGCTGGATAAACGTTGTGTGTCTGCTCCTGTTGGTGTGTCAAGTTTGACTTGCTGCACTATCGAAGACCCTCCTCACATCCGCAATACATTGAATGGTAGTGTGTGTCTGAAAGGTCAAGAAAATGACCAGGACTTGAAGGGTAACAAAGCAGAACCTTATTACACCATAAATTCTCAAAACGAAATTTTTATAGATAAACACGTCAGCTCAACAGATGAAAGCCAAAAGATCAGTCACTTCCAGACCCTAGAGAGGCATTCGACCCCGCCCAGTCCTGCAACAGCAGAGAGTCTTGATATTAAACTCAATCATTTAGATAACAATCTCCAGCCTAGGATGCACAGACATAGTGCACCAGAAAAATTACTTGTCTCTCAGTTACACATGATAGAGCACTCAAGTGACAATATTGCACTTTCCATGTCCCCTTCTAGCCTGTGGTCTAATCCTCTGCATCCCAGGGAGGAACTAAGTGAAGACCGTCCAGCTGTAGCACAGGATAAATGGGGAGGAAGCAGGTGCTCCACACCCGGTTCACTGACCACTTCGGAGCTAGAGGAACACAGGGTGGAGGGAGAACCATTTGATTCAGGTCAAATCCCTACTCCTGTCCAGCATGCTTGGGGAAGATCTGTCAGTGTTCCAGGTGAAACTATAGGAAATGGATTTGCTGAGAATGGACCCTGCATAGACACTCAACTTCAAGAGAGAGCTTTTGAGACCATTAGTGATGCATCGAGCATGGACACTCTACTTGAGAACCAGGAACAAGGAGAAGGCAAGGGAGATGATGGTGACATTTCAAAGCCTGTTCAAAAACGGCAGTTTCGTTTATCGAAGTCTCGCCGTCGAAGTGAACGTTTTGCTACAAACCTTCGCAATGAGATCCAGAGGAAGAAGGCTCAGCTGCAAAAGAGCAAAGGTTCCAGTGGTCTGCTATGTGATGGCGAGACATTGGAGGAAGAGGATATGGAAGAAAAATCCCCATCAGAGATGCCAGCCATCAATCACCACAGGATTCAAACACAGACTAATCAACACAACAGCTTCCAGAATTTTGCTCCATCTCAGGCCAGGACAATTGCCTCAAACTCAACATTTCCAGGCCGATACTGTGGAACAAATTCTTCAGAGCATTCAGGGAGCAGGACTGGAGATATCCATATTTCACAGGATGATACCATTGGAATCCAGTCAGCTGAGGTAAACAGACCTGTATGCGTGCGTGTGGTCGAAGAGTTGGCACCACCAGGTAAAGCCAGGCGTTGGCGCTGGACACCTGAGAACAAACTACAACCAGAAATGGAATCAACTGAAATAAAGAAGAATGGTGAAGGAACAGTACCATCTTCTTGGAACCTTGGAAAAACAAAGGAAAGAGTGGGTTCTTCAGGTGGACGCTCTACCCGAGCTGATGATTGTGACATCCCACCTTTTGCAGACCGCAGGAAGTTCTTTGAGGAGACTAGCAGAAATCTGAGCCAGTCTGTGACCAACCTGGCAGGCCTTTCAAGCCACCGCCAGAGGCTAGAGAAGCATGAGAGAAAGAAAGATCCAACTTCTCCTGAACCCCTTGAGTCAGTCCCTGACCTTGGGCGCAGGAGGTTCTCTTACCAGGGTGGAATTAACGATGGAACCTCAGTCAATTCGTTTGATACTAGAAGAAAGAGATTGCAGCAAGAGAGAGACCGAGAGAGAGAAAATACACTGGAAAGAGAATGGGAAAAGGAGAGGGAGAATGAGAAACAGAGGGAAAAAGAACGAGAACGTAAAGAACAGGAGCAACTACAGGCATGGGAAAAGGTGCAGGAGCAGGAGAGGGAGAGAGAAAGAGCAAGAAAGGAAGCCGAAAGAGAGCAACAGAGAGTTCAACAGATGGAGAGAGACTGGGAAACCAGTAGAGATCGCTTTTATGCAGGACATGACCTCAACAATACCACGATGCTACCACCTTTGCCTCATGATAGCCTAAAACAACCACTTGCATCTCAAAATCTAACCTTGTGTAATTCACACTCTGACAATTTGCATAACAAGACCAAACCTGACATGCAAAAGCCATGCTCAGCCTTCCGGCCTGTAACTAGCCAGAAGTATCAATCTGACCACTACTGTCTACCCCCTGGATACACGGCCAGGAGCTGCATTCCAACAGAGGTGAGATTGTCACTTATAGATATTTATTATTGATAATCTAATATTGTCAATATTTAATACTGATGCATTGATACAGCATACACCAGAGACGTGTAGAAATCCTTATAATATATGGAACGGAGCAGACTGGGATTCATTGAGCCCACAATGTTGGAAAACAGTCACTTGCCTTAGCACCTTAGCAGCCAGCCAACAATAATATTGGACAAGATTTATGCTTAGAGAATTGTTGTTCCAGCCTAGCATCTACAAGAAGATATGGTAAAAGGAGGTTTAATTTCATATTGTGTAACTGAATCTGCCACCCTTGTATAAATAAAAGTGGCCTCTTGGAGGTATAGTGTATATAATGGTCCTTTGGAAGCAAATAATGTGAAGCCCTTTGTTTCTAACTGATCTAAATGAAGGTGAACTTGAAAGTTTCTATAAAAAGATTTTTGCTTAGTAATAATAGCAAAGTTATTAGTTTAGTAATTAACCCACATTTACCTTTATGTTAAATGTATGTCTGGCAATTTGCTGTTATACTCAGTATAACTTATTTATTTATTTTAAACAGAAAGAACAATTATGTATGATGATGCATACCATTTTTCCTGTTTATTACCTCCGGGTGTCTTCCTTTCTGAGAGAGGAAAAAAAGAATTTATAAAGTACTTGTAACTTTTTAAAGTAGTATGTATTACAAATTAATTATATTTGGCAGAAAAGGTACTGGGTTTCTTCGTGCCTCAAATATCAGGAAAATTCTAGCATCCAAACATGTTCCTGTTTTGAATCATTTGTCAAATGTCTTCCACAGGCTTTCCCTGTACATGAGCTGGAACAAACAAAACTAAGGAGGAAATTTAGCCTGACTGAAAGGTATGTTCACTTACTATATTTGCGTTCACAGATTGGTGGCCCCAGCACTGTCTTCAACTGTTTTTATATAATTTGCAATAATGGGCATTTGACCTGGAATCTGACTTTTAAATTGTGCACTCATTAAGAGCTTCTCGAGGGTTCATACATTGTGCAACAGTCTCCAGTAGGAGGTTAAGCTATTCCTCATGACTCATTTTCTTGGGCTTTAGGGACTATACTCCATGTAGACGAGATTCGAGACCTGGAGAAGTTACTGTGGGTCGTGGATTTCAGTGTCAATGGAACAACAGACTACGTGATTGCAACAACAAGGATCAATCCTTCACGTCATCAAGACTTACAAACCGCACCATGTCTGAAAACGACATCCGCCATGGTTCTGCTACCAATAATAGCAGAATGTCTTCTTCCATCGTCAAGGAACTGGAGGAGAATGTTGTGTCTGTAGATGAGACAAAGAAGAAAAAGGGGCCTCCTCCTCCACGGCCACCCCCCCCAAAATGGGAGCAGTTCCATAAGAGAAGGGCATCTCACCACAGTCTCTTCTCTACCCAACCTGTCTCTTCATTCCAGCTCCAAACGTACATGTCCTGTCCATCCACTGCCCTTGAAATGACTCGTCAGCGGTCCTACAGTCTTCCTCCAAGGGATGATGCAGAAAGGCACCAAGCTCAGCTAAACCCTGCCTTAAATAACAGAGCTTTCAAACCTGTGGCCCTGCCTCCAAAAGAACAAGACACTACCAGAAATCAGCATTATGATACAAACAGTTCAGAAGACACACCAACATCCTCAAATGAGTCGAGCCAAAGGTACAGTATGGCTTCTGTAAAGGTTAAAAGGGACTTTAAGCAATGATGGCTGTAGGGATGGCTACAATGACCAGGACTAAATGTTGACACTGTAGCCACTAAGAAACAACTCTATGGCAGAATAGAGTGTTTGACAGTCTCTGTTGGCTATGAAAATGACATTTAAAAAATAAGCGCTTTATGGTTTAGAGAGGCGGCGTTTAGCCTGCCTAACTGTCAGTGTAGACCAGTGTTGCCAACTTAGTGACTTTTCAGACCCCTTTAGCGACAAATCTTTTAGGACAAACCATAGCAACTTTCCAAATGTCTCCAGTACTGTCATGCAAGTGCAAGGTCTTGTTTTCCTGCTGCACTCACACCTCTTTGCGTCTGCTCTGATCAGTGAGGGGCTGAGAGCCGGAGATTTGGATAACGAGACGCGCCCTTCCTCACAATTTACGTCATTCTTATGTGAATGTTTTTCGAATGTAAGACGAATATAATGCAACATGTTTTGCATGTAAAATAGTACTCGTTATTAGTTATTAGTAACCTAATTCTCTTGTTCAAAGTAGTTCTATTGTTCAGAAACATTTTAGATCATTCCGTCCATCATGTTCCATACCTGTCTGCTATATATACTTTTATAAAAGTTGTTTTAAAAAATCAAGTTATGAAAAATTATTTTAAAAAGTACAAAAACAATAAAAAAAATCTACCTATATAACCTTCAAAAATAGATTTATATATATATATAAGTTGTTTTTAGTTACAAAAGGTTGAGAACCTCTACTTTAGAAGATAAGCAAATATCAGAAGAGGGGTTTGTACTGATGTTAGATGCCAACAGGTACAATAACTTACAATTTGATTATAATATAAGTGTCTGACCAAATTGCTCTGATTTCATTCATGGAATTGTGGCGTTATCTAGTGTAAATATAATTCTGATTCAACCCCAGTTAAACCATGAAATTAACTCACTTAAACTTCACATTATGGTATTTTTGCTGTAGTGGAACTGCAGGCTATATCTGCAGGAAGCAGCGAGTCATATTAACGCATATTCAGTCCAGCTCGGGTTTTTCGTCTGAGCACCATAGCATAGGGACCAATAATGTCCCTGCCATTGCCGTTGCTTAAGGACCCTATTACTTTTGATGCTGCTACTTTATTGCTCTTGCCTCACATTACATTGAATGATTTGTTTATAGGTATGACCTCATTTGCATTTCAATCCTCTGTCACATTTCAGACTTTCTGAGCAAAGCTTGGTCCAGCCTTCCGATCAATACAGACCAGCTGTGGTGAAACCAGTCATTTATAAGCATAGAGCAGAGACATGGGACATGACTTCTCACAACTACAGAGCAAAAAACAATGCTAGCAAGTCGCCAATCCCGGTCTCTACTTTGGAGAATGGCTCTCGCGCTGGACCCGTCTATCCGGAGTCCTACTTTACAATGAACTACAACCAACAGCAGCATTTCCAGAATCAGCCTCAGCAAATATGCATGCATGGCACTATCATCAAGACTCTGGAACCTTCTCCCCAAAGTCTACCCTCGAATGAGGATCAATCTTTGCCCTACGAGACAGACATAGATGAGTTCCCTGAGAATGAGGGAACCACAGTGGAGCAGCAAAGGCAAGCAGAAGACCGGACAGAGATGCAATGTTTTGCTCAGCCAGTGACGGTGCTGGAAACGGACATCGACACATTGACTGACGAAGAGGCTTCGTCATCAGGTATGAGGAGAGGGCAAAGGGCGTCCATCGTGGACTCTTTATTAGAAGAGGGTTGCGGCAGAGCTGGAAAGGAGCTAATGGGAGAACTGTTCCCTCACTATGCAGGAAGTGGAACAGAAGGCTGGAGAGGAGGCAATATAGTGAGTGGAGACATGGTTGAGAGGTATGACCTGTTTTTAAGAAATTTGGTTTATTTGCATATTTTTTGGCATTCTCAAAATACAGTTTGTAATGGGATTGGGCATGGTAGAGGGGAGCTCTACCAAGAACAAGTAATGTTTCCATTACTTGGTTTAATTGCTTAGTTTGAATGTTTATTGCCCCAGGTCTTCTAGACAGAGCCCCTCAGTACCCCAGGGCTCAACCTCTACCAGCTACAGAGGACCCACCAACAAAGCTCAACTCCTTAATAAGATGCCAAACTTCTCCGAAATGAAGAAGGAAGACGAAGAGCTTAATTACAAGGTTTGGGCTGATTTGATTTGCATAGACTCCATCTATATAATACGTTAGCTGAATAAGATATCGAGTTTGTTCTTAGCTGAATAAGATATCGAGTTTGTTCTTAGCTGAATAAGATATCGAGTTTGTTCTTAGCTGAATAAGATATCGAGTTTGTTCTCCACTTGTGAGGGCTACTTCATTTCTGAACTGCAATTTTCCATGTTATTTGCAGAGGCAGCTGATGGAAAGCTTGCGTAAGAAGCTGGGCGTGTTGCGGGAAGCCCAAAGAGGTTTGCAGGAGGACATCAGAGCCAACGCTCTGCTTGGCGAAGAGGTGGAAAGCCTGGTGCTGGCCGTCTGCAAGCCAAACGAGGTCGACAAGTTCCGTATGTTTATCGGAGACCTGGACAAAGTGACGAGTCTTCTGTTATCACTCTCCGGCAGGCTGCTCAGAGTGGAGAGTGCTCTAGATTGCTTGGACCCAGAATCAGGCCATCGTGAGAGGGTGAGATGTGGGTGGGCGAAGAAGAAATATACGCGTGTCAAATGTTTTTGCTTGTCTGTTTCTCTGGATTCTAGTTTTCCCCAGAGTCTTGTGCTGTTGAGTTGTGTTTCTGGGTTTATCAATACCAGTGTTTATTTGATTTCCATTGTTTCATAGCTCAGTATACATGAGTGATGGTCACTCACTATTTCTTTTGATTCTATTCTCTTATGGCACTCTAGCTCCCCCTGTTGGACAAGAAGAAGCAGCTCCTTGCGCAGCTGGCTGAGGCTCAGGAGCTGAAGGAGCATGTGGACCGGAGGGAGGAGGCCGTGGGAAGGGTGCTGGGTCGATGCCTGACTCCAGAACAACTGCGTGATTACAGCCATTTTGTGAAGATGAAGGCAGCACTTCTGGTAGAACAGCGGCAGCTGGATGACAAAATCCGGCTAGGGGAAGAACAGCTCCGAGGGCTCAAGGAGAGCCTCGGCCTGGGATACGGCCCTTACTGAAACTGGAATTGGAAGTAAAGTACAGGAAGCTTGCGTATGCATGCACATGAATGTTTCTGATAAATAATTACATCTGAGCGTATATGAACGTTATAACAAAGCTGCAACAGTGACAGTCCAAGACTTCTTAAGCACAAGCACAGTGACTTTATCAGCTGTAGTATCAGCTGATGCTTGTTGGCAGTATTTTGCCACTCCTTTACACAGCAGCAATACTCAATATGTTTTGTTGAGAAATTAGTAACACTAAGCAGTAAATGACCTCAAAATCCTACTCTAAGCCACACAATGCGCTGTGTGTGTGTGTGCGCACGCATCTCATTAATATCAACTGAAGACCTGTCCATGCACTGCTATTTATTTATTTATATCTCTCAGCAAAATCAGAAAAAGAACTCGAGTCATGTTTGTTTGGCCACCTTGAAAAGATTTGGTCACTTTGAAAGTCAGCAGACGGAGCACTGAAAACATTCAGCCCAATAATCCTGTCACGTTTCATGTGTTACTAGAAAGAGTTTTGATAGAAACGTAGAAATCCATACGTGCAGGAATAGTGCTAAGCCGTGAGTGACATCACTGAACAGCACTCTGTCCGGGTCAAACTGGACTTTGCTCTACAAGCAAAGTATTCCACAAGCATTTTCTGAAAATCCATGTTTTCTTCAGTCCGGTTAGAGCGATCAGCGTGCATCCTTTATTGTGTGGCGATTTACGTGTGGTGTTCAGGTAGTGGTCCGCTTATTCAGGCAAAGCAGAAGCATTCACGACATATTCATGCCTTTTTCATTATAAAGTGCTTTACTACATTTTTTTTTCTGCTAAGTGATATCTGAATTATTTTTCTTTTTTGATGCCAAAGATTACGTTCATGTCTTAACACAAGAACAGAAATACGGTGCTTATTTTGGAGAACTACGTGCAGTAGCCGAGTCGTTTAAAGGAAATTCTTGCTGTCGCTGTTTACTCAGTGCAGCTGTGTTCAACATTTTGATCACTTAAAACAGTTCTTACATTCCTCGTATTTAATGCGTGCAGTGTTCTATAATATGTAATATAATGCATCATTTTTGTTTCTGACTGAGCAAACTGCTTTTCAATATCCTTATCCTCTTTTAGAGGAAAGAATGCTGCTCTATTGAACATTTAATGTGCTTATTGTTTTCAACCAACAATGTATTAAACAATATAATGTTGAGTTTCTTTTTTTCTCCTCTTTCCAGAACTACCTTTCAGAATTTGAGTGCCAAAGATGAATGTGCATTTGTTACAGTAATCAGATAAAAAGTATGTTCATGTATATTTTTTTTCTTTTTACCCTAATGTATATACTGCCTCTTTCTGTGCTCTTGATTTATTTTATTTTTTTTGTATCATACCTTCGTAAATTACTTCACGCTGGAAATGTATGAAAATATTTGGTTGAACTATAAGTGATCAATTTCTCCAATTTTTGGTTTGTTAAAAGTCCAGTATGGAATATGTACTATTGATTTATAGAATATAAATATTTTAAGCTATATGGAGGGTGTGTTTTTATTTCAAGTCAAATAGTTTCTTTTCACACCTCATTCCATGTGTAAACACAAGCTGTAGCACAATTCTGAAAAAATAATTGGAGTACACTTCTTGAGAAAACCAGGATCATTTACAAAATTGTATTCCTTAATGCTGAAATTTCTAGGAAGAAAACATGCACATACTGGCCACTTTAATAGAAACACTGAAGCCACTCTTTCATGCAATTATCCAATCATGGAGTAGCAGTTGAAATCGTGCATAAGCTCCTGCAGATACATATGCAGAGCTTCAGTTAATGTTCACATAAAACAACAGAGGGGGAAATAATGTGATCTCGGGGACCGTGGCGTGGTTGTTGGTGCCAGATTGGCTGTTGTGACTATTTCAGAACCTGCTGGTCTCCTGAGAAAGTTGAACAATGGAAATCTTTGAACTTTTTCCAATTTTCCAGACTGAAACTGTCCAGTTTCAGTAAATTTAAGCTCGCTGTAATATCACAGTCCTGTTCTTGGCTGTCAGAAGAGGAACCTCTTTGTTGTTGTAAACCATCTGCCGCAAGGGTTTACCTTTTTATTTGTGCATTCTGAGATGCGCTCACATTTTCTGCACTCCTGGGATGTAAAGAGTTGTTATTATAGCTACTGTAACCTTCCTGTTCAAGATCAAACTACTCTGCCCATTCTTCTTGGACCTCTCTCCTCAACAAGGCGTTTCCACCCGCAATACTGCTGCTTCTTTGCACAATTCTGTTTGAACTCCAGAGATTCTTGTGCATGAAAATCCCAGAAGAAAAGCAGTTCACGAAATCCTCAAATCAGCCGATCTGGCACTAACTCCGCTAAGCCGTTTGATGTGAATATTAACTAAAGATCTTGTCCTGTGTCTGCATGCATTGCCCTGCTGCCACATGATTGGCCGATTAGATGAATGAGCAGGGTACTGATGTTCCCATTGAAGTGTGTACGTTTGCGTTATCCATGGTGGAGAGATTTTTTTTTCAGTGTAACTTTAGTTATTTTACCTGCTGAAAATAGTACTGTATTTTCTTTAGAACATTTTATTCAAGAACCCTGGAGACCTAAGGTGAAAATCCTTTTAATAAAACTCAACAAACAACAACAAAAAAAACAGTAACTAAAAGCAAGTTGATAACATTTACAACCACAAAGGAAAACCAAACTGTACAACCCTAATGCTGGATCATTGCTTACTTTTACTCATTCATTAATTCATTAGGGGGCTTCATAATAAGAGGAAAAATGGGTGTGATGTTCATTGTACATATTTGCAATACCATGGTGTCACCAGCACACAGAATGCATGAATAATCGTCGCCATTTCTCTGGTGTATTCTCCACCATGGTACTGAAGTTGCACATTTATTTGTACAGGATGTCATAATGACCTGGTCGATAGAGGAGGAAGATGCGTGGCTCACTGCCTTCTGGGAAAATGTGGTGGTTAACTGTGCCACCCTCCCCTCGGTCCATGTATTCCACCAATATGGACACATTCAATGCCTGTGCTAAGGCTATGATGTGGATGTGGTCACTTTCTTTGGACATTGGCTCCACTTCCTACAAAAAGAAAACATTAATCAAAACACTAATCCTAAAGCTGGTTTGAACATCTATTTACATTCTCGAGCTTTGTGTTAATCATCGTAGCTCTGTCTTCCTCCGAAGTCCTACATCGGTAAAGACAGTATTGTTTCAGCTATGTCCTACCTGCTGGCAGAATTCTTTGACTGAACGTCCTCCCTCTATGAAATGCTGGAAGAAGGCATGCTCTCTCTGCAGGTAGCCGGAGGTGAGCAGCCGCAGGTAAACCACCACGTAGTCCGACACACTCTGGTCGTTAAAGGAGCTCAGCAGCTCCCCGAGGGCGGGCTGCTTCTCACACAGCTCAATCAGGTCCATGAACTAATGGAAAAACACCACCACACATCAGGATTTACAAGTTACAGCAGCGTGCAGATCGTTTCTTCTTGTTTATACTCACTGTGTTGTGAAAGTCTTCAATGGTGAACTCAGTAAAGCCCTGGTTCACAAGGTCCAGTTTGCTCTTTGCTGCCACTGCTTTAAACCTAAAGATAGCCATGTTTATATATGCTTAGCGATACACAGGGAAAAAAATCAGTCAGATATGTAGGATATATTTTCAAATTCTACTTAAAGAACTGAAATCTAATATACACCAAGATGCTGGTTTATTAGATAGATCAACCTTCTAGTTAAACCCACTGCATATTATGCAGGGGTTATAAGCACACCCTGTAATTATACAATTAAACACAATAGCTAATCGTTTCTCATGCACAGTGTGTTAATCTCCCACTAGTTCTCCAGTTTCCATTTTTTTAAAGCCACAATCCATGGTGGTTTTATTCCCCTAATGCACAGGTTCCCAACCCTGGTCCTGGACTACCCCTTGTCTTGTACATTTTAGTAGTTTCCCCTGCACTAACACTCACTGCAACTCAGGAGTGTTAATTAGTTGAATCAAGTATGTTGGGGTAGAGAAAACATAAAAATGTGCAGGACAGATGGTACTCCAGTACCAGGGTTTGGATCCTGTGCCTTAAGCAGCGGTCCCCAACCTTTTTTGCGCCACGGACGGGTTTAATATCAGACAATATTTTCCCGGACTGGCCTTTAAGGTGTGGCGGATAAATACAACAAAATAAAATGATAGGACCGGCATAAAAACTGGGGTATTTTAAAAATATAATAATAAATGTGAATCCAATGTGAAATCACAACTTTATTAGCAGCGTCCTCGTAACATCCTCTCTCCCCCTAACGCTCTCTGGTCTCTATGGTAAGGTTTCAACGTATCACGTGACCGAGACAAGCGTCTTGACATGCGTCAAGAGTGACTCGTAGAAGGATGTAACTGAGAGAATCCGCTCATTTTTCAGATCCAGATAATAAATAAAACGGAAATAATGTAAGGTATTTATTCTTTCTGTGCGGCCCGGCACCAAATGACCCACGGACCGGAGGTTGGGGACCGCTGTCCTAAAGGATATGGAAGAAGGCAGTTAACAAAATTGTGTACCTACAAAGTACAACTATATGGAAGGTGAAACTGTTAAAATGTCTGCAATGCATAGACAGAATTTAAGTGTACCTAACTTCAGGTATACCGCCCAACCTCATTCACAGAACTCATTCCTGTTAAGTTGCTGGTAAGGGTTTTCCAAAAACTATATGCACTATATATAGACAATTACAACAAAAGGCAAGCTTTACTTCTGTAGCTCTTTGCCATCATCCAGTAGTGACTCCAAATGTGAAAAGCCAAAAGCTCTGTAGAAACAATTTCCATCAGGCCGCGTCTTCCGGATATATGAATATTTTTTATGAAGATCCTGTAGGAATAAACATTGAAAAAACTTTAAAGAAACTACAGTAATTTTAATTTGGTCCATTATATAAAAAAACAAATAATAAAAAGCTAAATAAATAAATTCTAATTTTGGTCACTATATGCCTATTCCCACACACTAGCTAGTTCTCCACTATTACATGATCGCTACAAACTGCTAAGGATGAGGGATAACGTGCTTCAGCCAAAACACGTGCAGCTCTGCCACTGCATCTGTTCACATGGTAAAGCTCATGATGGGTCACAAGGCAGCTGAACACTCAGGGAAAACGCCAACTGCCTTTTTCCACATACATGAGCTCACAGATGCCCACAATTGTTTAGCGGCATGCTGACTGAGGGGAGAAAGTAACGCCATCCCTCTCACGCAGAGCATGGCTAGGCTGTGCCATCCTCGGGATTCAAACTTTACCATTTGGTACATGCTTTTCTCTTTCGTCACTTGGAAGCCTATTACAGCAACTCTTAATTTCAAACCAAGATCTTACAAAAATGGCATAAAGAAGAATCGAACACAGCTGGAAATATTCTTACAGACAGAACTAAATGTACACATGATTGGGTTGGTCTTAACCTTGATCTTGAGCTGATAGATCGTGTCCTCTTCAGCATACTCGCTCTGTAGCACAGAGAGATCCTGTCTGTCAGACACTAAGGGGATACTGATGGCTATCTGTCTCAAAACACACACACACCACACACACACACACACACACACATCAAGCAAATGCATGAAATATAATAACTGCTTAAGAACATTCAATGGAAATATGATATGCTGTATATAAGCACTACATTTATCACTGAACAAATTCACTACACACAGCTAGTGTACATTTTCTGAGTTATTAAATGATTTGGCCTAAATGTAATGCAGTATGTGGAAAAACAGTCAAATTCTGTCACACTGTCTCCATGTTATGGAGAGTCTTTGTGTTTTCAGGAACTTAGGCTCCTGTTAAACTTTACAATAGTATAGAAAAATCAATACACTGTAGAAAAATACTGAGAAATCTCAAAAGTATTAAAGAATCACGGACACACTTAACTACACTGGACTAACACAGACTATCCAAACGGTGGTCTTAAGTGCACAAAGGTGGAATTTCCTTCTGCAAGGCTGAAAAGTCCTAACTCACTTCCTGCTGAATTCGGTCTTGTTGTGCCATAATGGCCTCATCATAGGCCAGGCAGTTCACTCCTACCAAAGAAGAAGGAGAAAAAGATGATTAATAAGGAGCAAAAACTGGGTCACTTCTGGAAGTTTCTAACAGACAGACTTGACTGAAGGAGCCGATCAGGAACAAGTCGTCTTCACCAGTTAAGATGTGTTTTGCATCATATACTGTTCTTTCACAGAACAGGTCAAGGACAGAGAAACTTTTACTACTTCAAACAGTGAAAGTCCTCATGAATGAAATGGAACGGACACAGAGACACTACCCAGGTACAGCGGACAACTCTTTTCAGGAGAATGTAGATAATGCATTCTCAACTACCTGCCCCCCCCACAAAAAAAATCGCTAAAATTAGCCAGATGACATCATAGACTGTAGTAATAGCCCAGCAAATTCAATAAATCATTATGATCACTTGCATATCAAAATATGTTACATAAAGAAGGAAGCTTTCTGAAAACACATGGAACAGAAGATCATCTGTGGTCACAACACCACAGACTATTTACATATTTAGAAAATACTATTATTATAATATTATTTTATATAAGAGCACAAACAGAGAGAAGCAGTGGTAGGGAGTAGTCAGAAACAGACACCAAGGAAATGGTTACAGATTATTAATTACTCGCTTTTATTACTTGAAAAGATTGGCAAGATGAGAGTTTAAAATGAAGAACAAAGAAAAGGCATGCAGGTGGAACAAAATATGGTGATCACTATGGCACTCGCGGATTGGTTGCTGGGAACAGCGGCGCTCGGGGATTGGTTGCTGGGAACACTGGTGCAAGCGCAACTCAGTCAGGCTTTACACACTGGTAGTGGGTTCGACCGAACCTGCTCACCCAACATGAATAACCAGCACCTATGATGTGAGCTGCAAAACCGTATCGATTGCAGGACAGTGGCTTATGTCTGTTCAAAAGGTTACTAGGCTCTTGTGAAATTAAAGTTGCTAAAGGGGTCTAAAATGTCTCTCGCACTCACATGCGGTCAAAAGCTTTATGTTTACAATTGTAACAGTGAAAATGATATGAATATGATATAAATGTGGACTTGTATTACACTTGCCCATGAAGCTTTTCAGGACTGTAGGGGTTTAATTTGTATTTCTTTTCAAAATGGCAGACAGTCGTCAGTTTATGAACGATGGTTTTCACTTGGGGATATTTTCTAGCTTTCTTCAGCTCTGTGAAAGGTCAACACTTGCTTTTTGTGTCTTTTAAAAGCAATTCTAATTGTCAACAGCAAACTTCTTCAAAGTTACAGCCTGTTTAAACTGAACCCTTATGTTCTGTATGAGGTCTAGATGACCCCTCTTCAAATCGTTAAAAATAAATAAATAAATAAATAAACAAACACACACATACATCTGGATTTTTTTTTTTTATCTCGATATTTCGTGAATTTTCCTAATTACAGAAGATCTTTTCAGAAATGTGTTTTTACTTAACGATAATGTTTCTGATGTCCGCTACGACATGACAGCACACGTGTCATGACCCCAGTCATAAATTTTATTGAGAGCAAAGGCTTTTCACATGCTGGGTGCCTAAGGTGCAATGTCTCAATACAACACATACACAAAATTACATTTCCACAGGGGGGGGGGGTTCGCATCTGCAGGAATCTGTGGTACGCACCTGTAAATCTCCAGGAAATCTACTTTGTCTCTTCTTTGTCTGGCATAGGCCACACTCATGGTCTCACACACATACACACTCTCACTCTCATGTGCATGCACGCACACACACACACTAACAGACACACATACTCATGCGCGATCTCTCTCTCACACACACACACACACACACACACACTTTTTCTCTCCTCCTCAGATCACACACACACACACAAAGTGACATTTCAAAATATTTCCACAGAGGTGGGAATGGTGCGTCTGTGAGAATCTGTGGTATACACCTGTAAATCTCCAGGAAACATTTAACGTTTCTAAGTTGTCTGGCATAAGCATGGAGATCAGATTTGGCTGTCCTATTGCCCAGACGAATTTGCACAGTTAATTTGCCTGGTTAGTGAGTGTGTAGTTTATAAAAAAAATAAATAAAAAACACTTTTGTATTTACTTAAATTTGTTTTTTTGTTGTTGTTGTTTTTTTTAAACATGACCCAAAACATAACCAATGGCACTATTTTGGACAACAAATTCTGCGATTTGTTTTATTCTTTAAACAAAAAGGGATATGAACACGTGCTCGAGAATACATACAGACCATACACAGCTACACGTTTTGCCTCATGAAAAGGTTATTCCTCGAACGAGTTCCTTTTCTAAAAACGCACATTCCTACTTCAGTCAACATAAGCGCGCGCGCACACACACACACACACACACACACACACACATTCCCCTTCTTCTATCGCTGCAATAATCTCAGGATAAAAGGAAACGAACATTCACGCAGGAGGGGGAATAAAAAGGTTGATTTCGTAATCATAATGATCATTTCCATCCTTTAATCACCGGGGTAACAGTGACCCCCCCGAGAGGAAGTGACGCAATCCTCAACAGAAGATACAGACCGACACACATGCTGATTGAAGTCATTAGACACTTCAATGAGAATGGATTCAAGCCAGATGGCGTAAAGTACAGTTCTAATCAGAGTAATAAAGATGACTGGGGGAGTGTTTGGAAGAGTTTTCAGCACTAAATGAGCAGGTCTGTGTGTGTTGTACAGAAACACTGCTCGGGTGAAGAGTTTCACACTGCACAGCACTGCACAGCACAGTATGTAAACAAACGAGGTTCACTCGAGAGAGCACAGGGGGAGCACGATGCAAGCGCACGCACTGCTACAAACAGAAATGAACACATTTACCACGTTACCAAGCTGATCGTCGGTGGATGAAGACATCCATGCGCTCTGCAGTTTGTGCTGCGCCAAAGCATTTAACAAACACGACAGCGTACAGCACATCAGCCCGGAGTTTACTACAGTGGCACGAACACACTTTTTCTGCTCTCGAACAGCGCTAGCTCCTTCCTTTGTTGGCTATTCTCTTCCAAGTCTATATTGCGGGCAGCAAATAAGACATTTATTTCCCAGAGACAAGCTTTGAATTAAAGCATGTACAAGCCCATAATATTGTGCTCTAAATCATGTGGCTGGAGACCCGTACAGACAGACATGTTTGTGTTTGTTGTTGTGTTTTTTTTTTTTTTTAAGGAAATGTTTCTTCACTCACCCTCCATCTCTCCCTGTGATGTTTCCTGCTGCTCGTCCGCCATCTTGGATTCAGGGTTGTGTTTCCCCTCCCGCTGTGAGAGCGGTTAAATTCCAAACCACTCCTGGGTACATGGATAAGGCCACTTCGTAGGGAATGAAGTCATCGCTATGTAGTGCGCGATAAAGCCACTAGGGTGTGATTAGGGACGCGGCCACTTCCTGCACTTCCGGGTCAGATTTGTTCCGCAGCAACAGACGGCGTGTCCTCCAGTCGTGTTAAAATGTTGCTAGTATTAAGTCGGGTTTCCTTGGCGTTTCAAAGTTTGAGAAAAGTATCAGCCCGGCGTTGGCATCATACTAGTTTGATAAGTTAGTTAACCGTTTGTTCCCTTTTTTTTTATTTAATTTTTTTATAAATAATACACACATGTCCAACAAGACATAAGGAAGGGATTGTTTTCAACATCATTTTGGATCATGGAGAGAAATGTGCTATTATTGACATGCAGATTTTATATATATATATATATATATATATATATATATATATATATATATATATATATATATATATATATATATAAATAAATATATATAAGCTCGCATTTATAATCTGATTGTTTGTGGAGAAATATGTGCTACTCTGAACTGTTGTGCCTCTATTAGGAGGACTTGGTGACAATGGAAATGGTGTAGCAAATTAATAACTGGGCATACTTTGAGTGCAAAAGTTAGCATCCCCCAGGGTATCCGAGTATAAAAGTAAAACCTTCTGGCATTTACAATTTATACAGAAAAGTAATCCAAGCTACAGGTGAAATCCTGCAGTAAGATTACATTTTTTTGCACAATCGAGAGGCATGGTCTGAAAACAATAGTTTTGTGTGTGTGACCTTGTTGCAGGATGTGATCCAAAGAAGGCAGTATATGACACATGGGAGAGTGATAAATACGTCAAGAATACACAAGGCAAATATTACAACCAAGATTATTTAAAGCAAAGTGTGTGTGTGTGTGTGTGTGTGTGTAGGTTTTCATTCTAACCAAAAGAGCCTCCAGTAGACTCGTAGATATGGTGCCTGCTCGGTTGGAATGAACACTTGCAACCATACCGGTCCTTTGTTGATACAATCGAACATCCCTGACCTAAAAGGTACTTGGGGTATGCAAAATGTTGGACATGGTGACACCAGCTAAATTTGAGCATTAAAGTTAATAGGAAATATTTATCACATTCAGAAAGGGAGCTGCTTTTGAACATTTTTTTAAAAATGTATCTTTATATACACAATTTGGGAAAGTGAAGGAATAGTTTATCTTAAGGTTGTGAAAGCAATTGCACTCAACTGTATGGTAAGGTTAAAAATATGTTACTGCCAGGAATCAGTAAATTTGCAGTTTCAGTATCGTACCGATTCACTAAATGTATGCTTGCATTCACAGATGACCTAATTAACAACATGGACAAAAAAGCAACATGGGACAGGTTTTACACAGAAAACAGCAAGAAAGGAAATTTCAAGAATTTTGAGTGGTTCTTTGGCTTTCCTTCAGTCAAAGACTACATCCTGCCTCTACTGCAGTCCATGTCTGATACTCCTGCACCATTACATGTTCTGGACATTGGCTGTGGCACCTCAGCATTGGGGCCTGGTATCTACACACACTCCCAATGTGCAGTGAAGGTCACATGTGCCGATATCTCTCCAGTGGCGGTGCGGTTAATGCAGGAACATGCTGAAAGTACACCAGTGCAACCCTGCAATCCAGCCTCTACCCTTTTTTTCAGAGAAATGGACTGCACAGAACTGGAAGGGCACTTTAAGCCTAGAAGCCTGTCTTTGATAGTAGACAAAGGTACAACAGATGCACTGGTGAGGTCCAAGGAAGGACAGGCAAAAGCTGGTCAAATTGTACAGCAGTGTCTGACTGTGTTGAGATGTTCAGGGAGCTTGCTGCAGTTTTCAGACGAAGATCCAGATGCTAGACTGCTTTGGCTGGAGAATGAGTGTCAAAACTCAGAAGCGGCAGCTGATGTATCAGTACATGAAGTTGGAGAATTAAGAGGGGTCACTTACTTCTGTTATCAAATAACTCCTTATACAGCCCAACACTGACATCTGGAATGTTACTGTATTTTGTGTGATACTGTCATTTTGCTTTGTATAATTATATTTCTCCACACATTTGATTACTACTGCTTGTCGTTATTCCAATGATTTTGACCGTGATTCAATAATATGCACAATGCAATCACAATGTGTGTCTTGGTATTTGTGAACTAGACCAATTGGCAGAACGAATAGTGTAAAGATAAACCAATGGATGCAGATGCGCTAGCACTATTTTACATGTAACATTTTATTTGTAATGTGCATAAGTGCCAAGTTTTAACGAACAAACAACAAAAGCCTCATACAATATGCTGATAGACCAAAACAGCCAACATTGCATTTATACAAAGCAGGGTTGAGGGACATATGGCATATAAAAATACAAAAATTGGAAATTGTAGATAGTACAATGGTGTCCACATAAAATACAGACAATAAAAGCCTGGGATGATTAAGAACACCAACAATGAAGTACAAAAACTGCAAGGTGTTAAAAAAGTAACCTTTTTTTATATATATATATAAATACACAAAAAAGTGAAGAAAAAAAGAAAGGTAGTCAATGGATTTACAGCTTACTTTAAACAAAAGAATAAAGTTTTTTACAAAGTGTTTCTCTATTTAGTTCCTTCTGATGAGAGTTTTTCAGCCATCAAACAAATCACATTATTGCTTCTTTTCAGTATCTGTATGACCGGTTAGAATTATGCCGAGAGTATGGGTTATACTGCCGCTTTGTGTGTTTTTGCTTCATCACAAAATTGTTCCCTCCGCAGGAGGGGGCAGCAGGCGGCAGCATGGTTCTGCCATTACCACCATGGCCATGGCGGTTGTCATAGCTCCCACCTTGAACCAAAAATGAGAAAACTTGTGCTGACTAACACAGAGCATAATGCAACAATTCTATAATCAGAAACTCTTAAATAAAGATGAACTATAACTCAAACGAGAGTGATGGTAATGGTTATAAATCTCTTACCATTATGAGTAGTTTTGTTCTCAAAGCTGAAGTAACCAGAGCTGAACTGAGAGCGTGTAGATAGTCCATCCTCATAATAACGGGGTCCAAAGCCATCATTCTGCAGCTGTTGTTCACAAGCTGGCACTGAAAAGATATGTTAATAAAACTCTGTCTTCTCTAAATAGTCAGGTTTCATTCAAATTATGGTTTGATGTTACATGACATACAGAGTCGGTCACTGATTTTAGTTAAATTTGTTTAAATTTCTTTTATCATATTACTCTCAGTAGTAGTAGGCTATTGACAGTTGCTTGTATAGATGAAGTCATTAGATCCAATGTAAAAACTAACACCTCATGTCATCATGTGGGCCAGCTGCAAAAATTCCAAATATATGCTTAAAGAACCACTTCATGCATCGATCAAGACTGCTTGTAGAAACGGAAGCTCACATAGGCACTTCCTGGCCTAGTAGATGACACCAGACTGACTGAGAGGACATTTAACAAAGTATAAAACCTGAAACCAGCAGCGCTATAAATGTACACAAATGTTTTCCTGTCTGGAAGATTTTTTGTACATTTTGTGTCATTTTGAAACTACACAACCATTTTGTTTCCAGGGACTCCACTGCAGGTCTTTAGTCTGGCCAAGTTTTAGCAACAATCTTCAGGTTCTAACATTAAGCGTCTACGTGCTGTTCAGATAAACCCCATTAGCATTGTACAGTTAGGCAGACAAATTATATTAAGAGAGACAGATTCAGAATTTTACATCCATAATGACCAGAATCTGCCATGGACCTTGCTGGATTGTAGTCACTTTGATTTGGAGTTTGGAGTCTGCTTGTAATCCAGCAACCAAGTCTTACTCTGGTCTACAAAATGAAGATTTCGGACTATGAAAAAGCTGCCAATGAAAAATACATTGCAATAATCTTATAATTCACAACACTTTGGACTAATTTTCTCGTACAATATTGTGGCAAGGAAGACCAGTGAAAAATCCCCAAATAGTTGTGCGTCTGTAGTCCTTCATCAATATGACAAAATTGATATTCTAGGCTCACCGACATGGACAAACTGCAACTTGTCTTATAGCAAGTATAAATTGCTGTGAGCAGAGGGTCTGCAAGCTGAAACACTTTTCTTGATGAAAGATCAGAGGGGAATGACCTGCCTGGTTTGAGCTGACAGGAGGTCTATAGTTGCTCAAATAAGTATTCTTTACACCAGTGGCGAGCAGAAAAGCATCTCAGAAGTCACAACACGTCAAACCTTCAGGTGGATTAGCTACAACAGCAGAAGACCACATTGGGTTCAGTTCCTGTAATTCAATAACAGGAATTAGAAAACAAACCACACTGTCTTTTTTCAAGAAATCCGGTCAAATCTCTGCGTAAAGGGTGAGGTTGAAAACCACTTCTGAATGCGTGTGATCTCCAATCCCTCAGATGTCACGGTCTTAAAAACGGCCATGAATCTCTAATGGATATCCTGACATGTGCTCGGGAATACTTTGGTAAACCTTTCAAACAACACCATTCACCGCTGCAAGTTAAGACTTTACTATGCAAAGCAGAATCCATACATCAACACTGTCCAGAAGTGCCACTGATTTCTCTGGGCTTGGTCTCATCTGAGATGGACAGTAGCACAGTGGAATCGTGTTTTGTGGTCAGACGAGTCAACATGTCAGGTTTGGACAAAATAGCCATCGTGGCCAAAGAGGCAAAGGACCATCCAAGCTGTTATCGGCGTCGGGTCCAAAATCCAACATCTGTCATGGTATGGGGGGTGTGTCAGTGCCCATGGCATGGGTAAATTTCACATCTGAGAGGGCACCTTTAATGCAGAAAGATATGTACACATTTGGGAGCAACATATGCTGCCATCCAGAGCAGGACAACAACAAACCACATTCTGCCCGGATTACAAGTGTATGGCCGCATAAACAGAGAGTGCGGGTGCTAGCATGGCCTGCCTGCAGTCCTGACCGGTCTCTGAGAATGTGTGGAGCATTATGAAGTGCAAATTAATGCAACGAAGGACCTGTACAGTTGCACAGCTGAAGAACTGTATAATGGATGAATGGGAGAAAAGTCAGCTTGCTAAATTTAACCAACTGATTTCTTCAGCACCCAAACGCTTAATAAGTGTTCTTAAAAGAAAAGGTGATGTTACGCCGTGGTAAAAAGTCGACTGTCCCAACTTTTTTGGAGTGTGTTGAAGACATTAGATTTTTAAAGGAGTGTGTATTTTCAAAAAAATAAATTTAATTCACAAAGTAAAACATACAAATAATGTGTTTTCAATATAATGACTTTTGGGGTTTTTTGTTTGTTTTTTGCATTTTCCATACTTTTTTGGAATTGGGGTTGTACAACAAACATGTTAATAGGTAAATAATTCAGGTTTCAATAGGAACATGAAATGAGTCACAAAAGAGTCCTAGAGTCTTGTTTAACTTACCTGGGGCTAGAGGGTTGGGCAGCTCTACACCCCAGGCCTGAGCAGCATGAGCCAGCAGCAAGCATGTGATATGACGATGAGCTACAGCATTCCAGTGAACCCCATCATTCATGCGATGCTGGAGGCTAAACCGGAAGTGAAAGTGAAGGTCTAGAACGTCCATCCCATATGCATTTGCCAGCATTGCACCATAGAAGTTTGCCTCAATCACATCATAGCGAAGAGTCTGGGCCATGTCCTGAATCTGATTGTGGGAGGATCTTAAAACAGTTACTGATCTGAATGAATCAGACACATAGACAAAGGTTCTGTGGACTAATTAGGTTTAACGTAACACTTCTCTTGATTTATGGTGCCAATATCTAGAGAAAATACAGTTTAGAGTACTCTAGCCCAAATTAAGAAAAACTGACCCACCTCAGGTACCAGAAAGCCTCCTATGATCTTCTTGCCCAGCGGCATGGTCATGTTCCAGACCACAAGGCTTTCCTCTGGCAGAACAGCCTTCAGCTGCACAAAAAAATTATTTAGGTTCTCCTTGTACTCTGGGACCCACTTACGGTTGTATCTGATAAGCAAAACGAGAAAAGCACACAATGCAGAGACGATTATACCTCAGACATGTGGAGTAACTATAATCTATTGAGAAAATCTCTTTCTTCCTTTCTGAGCTTTAGCTCAGTATTACGTGCAAGTTTAGATGATAAACACCACCCTTTACACTGTTACCTTGATACATCCCAAACACACGAGCTCACTATGACCACATCTGGCTTCAGCTCATGTTTGAAGTCAGCAAGGATGCTCTCCATGTAGCGAGAGAAGACCCGTGTGATGAAGTAGAACCGGACCAGGTGATGGTCCGTGCGATACTGACGAACTTCTCGGTACTCTGTGCCATTGTTCATATGACCTAGTCTTCCACCCTCTATTAAACAGTCTTGTTCAAAGGACAGCTCTCCCTTGATAACAGAGGTGAGAATCATTAAAGCCCCAGCATATTATCATTACTGACACGTAATCATTTGGCTTTTATTCATGTACACCATACATGTTAAACACACGAATTCTCCAATTAAAGAAATAAATGTGCCAGAATCCTAGTTCTCCTGTACAAATTTAAAGGCTGCATTTGAGAGTTTGGTCAAACAGGAAAGAAACAAAAGAAGGGGGGGGGGCAATGTTGTGGCCATCATCCAAGAATGTTGTGCAGAAATCTTGTCTGGTAAAGCTGGCATTCTCTAGGTGACTAAAATGCTCATTCCTATAAAGACATTTACACATCGCCGATAATTAATCACACCCCATTGTGCCATAAATAATATTGCTCATCCAATAAGTCATCTATTCATTCACTTTTATGAAATCAGACACCTGACCATCACACCCATTAAGTGGGTCTTCCCCAAAACAATCGACAGAAAGTTGGAAGCACACGATTGTGTAGGATTTCTTTGTATGCAGTAGATTTAAGATTCCCCTTCACTGGAACGAAGGGGCCCCAACATGTTCCAGCATGACAACGCTCCTGTACACAATAACGACATGGTTTTCCAAAATTGGAGTGGCCTGTACAGAGCCCTGAACATCTTTGGGATAAATTGTGACCCAGGCTGTACCTCACTAATGCTCTCGTTGCTGAATGAGCACAAATCCCCACAGCCATGCTCCAAAATCCAGTGAGAAGCCTTCACAGAAGACTGGTAAGTTTTTAATCACAGCAAATGGGGACTAAATCTGGTATGGAGTGATGGTCACGTGTCCACTAACTCTTGGCCATATAGTGCATTTGAAACCCTAGTAAAATGACCAGATTTAGGTCCCTATGAGAAACTAATGAAGGGGTTAACCTACATGCATCCAAGTAAAGATGGCTTTATTCAAACACAAAGTTTGGTTAATTATTCAAACAAACAAATAAACAAACACATACATACCTTGCGTTTGAGCTGGGATAACGACAGATAAGAGTCTCTTTGCAAAAGCAACACCAAGTCTTTGTACACAGACCGCTGAACTAGAAGGGAAAACCAATATTAACCAGCAGCTCCATGCTTTAGGACCATCACAGTGTTTGTGTTCAAAGCTAATACTCACTTGAATCACCAAGCACAACAACAAATTTGTTATGGAAAAGTTGACTAGCTTGCCGATGAGTCACAGTCCTCATGCAGGCCTCTCGCATCTTGCAGCTAATTTAAAAAAAGGTGTAAAGCAGTAATATAGCTAGATAACTAGTGTAGTGCCTAACTCAACGCGAGATGTCCCTGGCAGAAAAGTTATGCCAGTTTTCCCCTCCAGGTCTAAGTGCTGTAACTGCTCGTCTCCAGGTAGAGAACAACCTCCCCACTAACGTTATTTAGATGATGCCCTTAAGAAGTGAGAAAACACTTCCCCCTGAATGAGTCAACTCTCTGAAGGATATTAATGGTGGAATTAAGCAACTCAGTAATTAAACCAGTAAGGAGCGTTCATATGAACCGATTAATCCAAAATCAGTGCAATAAAGTTGTTTATTGTTGCTCAGTTACTAACGGAACATCAGGGTTTATATTCACTGGAATAAAGTTGGCTTGACGTTGGACGCTCAATATTCGCGGATGTGCGGAAATCAAGGGACTGTCTCTAAAGTTACACACCACGTTGTTAAACACGTCTCTAACTTCAATAGCATTTGAAGGGAATAATGTGCAGTCATATAACCCAGTGATTGTCAAAGTGGGGGCCGCCAGGGGGCGCCCAGGGGGCTTCAAAAATTTGGTGTGAAAAATAAGTAATGATTTTTATTTTTTTTAAATTTTCAGACAACCACGCACACGCACACGCACACGCACGCACACGCACACACACACACACACACACATTTTTAGTGTGTTTTAAAGACATCTTGCCTTGCCCTGGAAAAGTTTGGGAACCCCTGATATAACCAACTGCAAAGTGTTCGACTAGGTGTCATGTATGACACACACTTTTTAGATTTGTGATATTTAATCAAATAAACTATTAAATCATATGTAAATTAGATGTGAGTTTCACTACAGTCTTGTGTGTTTCTGTATCTCTCTTCCCGCAACAATAAATTAGCATTTAGATATTTTTTGGGTTGAAACCACTCTTCTGATTAAGGCGACTCTGAGGTCTGAAAAACACCATTTATTTTTGGCGTATTGAGCTGGGACGAAAGCCAGAAATCTTTAAGGTGGTAGAAATGTCAGATATCGTATAGACATGAATAATTCATTAAGACAACGGAGGTTGGTTTGTTTTTAGAAAGAAAAAGCTAATACTCTGCCTTTTTTATAATTTGGTTGGTGGGATTGTTCCATGACACATACATCTGGACATCCTTTTGGGAGAGAAGTTTAACCATTTTGATAATAAATATAACCTCTTATGAATATCCTTCACTGTCCGGAACGGTACACATCTGACAAGTGTGTTTGGACTAAAAATTTTAGTCTACTAAAAATAATAGACTAAAAATCTATTAAGGAATATCAAGTCTCAAAAAACAATTTCAGAACAAAACGGACACTCCAGGATCATGTTAAAAAAAATTTTATTAATTCTTCCAAGAGGTCATGGACCCTGTTGCTGGTAGAGGTCATTAGTTCATGCATGGCACAAAATCCTTCTTCATCATTTTCTGCCTTATTCTCCAGAAAATCCAGCACAGTGCTGCTTCTGCTTTCTCTCATTTTGTGATCTGACTTGGTGTCACTTTTCTATTCAGACCCATCTTCTCAAGTACATCACATTTACATTTATTCATTTATTAGACGCTGTAATCCAAAGCGACTTACAAATGAGAAAGTACAAGCAAAGCGATGTATCAGGCAGAGCACAATACAGGTAGTGCTACTATACAAGATCTATTAATTGAGTTCCAGAAGAAGCAACGTGTGCAGAGTAGATGTGGAAGTGCCAGAGTAAGTTGGGGATCAGCATAGCAGTGGTATGAGAAGCCATGAGACTCAATCACCTGGCCCATCACCGTACAATACAAAAGATATACACAAAAACTTAAACCAAGACATATTAATGATGACAGGTATTAGCTAATACCTCATTGCACGTATCAAACAAGGTGAAAACACAAGTATGTCTTTCCATCTATAACTCGAGCTAACTCAATTAACTCCAGGCTTTTTTGGCACTGTGGCTCCTCCCCCTAAAATTTTCCATCCATTTTGGTGAGATGTTCTCTTCATCAGTCCCTGATGGAAATGACTTTGCATTAGAGTGGTGCAGTTCAGAATCATAATATTTATATTATGATGTTTGGTTATACCTAAATGCAGAAGCTCCAAATCATATTGTGCATGACCGACACGTTACTTTAAAATGTAATAACTCCACGCCTATATAACGTTTGCTCTCTATTGTCATATACAAGGAGCATTAATATCAAGCAGAAACAAATTACATCTAAAATATAACACATTAAACTAAAAAGTACAAAACATGCTTAGATATCCTCAAAAATGTTTAGGGCTATGTCCAACATGTTATTTCATTAATACAGTCTCCAGTTACAATAACCCCATGCTTATATTTATGAATGGTTAGAGTTCCTGCCATTGTGCAGATGTAAAGGAGGTGGGGAATTTGTTTGTTTAAAAAAAGAATTTACCTTTTCCATAATGTGATATAATTATTATTACATTAACACCAGTTGTTAATTAACAAATTAATTGTTAATTATGATGTTAATGTAGGAGAAGCCTTGAAACTCCTTTTGGCTGAAATTGTACATGAATTTGACACATGGTTCTAATTTCAATAGCATTTGAAGGGAATCTTATGGTCATAAAACCAACTGTAAAGTGTTCATCTAGGTGTCATCTATAATAAACACCTTTTAGATGTTTAACACAATGCATGAATAATTAAAAAAAAATCACTTTTTAATTTTACCCATTATGCAATACAATTACTTAAAAGATGGTCCGATTTGTTTGTAGGATTGTATATACACAGTACGTGTGCATCTCAGATGTGTTTAAAAAAAAAAACTGCCGAGACAACAAAGAATGATTGAACTGGGTTTTTTTTAAATATAATATGGCTTCAAACAAGTATAATTTTTTTTCTTGTGCAACAAGTACAACAACAAATCAAGAACCAACTGAGTTAAAGAACAAGAAAACCAGTTTTAGAAAAACAATTTTAGAACAAGTGAAACATTTTACTGTAACTAAAGATAATGCTGGAGATTAAAGACAGACAGAAGTCAATAATGTAGTCAGCAACTGAATCTGTCCACCAGATGTTTTGAGTTCCATGGTCCTGCATTGTTTGTTAAGAACTGCTGTGTCACCATATCTTTGACCTTTTGATACGAGTGGGCAGCGACCTTTTAAAAGAAATGCATATAAAATTCAATCAAAAGGATACAATCCACACAAATGTTCCTCATGAATCAGTTCCTGAATACAAATTAGTCTTAGGCAGAGTACAGAAACCCAACCAGAAACGTCTATACCTTGGCTTTGTGGTAGATTACAAATGACAGAAGCTCTTGTTGACCAGAAAGCATTGCAACTTTTCTGAAGCTGCAGAACTGTGCTCTTTTGCATAGTCTACTGGTGAACCCAGGTCCACTGACAAAAGGAGAGCTGAAAAAAAGAGAAAAGAAAAAAGAAAGAATCAAAAGATTAACTTTAACATACTGACCAGTTCTTATGAAATAATTCACCTTGTGAACAGTTAAGCCTTACCCACTGATAGCATATCCAGTTGTACTGTCTAGAATCTCAATGCTGGAGTCTCCCAGACACCAATTAACACTGAGGTTTTTGCAGTGGTCGGCATTTACCCCCGGTTCCACATTCTCTCCAATCTGGAAGAAGATGGCCGTTTGTCGGTATGGGGGAATCAGGACGTCTTTCAGACCAGTCCCCAGGCGTTTGTTGATGGAGTCAGACACTATATCAGAGCAATGGCTAGTGACACCTGGACAATATAAAAAAAAGAAAGAAAGAAAACCCCATTGAGTGTTGATATAAACTATCCCAGGAGCATACTATATTTTGTGTATACAATGCCATACAAACCACAAACCCTAAAGCACAAAATATAACCACTCACCAAGAATGGCACTGGTGATGTACAATGGCTCAATGAAGTGACTTAGCAGCGCTCCCTGAACTCCTGTGACAGTCCAGCGAGTAAGTTTTGCACTGTCAGACATGCAGCAGATGCGAGCGCCCCAGATACTGGGATGCAGGAAGGCAGCAGGAATCAGAGAGCCTTTGGCATGGCATTGCAGCTTCAGTGATTGGTAGCCACTGCTATGGGACTTCCTGTGAAGATAAACCCTTTCATTACTGACCAACAAAAACTAAACAGCAATTTTGAGGATGTTTGCTTGGATAAACCTTAGGATGAACTTTCTGCCCTAGATCTATATGAAAGATAAAGGTTCTCCTGGACTTAGATTTGCTTAGTTCTTACAGATTTATCAACCACAAAGTTATTTTGTATTTTTCATATAATAGATCTAAAACATTACATTCTAGGGTGAATGAAAAAGTCACTTAGAAGTCACTACGGACCTGTCGATTGAGAGTAACATAAATGTTAAATAAGTTAAAGATCATACATAACTATTAGTCTGAAAAAAAAAATACATGTTATGTTGGTTATGCAAGTGTTGGCCTAATAAACTTGGTCATTAAGGCATAGAATATGTCAAGAGAAAAGTTTACCTGACTAGCTAGAAAAGGTTTCTATTAATTTGGTTGGCTGTTTATACTTAAGCCGTTCTTACAATGTCTAAGCTTCATCGTTTTATAAAGTAAACAAATATCTTTCCATGTTAAGGCAAAATGAACAAATAAAATTAAGTTTTTTTTTTGTTTTGTTTTTTTGAAATATTTGTATTTTTCTCACGCCTTGTGCCCGATGCTTCCTGGGATAGGCTCTAGGTTCACCGTGACCCTGAAGAAGGAATAAGCGGTAGAAGATGGATGCATTTTCTCACATATATGCATTGTCTGTCACTCACATTATGTATTGTGCTGCTCCTTTAAGGGTCTGGTTGGTGTAGAGGTGCAGGTAGAACTTTGGTTTGAGCTGAAGCAGCAGCTCTGTGGGAGTGCTCTGAAATATAGAGCGCTCTCGAAGCTCTGGCTCAGAGCTGTAGAATAACATGAGCTGCTTATACAAATATCTGATTGTTTTTTTTTCAAAGGAAGAAGAAAAAAAAAAAACAAATAATTTCAAACATATGTAGGATTGATGTAGCACAAAATTTTAAAGCAACACTCTTAAAAATAAAAGGTTCTTCACAGCACTATAGGTTCTGCAAAAAAAACCTTCTTGTCAAGAACCATTTTTCATTGTATAGGGTTCCTGAGTTCAGCTATATGGCTCTTTGGAGATTTAAATAATAATAAAAAAAAGGTCTTTATGTTTTATTATATGTTCTTTCGAACAGTGCATTTGTTCTTCAAGGTATCATCCCAACATTTAAAGTGAACCCTATAAGGTTCTTTCTGAGACTGGAAAAAGGTTCTCCTGGTATCACTCTTAAGAACCTTACTTTGGTTCTTTTAAGCACAAAGTGTTTTCTCTTAAAAAAAAAAAAAAAACTTATGATAACATGGTTCCTTGTAGCACTGCTCTGAAGAACCATTTCTGGGTTCTCTAAAGCACCAGCAAATAGATGGTTCTCTAAGGAGCTTGAGAGTAAAAGGTTCTTTGTGCAACTTAAAAGGATTCTCCCAATGGCATCAGACTGAAAAACCCTTATTGATTCTAATTGGAACCTTTATTTCTAAGAGTGTACAACATACAAAGACATTCTAGATAATTATGTGCTGTCAATTTTATGGCAACAGTGTAGAGAAGGCTTACATATGGGTGTGATGGTCAGGTGTCCATGTTCTAGTTAACCCTTTTTATCAGAGGCCAAAAAGGAAAAAAAAAAAAAGGAATTTACGCCCATTTTGGGGGTGCCCATGTTCAGCACTGAATTTAATCTGTGACGTCACACACCACAGTAATGGTTAATATGAAAGTAGACACTCGGGGCTTCAAGAATTTGCTGTTTTTTTATAAGTATATTTTATATATGAATAAAAATGGCAGTGCATTGCAAGAAAGGGCTAAAGAAGAACTGAGCCAACCATTATTTTTGCCATCAAATCTAAATAAATCTGAGCTGCTACACTGTCACTGGAGTGACACTTACGGAAGTGAGATTTTGAAAAAAAAAAAAAAGAAAAAAGAAAAAAAAAAAAAACACATACTTGAATCACAGGTAACAATTATATGAGATTTTCCAGCACTAGCAGAATACTTTAGGCTCTAAAAGAGTTTTTTTCCTTACCTTTTCAGGGCTCTGCGTGCAATGACTGTGGCATGGCAGTCATGGACGATTGAGCCTGTAAAACAACACCAACCACTGCAGCAGCTCTGCCCTGTGCCCAGTGCCACCACTTCATATTGCTCACAACACTGCCCTCCTGTGTCAGTCACCTCTGATACATATACAGATTTTTATAGAACACCATATTTGTTCCATACACAAGCAAACTCTGTCTTCTGTTTTTGTGTACATCTAATACTATTTTTTTATTTTTAGATCTTCAAACAAAATATAGCATAAAACAAAGTCAACTGAGTAAACACACAAGTTTAAAATTTTAATTGAAGCAAAAAAAAAGAAAAGAAAGAAAAATCCAACACCCATCACCCATGTGAAAAACTAATTCAACTTAAAATCTGTTTGCTTTGGATCATTGTCTTGCTGCATAATCCAGTTACGCTCGAGTTTCAACTCACAGTCTGAAGACCAGACATTCTCCATTAGGATTTTCTGCTAGAGAGCAGAATTCATGTTTCCCTCAATTATTGCAAGTTGCCCAGGCCCTGAAGCAGCCAAGCATCCCCACACCATCACACTTCCACCACCATGCTTGACTGTAGGTATGATGCTCTTTTTGTGGAATTCTGTTTGGTTTATGCCAGATGTAACGGGACCCTGGTCTTTTAGACAGTTCCACTTTCAACTCATCAGTCCACAGAACATTCTACCAAAAGGTATGAGGATCATCAAGGTTTGTTTTGGCAAAATTTAGACCAGCCTTAACGTTCTTCTGGGTTAACGGTGGTTTTCACCTCGCCACTCTTCAATGTATGCCATTTTTGCCCAGTGTCCTTCTGATAGTGTCATGAACAGTGACTTTTATTGATGCAAGAGAGGCCTGTAGGTCCTTTGATGTTGTCCTTGGCTTTTTTGTGACTTGCTGGATGAGTAATTGTGCTCTTGGAGGAATTTTGTAAAGTCGGCCACTTCTGCGCAGATTCGCTTCTACAGTATCTCACAAAAGTGAGTACACCCCTCAGGTTTTTGTAAATATTTTTTTATATCTTTTTACGTGACAACACTGAAGAAATGACACTTTGCTACAATGTAAAGTAGTGAGTGTACAGCTTGTGTAACAGTGTAAATTTGCTGACCCCTCAAAATAACTCAACACACAGCCATTAATGTCTAAGCCACTGGCAACAAAAGTGATTAGACCCCAAGTGAAAATGTCCAAATTGGTCCCAATTAGCCATTTTCTCTCTCTGGGTTCATGTGACTGGTTAGTGTTACAAGGTCTCAGGTATGAATGGGGAGCAATTGTGTTTAATTTGGCGTCATTGCTCTCACACTCCCTCATACTGGTCACTGGAGGTTCAACATGGCACCTCATGGCAAAGAACTCTCTGAGGATATGAAAAAAATAAAAAGAATTGTTGCTCTACATAAAGATGGCCTAGGCTATAAGAAGATTGCCAAGACCCTGACACTGAGCTGTAGCCTGTCAGTGCTCAGACCATTCACCGCACACTGCATCAAATTGGTCTGCATGGCTGTCGTCCCAGAAGGAAGCCTCTTCTAAAGATGATGCACAAGAAAGCCCACAAACAGTTTGCTGAAAACAAGCAGACTAAGGACATGGATTACTGGAACCATGTCCTGTGGTCTGATGAGACCAAGATATTGTCAAGCGTGTGTGGCAGCAAGCAGATGAGGAGTACAAAGACAAGTGTGTCTTGCCTACAGTCAAGCATGGTGGTGGGAGTGTCATGGTCTGGGGCTGCATGAGTGCTGCCAGCACTGGGGAGCTACAGTTCATTGAGGGAACCATGAATGCCAACATGTACTATGTACTATGACATACTGAAGCAGAGCATGATCCCCTCTGTTCGGAGACTGGGCCGCAGGGCAGTATTCCAGCATGATGACCACTGTCTTGCTAAAGAAGCTGAGGGTGAAGGTGATGGACTGGCCAAGCATGTCTCCAGACCTAAACCCTATGGAGCATCTGTGGGGCATCCTCAAACGGAAGGTGGAGTCGACATCCGTGATGTCATCATGGAAGAGGACTCCGTGGCAACCTGTGAAGCTCTGGTGAACTCCATGCCCAAGAGGGTTAAGGCAGTGCTGGAAAATAATGGTGGCCACACAAAATATTCACACTTTGGGCCCATTTTTTTTTTTTTTACATTTTCACTTAGGGGTGTACTCACTTTTGTTGCCAGCGGTTTAGACATTAATGCTTGTGTGAGTTCTGTTGAAATTACAGCAAATTTACACTGTTACACAAGCTGTACACTCACTACTTTACATTGCAGCAAAGTGTCATTTCTTCAGTGTTGTCACGTAAAAAGATAGAATCAAATATTTACAAAAATGTGAGGGGTGTACTAAATTTTGTGAGATTTTTCATTTGGAGATAATGGCTCTCACTGTGATTCTTTGGAGTCCCAGAGCCTTTGAAATAACTTTGTAACCCTTCCCAGACTGATGTATTTCAAAACACCTTCTTCCTCATAATTTCTGGAATTTTTCAATTTTGGCATAGTGTGTTACCGCGCAAGACTTTTAATCAACATGCGGTTGAAAAAGTTTTATTTAAGAACTATTTAATCAGCCCTTGTCTAGTCCAGCTGGACCCCATTATCAATGCAGTTTTATAGATTTGGGGAATTAGTAACTACAGGCCCAAATACATTTTCACACAGGCCCAATTGGTATTGGATAATGTTATTTTTTTTAAACAAAAAAAGTTATCATTTAAAAACTGATTTTG